>JAKSZT010054487.1:36772436-36863904 GCA_026826555.1 Tolypeutes matacus | reverse complement strand
TCTATCTCTATCTCTATCTCTATCTCTATCTCTATCTCTATCTCTATCTCTATCTCTATCTCTATCTCTATCTATCTATCTCTATCTATAGATATATTTTTTAGTTAGGCCAGTAAAAAGAATTTATTGGGAAATGTGGGGAAAGAACACAGCTTGCTGAGAAATGGAGAGAAGGATGGAAATACACACCAAGATTTGGTGCAGGCTCCTCTAGGCAGAGAGAGTGAACGCTGACTTTTAAACTATTAATTATTCCTCCCCTTGCTAATGCTAAGGGGAGGGGCCCCAGCTGCTATTGGCTACCCCATCAATGGTGGGGGCCAATGGTGAGGACTGTTTGGAATATCTGGGGCCAAGGGGAGGTTCTGGAAAGAGTTAACTGGGACCTCAAGGTCAGGGTCAAGGTCTCAGAGGGGTCTCACAGGCACATTGTCTATAGGTCATGTTGTCTGTTGCTTGCCAGTATTTTTGAGGAGTTGTTTTTCTTATCAACTTTTAAGAGTTAATAAGATGAAGGTAAATTATCATGTGTATTTATATAGGTAGCTATTTGTACATAAAATGACTTATAAAATTGCTGTTTTTCTCTAAACTATGTCACTTGAGTTAGGTAACTGCAAATTTTGATTCAGAGCTGATTCTAAACTTACTGACATCTGTTACTATAAGCTATTTTCCCTTTTTTCAGGTGCCCATTTTCCAGGCCCTGTTTACTGGATGCTTGTACCTGATTATACATTATCTTATAAGAAAACCTACCTAGGCCTACCTCCATGTATAATTCCTTAAATTCACTTCTTTCTTGAAACACCTATTAAATTTATGAGCCTGGCACACAAATCTATCAGGCCTGAAGGATTGTCCTCCAATTGGAGCCACACTTACCTTGTAACAGGCTACTGCTTAGGCACATTGTTGGCATTTTAAGAAGTGGTTATGTAACACTGGAATTTCAGAGATAGCTTTTGGCAAGAAGAGGAGATGGTTTTAGGTAGACAGGTTTTCTGATACTCCCAGATGACATTAGACTGCCAGGTAGTTTATTAGCAGCCTACATAGCTACAGAGTGAGGCTTGGGTTACTTTTATTTCACAATTTCTATGATCTGATGTGTTTTTTCCCCATTTATTTCTGCATCGATTAGAAAATGTATACATCTTTAAATGTAAGCATGTGAACGATCTTAGATTTCAAAGTCAGGAATCACCTGGCTTTGACAGAGTTAAAAGAACAGTAGCTAGTAATAGTAATAGTAATAATAGTAATAGTAATAGTAATAGTAATAGTAATAGTAATAGTAATAGTAATAGTAATAATAGCAATAGCAATAGGGCTAGCAAGTTCCCATGTAGGGCAATTTAAATGATCAAGGAGATTGAGAGTCTTAAACTCTGCAAGATGGTGGGCTAGAAATATTGAACTACAGTCTGGAAAGTCAAATACTGATGAGGGAGAGAGAAGATCAAAGCCCGTACATATTCTATTGGATGAGGGCTTGTTTAGGTCTAGTGTGATACCCTTTACAGTCTATGCTAAATTCAGTGAGCATCAATAAATATGTATTAACCATAAAAATAATCACATATATTTGCAAAATTTGAAACATCTTATGATAGTTTAAGAAACAAATGATTCTGAAAGTACAGTGATTTTACAGAATTTAGAGGCATTTAGGTGTCTTTCTTTGAGTAGAAAAAAAGCTATCATGCTGTATGTGTAATTTTCTGCAATTTTACCACTTAAACTGCATGTATCTGAAAATGGCTTCTATATTTGATAGGCTATGAAATAAAATGCCTTTTGTGGGTAATACTACACGTTAATGTAAAGGTCACTGCCATGTTTTAGACATTTAGCACTTTCATTGTGCTATAAATAACTGTGGCTAGCATTTTTATTTCATGAATTCTAAATTATATAAATTGGATTTTAAGATGTAAAGTATGTGGTAAATGAGTTATATTGAAAATGTGTACACACTCTATTGCTATAGGCATCTTTAATTAGACTATTCTTTGAGGTTTCTTCTAAAGCTAAAGCTAATATCTCTTAATATCTCTAGTTATTGAAATCTGGGTTTAAGTTTAGTGTTTATGGGATAAGCAAATCATGTGAAAGTGGTTGTAGAAATTTATATAATCGTATTTGTTTTGGGCTGTTCCCAAATGTTGCAGAAACTCCTCTTAAGAATAATCCCTTCATATTATTCTTGATACAGTCCTTTCCAAATAACATGTTGATTTTTTTAATGGCAGGTACAAAGAATGTCATTGTTGGCAAAGTGTCACAGCAATGCCAACATCTTGCTGACCAGCCTAGCTGGGCTTTGACAGCTTAACTGAGAAAGGATGTGGTGCGGTCAAGATAAAAATGTTAAGAGTGAATACAAAAATAAGTGCTGACAAAGAGCTCATTTAAGACACACAATAAAAGATTTTAGAACCAGGTCCATATTTAAATTCTACTAACAGAAAAACTCTTTTTCTCTTTTTTTTTAACTGGTTCAAAAATTATTTTATTCATTCTTTACCTCATCACCTTTACAAAGTGATTGCTATGTAACTGGTGTTATGGTAGGTACAAAAATGTCTGGGGCACAATTGCTAGTGTTAAGGGACTTGTGGTCTAGTAAAGGAGATAGGAGAAGTACACAAATACTGATAATGGGTACACTAGGCTTAAGAGAAGCAAAAGTCCTTATGCTCATTCATAGGAAGGAAAGGTGAGATCATGTTAGAGAAATTAGGGAAAACATTATGAAGGAATGGGATTTTTTTTTTAGGAAGTACTGGATATTGAACCTGGGACCTCATACATGGGAAGCAGATGCTCAACCACTAAGCAAGTGCTCAACCATTGAGCTACACACCCACTCCCTGAAGGAATAGGATTTTAAAAGGGTATCCAACTATTAGCAGAGTCAGTACTAGCTGGAGGAAGTTCTAGTGTGATGTGAGAGAAAGAGTTATGTCAATCAACAGTGAGTGCTGTTGATTTGCTAACACAGAGTTCATATGTTCATTCTTTTATGCAATAAATATTTAAAGGGAGCCTAGTTCTGAAGCCACATTCTACTAGGCACCAGATATACATGGGTGGTGAACAAAATTGATCTAGTCCCTGCCTTTATGGAGTAAACAAGCAAAGAAACCATCAGTACTGTTTCAACTTGTAATAGGTGCTGCCAAAGTAAAGACAAGATATGGAGGTGGAAAATAACAATGGAGGCCTACTTCAGATAATCAGGGGAAGTGTCTCTGAAGAAGGGATCTTTAACTTCAAGCCTGAAGGGAGAAAAGTAGCAAGCCAAGGAGAGAAAAGACAGAGGAAAGAGTGCTCCAAACAGAGAAAATAACATGTGCCCAAACCCTGAAGGGGTATAGAACTTCTTGTATTTGAGAAACTGAAAGAAAGTCATTGGTATAGGAGGGTAATGAGGGATAGAGTGGAATGACCTGAGATTGGAGAGGCAGACAGGGTCCAGGTCAGGCAAGAGCTTATCAAATGCAGGAAAATGTTAGGGTTCTACTTGAAATGTGATAAAAGCCATGAAAGAATTAAAGATATAACATGATCTGTCATATGGAGATTAACAGTACAGAAATAATGAGCAAATGTGGGAAAAATTAGGCAGGAGGCTGTTATTAATAGTTGAGATATGAAATGGTAGTTTATACTAGGTTGACTGTAGTAGATATGATAACAAGTTTCTGGAATCAAGATGTTTACCAGGATTTGCTGGTATTTCATAAGTATGTGAGACTGTTAAGGCAGGTGAAGGAGTCATGTGATTCATCTCCACATCACATCCTTCTGGAAACCCCCTCTGACCTCTGCAGGTTGGGCAAATGTCCCCTATGCAGAGTTTCCATAATACCCAGAGGCTGTCTAGCATGACAATTTCACATTGTAAGTGTAATGACCTATTTATGTGTTTGTTTGCCCAACAGACAGTGAGTTTCTTGAAGGTACAGACTACGTTCATCATTGTCAACCCTTACTCATAGACCCAGAATATTTTGTTGGAGAAATGAGTTTAGGTTGGATTTGGAAATATTATTTGGTCCTCTGAGAAGATAATACTTGAGGGAAAAGGACTGTGTAATAGGCAGATTCAGGTCATAACAGTTTAAAGGAAATAGTTAAAGAACAAATCATTAATGTGTATATTAAACTGTAAATAGTATGAAATTACATGGGCTTATAATTTTTCAGTGATTTAACTTGCAAAACAAAATTACTTATTTTTGCACCTATTTCAGAGTTTGTGAGTCAAAGAATATTTTCTTTCAGTGCCTATTGATCCTCTAATCTTATGATATTATGTGATTTGATTCCAACTTGGTGAGTCTGAGGTTTTACCCAAATCAGTTTTCAGTTCCATGAGTAATTTGGAGTAGGAGGACATTAGTGATGTAGAAGACATGGTTTATATTTATCCTTCACCATTATCCAGTGGGTCAATTTGTCTCTATGGAGCTCCTTTATCATTTCTAATATCCTATGGGCATTTAATGTGTGTTCAGAGCTCTCCTAGACTCTCTCTCTCTCTGTCATAAGCCCAATAGGTATGTGTTTAGGGGAAATGGTAGAGTAACTTGTCTTCAAGTATTTTATAATCTACCTGGCAAATGTTCAGGCACTCAAATAAGTTTGAGTTGCTTAAGTGTAGTAGCTTGAATAGGAAAATTTTTATGACCTAGTTAAAACAGTTCTCATTAATAAGCAAGAATGATGCCTGAGGAGTGAAGTGAATCTGAGGAAGATTTAGGAGGAAAAATATGCAGGTTTCAGCCTTCATTGTATATTTGAAGATATAGGGAGAAGACACGATTCAATTTTCAACTGTAAACAGTTGTTTAAAAACAGCATAAGTATTTGCACTAGAAATGTCTACCATGCCCTGCTAACCATATCCCCTTCTATGTAAAACTGCCAATTTACTGCCTCTATAAGGAGGGGTGATTCACACCAGATAGTCCTTTGTCTCTCTCTTTTTTCCCTATAGAGAGAAGCAGAGATACTCTGAGAGAAATCCCATGTTGTTAGTCCCTAGAGTTGCTTTTGTTCTTCAGCGTGATCTAGTTCCAAGTCTGATCCACATTTATTCCTAAAATAAAGTCCCATCTTCTTGAAGTAGATTGAATTAGTCTACATTCCTTGCATACAAAAAAGCAAAGCTAAAAATAGTGTTGGTCAGCTATGTATGAGAAAAATGGAAAGTCATTGTAAAAGAAAGAATTAGGGAGAAGGAAATCCATTTCCAGTTAGGTTCAAGAATGGCTTTAACTTATTTTTCTTTTATGAGTAAACCATCTTAGAATTCTGACTATAGCTTCCAAGTGCTATATATGGTTCTAGCAATTGCCTTATTTCTCTGCATGATGAACCTGGTCATGTACCAGAACCACTCTGGGAAGACTTTTGGAAGAACTGATTCCAGAACCATGCTCCTAGACATTCTTATGTAAGAGGTCTGGGAGTGTGGTTGGACACATGTAATTTTCACATACTCAATAGGTGATTCTGATACACAGCAAGGTTTCAGAACCGTGCCCAATGACCTCAAGCAGTTTTGGCTCTGATACACTCATATATCTTCTATCCTTCTATTCATTCTTTGCTTCTGAACTGAAAGCAAAGAAAGATTTATTTTTCTTTCCCTAAATACTCTGCTGGCAAGAACATGATGGTATTTGAGTCTTCAAAACTGTTATAACCTGGTTTTTCTTCATATGGAAAGAAGAAATATGTGATTTATTGTTTTGGAAAACTTAAACTGAAGTTCCAGGGAAGGCATGGCATCAGAATCCCATGTGAACTTAATCCCATTAGGAAAGATCTAACACCAGAACTTCTCTGTCTGCTTTCTCTATGATTCTACCTCAGCTCACCCCACCTCTTCTTCCTGGATGTACAGAAATGACAAACAGTGGAGATATTTGATGCTTGAAGTTCTTTTCCTAAAAGTATTTCTGCCCTAACATTTTGGACATATTGAAACATACCTAAGCATGTAACATTGCTAAATCACATAACTATATAAATTGGAAAATTACAAATTCCTGGCCTCTAGCCTTGGGTAGTGTTTGAGTTTGCTAAACGCTGCCAAAGCAATAACACCAGAAATGAGTTGCTTTTTACAGTGGGATTTATGAGGTTAAAAGCTTACAGTTCTGAGGCCGTGAAAGTGTCCAAATCAAGGCAACATCAGAAATGCTTTCTCACTGAGCTGCAGCTGTGAGTGATCAGGCACATGGCAGGGTGCAATGCTGGTCTGCTCATCTCTCCCCTGTCCTCTGGGCTTTTCTGCCTTCAGTTTTGGACTGCTCCATCTGTGTCTTTTCTTTCTCCTGGGTAAGTCAACTTCTGGAGGCTTCTCTCTGTCTCTGCAGCCCTCCTTGTGTGTCTATGGCTTTTTATTCCTCTATTTATAAAGGACTCCAGTAAAAGGATTAAGACCCATCCTGGGTCATGCAATCTAATCAAAGGCCCTTAACTGAAGTAATTTAATCAAAATGTCCCACCTACAATAGGATTACACATACAGGAATGGATTATCTTTAAGGGCATGATCTTTTGGGGTCCACCCAGCTTCAAACTGTCACAGGTAGATTCTAATAATTTTTTCTTCATTCTTCTCAACAGCTATGGCTCATAACAATCTTGTCTAGGGAGACCAAATGTCCTAGTTAGCCCAAGACTAAATCTTAGTACATGGATTTTCATGACTAAATCTGGGCAAACTGGTATGAGTTAGTCACGTTGTCTCATTTGACCTTCTCTTTGATTGCATTTTACTTACTTTCAATGGAAGGTCTAATTTCTTAATTCACAGAGAAAATAGAGGCTATCAGGTGGGATATTTCTCAGCTTCCTGCCTAACCCACTAAAAAGTATCTGCCCAAGGACCTGGCTGTATGTCCTTTCTCCTAGGTCTTCAACATTTGTATATCCAATAACTCTTTCCCCTCAGCATAGTGTTAATGAAAATTTCCCAAGTCCAAGCATGCTCATAGGAAAGTCTCTGTTATATGCCTCTTCACTCAGTAGAGCCTCTCTCCCATAACCACACTTTTGTAACATATAACAGAACATGACCAATTCCAAGGGGAGCTTTATAAAATTCTCTTCAATCAATCCTAGAATAATGCCTCAGATTCCTTCTAATATGGAATTTACCTTTGTACATAACCCTTCTAACTTCATCACAGGGAGACTCACTGAAAATGTTTCTCGAGACTGTGGCTCTCCTTTGGCTGAAAAGCAGATAGACATAGCTTTGTTTTTTATACCTGGGAGCTTTTGTTTTATTCTTTAAGAAGATAAACATGTTCACTTATTTTCCACCTTAAAAACAAAACCCATCGTTCCTACGTTTTAGATGCTCTCAACCTGCTCTTACGCTCTCTCTCCTTCCTGTCTCTACTTCCTTAGTGAATTGTGGTGTGATGTGGTCTTCGTCTGTTCAGTGCACTTCTATGAATATGCTTGTGCTATGTTCATCAATGAGCTCTTCGTTGCTAAATTTATTTTTAAATTGTCATTTATATGTATGTTCCTTCTCAGTCTTCTTTGCTATAGTCTTTATCCTATACCCCAAATACACTCAAATCTTTATGTTTACCAGCTTTGCATCCTCATCTCACAGTTCCACTTACTCTATAGATTCTCCCTAGGTGCAATCCTTATTTCTCGCTCTATGGCTGTATCTACAACCTATATTCTGAGGCCTGACAAATCTCCCAACAGATATCAAATTCCATATGTATTTTCTATGAGCACCATGATCTTAACACAGCACTCCCCTGAAATGATTTTATATTCTTCTAATTCCCCCATTCCAAACATTCTAGATTGCTGACACCACCATCAACCCAGTTACTTAGGAATTATATTTACCTTTGATTTCTACTGCTCACCTCTCACAGCCTCACCGCTTACCTATTAACCCCCTTTCACATTTCTTAATTCCATCTCTTTCTCTCTACCTCTGCTACTACTGCCTGGGTGTGGGCTTGTCAACCATTGAGAACTATATTTGTGCAATAGTCTTCTAAATGGAATCTTTGCTTCTAGGCTTGGCCCCTTTCAATCAATTCTCCACACTGCTGCCAAAGTAAACTGTCTAAAACATAAATCTGAACATTGTGGTTAAGACTGTGGGCTCTTGAATGAGGCAGTTCTGGATTTATATCAGGTTTTAACACTTACTAGCTGCGACCCTGGGAAACTTATTTAACCTCTCTAGGACTCAATTTCTTCAATGGTAAATTGGGATTATGATACCTACATCAGAGTGTTGTCTTAAAAATTAAATGGGCAAACTGTTTAACACAGTGCCTCACAGATAAAAAGGGCTACTATTTGGTTGCTGTTATTGTTGTGGTGCTTCTTATTGTTCTTTTTTAAAGAGAAGTTCCAGGTTTACAGAAAAATCTTGCATAAAATACAGGTTTCCCATATACCACCCTATTATTAACACACTGCATTAGTGCGGTACATTCGGTAAAATTGATGAAAGAACATTTTTATAATTGTTCTATTAGCTATAGACCATGGTTTACATTAGGTTTCACTGTTTGTGTAGCTTTTTTGTAAAATTTTTGTTCTAGAAAAGTATATGTACCCTAAAATCCCCCCTTTTAACCGCATTTGAATATATAATTCAGTGCTGTTAATAAGTTCAAAGTTGTGCTACCATCACCACTATCCATTACCAAAACTTTTCCATCAACCCAAATAGAAATTCTGTACAATTTAAATATTAACTCTCTACTCACTACCCCCATTCCTGACCCTGGTAAGCTGTATTCTAGTTTCTGACTCTATGAATTTGCTTATTCTAATTATTTCATGTCAATGATATCATAAAATATTTTGTGTCTGGCTTATTTCACTCAACATGATGTCTTCAAGTTTCATCCATCTGAAAAATATTCCATTGTATGTATATCCCACATTTTGTTTACCCATTCATTGGTTGATGGACATTTTATATCCAGCAAGACATTCTGGATATTTTGGCAATTGTGAATGACGGTACTGTGAACATTAGGGTGCAAATATCTGTTCAAGTCCCTGCTTTCTATTCTTTCACGAAGGCCTGGAAGTGTGATTTCCGGATAATATAGTAAGTCTATCCTTAACTTTTTGAGGAACTGCCAAAATGTCTTCCACAGTTTTACTTTTTCCTTTATAATCTGGATGCCTTTCTTTCTTTCTCTTGCCTAATTGCTCTAGCTAGAACTTCCAGTACAATGTGGAATAACAGTGGTTACAGTAGTCATCCTTGTCTTGCTCTTGATTTTAGAGGGAAAGCTTTCAGTCTTTCACCAATGAATATATGTTAGCTGTGGATGTTTCATACATACAGCCCTTTATCATGCTGAGGACATTTCCTTCTATTCCTAGTTTTCTGATTATTTTTATCAAAAAGTGGTGCTGGATTTTGTCAGATGCCTTTTTGGCATCAATTGAGATGATCATGTTGTTTTTTCCTTTATTTTGTTAATGTGATAAATTACAGTAATTGATTTTCTTTTGGTGAATCAATACTGCATATCTAAGGTAAATCCCGCTTGATCATGGGGTATAATTCTTTCAATGTGATGTTGTATTCGGTTTGCTAGTATTTTGTTGAGGATTTTTACATATATATTCATAAGAGATATTGGTTTGTAATTTTCTTTACTTGTGGTATCTCTATTCTGGAGAATAATCCATGTGTGCTAGAGAAGAATGTATACTCTGCTGCTGTTGGGTGATGTGTATATATATATATATATCTGTTAGGTGTAGTTGGTTAAGATTATTGTTCAAGTTTTCTATTTCAATATTGATCTTCTGTCAAGATATTCTGTTTTTGAAAGTGGTGTGTTGAAATCTTGTACTATTAATTTAGAACCATCTAATTCTCCCCTTATATCTGTGAATATTTATTCCATATATTTTAGACTTCTGCCATTAAGTACATATATATTTATAATTGTTTTGTCTTCTTATTGAATTGACTCCTTTATCAGTATATAATGACCTTTTTTGTTTCTCATAACAGTTTTTACTTAAAGTGTGTCTTTTTTTTTTTTTTACCGGGACTGGGAGGTCCTGGGGATCGAACCCGGGTCCCTCCATATGGGAGACAGATGCCCAACCATTTGAGCCACTTCCGTCCCCCTTAAAGTGTATTTTATCTGATGTTAGTATACATACCTCGCTCTCTTTTGGTTACTACTTTCTTTTTTTTTTTTTAAAGATTTATTTTTATTTATTTATTTATCCTACCCTTCCTGCTTGTGCTCTCTGTGTCCATTTGCTGCACATTTTTCTGTGTCTGCTTGTCTCCCTCTGTTGCGTCATCCTGCTGTGTCAGCTCACTGTGCCACATAGGCCAGTTTGCCTTCACCAGGAGGCTCCGGAAATCGAACCTGGGGCCTCCCATATGGTAAATGGGAGCCCAACCAATTGAGCCACAGCCGCTTCCCCTTGGTTACTACTTTCATGGTATATTTATTTCCATCCTTTCACTTTGAACCTACTTATGTCTTTGTATATAAGGTGGGCCTCTTGTACACAGCATATGGTTGGTCATGCTTTTGTATCCATTCTGCTGATCTCTGCCTTTTGACTAGAGAGTTTAATCCACTTACATTTAAAGTAGCTATTGATAATGCAGGAATTCTGCTATTTTGCTGTTTAGTCTTTTTAAGTCTTATGCCTTTTTTGAACCTTAATTCTTCCATTAATACATACTTTTATATTTATTTGATTTTTTGGTATTACACCACTTTGAGTCCCTTCTCATTTCTTTCTGAATATATTTTTTCTTTATTTTCTTTGTGGCTACCATAGAATTAAAAATTTTCACCATAAATCTATAACAATAATATTTGATTTGATACCAACTTAGATTCAATTGCATACACATACACTGTTCCTGTTACCCACCTTCTGACCACCATTTTTTTGCTTTTTATAAATTATATATTTGCCAATTCTATACCCAAATCATACATTTATTATTACTTTTTATGCATTTGTACTTTAGCACCTGTAAGAAGTAAGAAGTGGAGTACAATATAATAGTACTGGCATATATATAATTACCCATATGGTTACTGTTATTTCTTTCTGCCGCTTTGATCCACAGGCTAATGTCCTTTCCTTTGAGTCTGAAGAACTCCCTTTAACATTGCTTGTAAGGAAGATCAGGGGTAATGAATTCCCTCAGCTTTTGTTTATCTGGGAATGCCTTAACCTCTTCCTCATTTTTCAAAGAATGTCTTGCTGTATATAAAATTCTTAGTTGGCAATGGTTTTCGTTCTGTGCTTAAAGTATTTCATACAACTGCCTTCTGGCCTCCATGGTTTCTGATGAGAAATTGGCACTTGATCTTACTGAGATTCCCTTGTATATAACTTGTTGCTTTTCTTTTTTTAAAAAAATTTTTAATTTTTAAAGAAATTTAAGAGTACATAAATGTTATATAAAAAAAAATATATATGGATTCCTATATACCCCTCTCCCCCTCCCCCACTTTCTCACATTAACAAAATCTTTCATTAGTGTGGTACATTTGTTACAATTGATGAACACATATTGAAGCATTGCTACTCACTGTGGACTATAGTTTACATTATAATTTTCACTCTGCCCTGCACAGTTTTATAGGCTATGACAAAATGTATAAAGGTCTGTATCCATAATTTCAGTGTCTTGCAGGACAATTCCAATGTCCCGAAAATGCCCCCATATTACACCTACTTCCCTCTCCCTCCCCTCCGAACCTCTGGTGGCCACTGCCTTTATATCAATGTTAAAAGCTCTTCCTTTGTTAAAATAATAACAGGTCTGGGGAAGGGGGGGTTAAAATGGATAAAGTAAATAAATAAACTTAAAAAAAATTATGATAAAATAATAACAGGTCTATAATAGAATAATAATAAGTCTACTTTAGTCCATTGTTCATTCCCTAATCTTGAGGGTTTTAGGACGGTAATGTACACTCTGTTTCTAACTGAGAGGGGGCTTAGATTCCATAGGGTAGATGGATGGAACTATCTTGTTTGAAGTTGCAGACTCTCTCTGTTCCTTGGGATGGGCGTTGTCCATCATCACTCCTTGTTAGTTTTCCTGGGTGAGACCAATGAACTGGAGAGTAGGTGCTGCAACTCTGCTGAGATTCCAGGCTCAACCGGCACATGAATGGACCAAAGATTTAAGTCTCTGGAACATATATTTTACAAGTATAGTCTAATATAGGTTCAAATAAAAAAGGCAGAAGAGCAATGTGCAGGGGAACTATAAATGAGTGTAACTCTGTTACACTGGGGAACATAAACTCCAAAGTAAGGACCACTGTCAGGGTGCCGAATTCCTGAGCTTGTCTGCCCTGTGTATAGTGTCTACATGTCTCTAGAGCCCTCAGGAACCCCACTGTTTGAGGCACTGTTTACTGTGGCAGCCAATGAGATCCTGATGAGATGTGCATAAACGTAACCTCTGGAATGACCTCCCGACTCACTTTGAAATCTCTTAGCTATAAAAACTCATTTGTATTTAATATTTCCCATTTTTGGTAAAGGTCTTTTTCTGGATACATTGTTAGTTGGCACTTGGTAATAATCCCCTGGTGCCAGGGAGACTCATTACTGGGAGTCATGCCTCATGCTGGGGGGAAGGTAGTATGTTTATATGCTAGGTTAGGCCTAGGCTTAGGCCACATTTGAGCAACAAGGAGGCTTTCAGGAGGTAACTCTTAGGCAGTATATTATACTAGGCTACGTTTCAATTTCACAAGTAAAGGTTCTTAAGTACAATCATAATTATCAAGGGTCTGACATAATGATCTGTCTTCCTTTCTAGGCACTGCCCTTGTACTTGGGGGATTCTTGTCATTCTATTAGCGAATGTAGCAGGACTCTCCAGGATGGGAATTCAATATTATTTCGGTTATTGTGTGGGTCTCCACCCACTGAGACAATGCCCTATGAACACTTGAACTTATTCATATGCCTTCATAACTCTCTCCTTGTCCTTGACAATGGATAATTTGTTTATTATATGTCTGAGCATGGTTCCCTTTGAGTTTATCCTATTTGGAATTCTTTGGGCTTCTTGATTGTGCATATTCATGGCTGTTAAATTTGGGGTTTTCTGCCATTATTTCTTTGAATATTCCTTCTTCTCTCTTTTCCTTCTGTGACTCCCATAATGCATATATTGGTATGCTTGATGTAGTTCCACAAGTCTCTTATGCTCTGTTTGTTCTTTTTATTTATTTTTCTTTCTACTCTCAGCTTGAATCATTTCAATATCTTGTATTTGAAATCACTAATTCTTCTGCCATCTCCAATCTGCTGTTGAAACCATCCAAGAAATTTTTCCATTCAGTTATTGTGTTGTTCCTATTGAGAATCTCATAGAGATTCCCATATTATTTATTCATGTTTTTGCTCATATTCTTTAGTTCTTTCTCTTTTGTTTTCCTTTGTCTCCTTTAGCACATAAAGCATCAATTTTTAAAACAACCTATCTAGTAGGTCCAAAGTCTAGTCCTCTTTGTTGATGGTTTCTGAATTTTTATCTTGTTCCTTTGGATGGGCTATCATTTCTTGTTTGGTTGTCTTATAATCTTATGTTGCACACTTTTAATATTTTAAAGAACTAACTCTTAGATTTATTCACTAAGCTCTCTGTTTCTTAAGTTTGTATCCAAGTAGTGATATCACAGAGATTTTCTTGAATAATAAGAGCTAATCAAAACAAACAAACCAAAACAAAAAGTGTCTTTCACCATCTTTGCAAATTGGCTCTGTTGTTGTTGGTGCTCTCCTTCAGAGTTTCACTCCTAAGACATGGACTATAGTTAGTCATAAAATTTTGATGATTTTCTTTCACAATTTGTAACAAACATCTCACAACAATGCAAGGTGCTGGTGGTGGGTTGATGTATGGGACCCCTGTGTGATGTTATACATGTTTGTTTTGTAAGTTCACAACTTTTACTATATATACTTATTATTTATGTATGTTCATGTGTGAATGATATCCTTCAATAAATTTTTTTTTTTTTTAATGAGGGGAAAACAAAAGAAGATTAGCCTGAGGCAAATGAGAAGTGCAGGATGCTTTCTGTCTTATCTGAGCCTCTGTGGAGCCACATAGCTTGCTTCTTTTCCTGGGCTTGTGCTTATAAGAGACCTTAGGAATTCCCCATTTACAGTTTATAGAACTTCAAATGCACTCTCCCTCTACTCTTTTTGAAATAGATTTTCACCCCCTCCTGTGTGCTCTCTGTAGTGACTTAATGCAGGTAGTCCTTTGCCCCAGGCCTCTTCAACTTACTTATTTCTCATACTGTCCTAGATGTTTGTAAAATGCTTCTCTGCTCTCAGGACAAACTCTGGGAGTGTGAGTCCAAGACAAGTTCCCTGGTTCAGTCTCTCCTATATCCACTGATAGATCTACACTGACATACATGCATTCCAGTATGTGAACTGGGCAGGGACTCACAATTGGAGTGCAAGCTGGCTCCACCCTGTCTTGTGGAGGGGTTAACAAGCAGACAGCAAGGGTTCCAGAAGCTTCTTTTATGGCTTTTCTTGTGTTTTCTTGATTCAGCAGTTGGCTAGTTAATGCAATTCCTTATGTTGCATAGTTTTGAGGAAGGTTATTGTCTTTAAAATTCCTCTCCCACTTTTGTCTGAGGGGATTTGGAACACTGGCTTCCCTGAGAGTCTGCACCCAGTGGTATGAAGTAGCTGATCAGAAACGGTGATCAGCAATCAGACCATATCCCCTGGAGTTGGGAAACTAGGTCCTTATGTCTCACCCTGGCACTAGCAAGTTGCGCCTGTCACCCAAGCATCAGTCCCCACTGCTGCCTACCATGAAGCTGGGGGAAAGGAGGATGGTAGCTTCTGCAGAGATTGAAACTTACCAGTATTCATCGTAATTTACCAGCCTCTTCTTCATGCTCCTCCCTGGATGCTGCATAGTGTTCCACTAGACTCCAAAATTTCAAAATAGTTGATTCAAATAGTTCCTGCCAGTTCAATAATGATTTTAGTGGAGGTACTGATTCCTGGAGCTTCTGATTCTGCCATCACCACATTTTTCCACCTTTAGTCTTGTTCTTACTAATATTTATTATAGCTTTTCCTGACTGAATTCCTTCATTGTTTCTCCATTGGGTTTAAGATAAAGTCTTAACCATTTAGATGATAAACAAAGCCTTTTATGATCATGCCTTGGTTGACCTCTCCAATTGCATTTCCTGACATTTCCCTGTCTCACCCTATTGTTCACTAATAGTAATTTATGGTTTTTCCAATGGCTATTTGTCTTTCTACTCCTTTGCATACACTTTATTTTATCTTGATTTAATCATTTGCCTAGATAAATCCAATGCATTCTTTAAAATTTTGCCCCAGTTTCATCTTTCCCAATGAACTTTCCCTCCCACCACCCTTAACATTATTTGGATCAAGTGTCCTGCTTGCCCCCATAATTTCCCGTGCATTCATGACTATCACACCATATCATTTAGCATATTATAATGATTTCCCCCAGTGTTAGACCTTGAATTTCTTGAAGGCATCAGCAGTGTCTTATATTCTTTGTGTTCCCAATTACCAAGTCAGGGAAAGGCAAACAGTAGGTTGCACTCAAAGGTTGAAAGGTACACAGTTTTTGGTATTCATAACAATAGTGTCCAAATATGTAGATGGTGTAATGCATAAAATAATTATAATTTAAAAGTAAATACATAGAGGTTTAAATGAGTACTGTAGATAAGATTGTACAGTAGTTTAAAACTTAATATTTTGGAAGGTTTCAGGAAAAGGGTATTTGAACTATATCTTAAAGGCATAAGATTAGGTAAATATAGCAGACAAGGATTTTTAGGAAAGTGGAGCTATGGGAGCAAATACAAAAGGAGCTAGTGTATATGATATGTTGCCTGTGTGTTCATCACTGAGTTGACACTGATATTATGGTGTTTGTTAGCTTTGTTTTTCCATTTAAAGCCCTCAGTATCTCTATGAGGTGGATAGCTGAGAAAACTAATGGTCAAAAAATTTTATAAAGTTCACACAGCTGTTATATGGTAAAGATAAGATTTAAATCTAGCTCTGACCTACTCCAAAGGATTGCTTTTTCTACAATGGAGTTCACAGGTGGCATGAACCTATGAGAGAGATTAAAGCAGTGAGAGTGAGTTTGAATCCAGACAGGCCTTCAGAGTCAGGGAAGGGAAACATCTGAGTATTTGAGTAACTATAAAATTCTTTCAATTGTCTTTTCAGTGGAATTGAAGAGTCTTTATCAAAATCATGAATTGGCAAAAATATATGGCAAGCCTGCTTTGAGTATCCTTTCCTGTATCAATGGTAGGCAATACTTAATAGATTGTGTACTTTCTTTTTTTTTTGTTGTTAATTTCTTTTGTGTGTACTCTTTCTTACTAGTCCTGGACACAACCTCAAAACCTTTATTAATGGATATTCAGCATATGTTTTTGTCTGATCCAGAACGTTCTTTCTTTCTAGCCTTTTTCCAATTTCCTTATGGGGAATTACCTTGCCACCAGTGTGAGCAAGCCGGATGAAACTTGGTATACCACCCTCCTCCTGTAGAAGATGAAAGAGTTTCCTGGAGCTGTGTCAGGCTACTTTTGCCACATCCTCTCTCTCACTATCTTAGTATTACCAAGAAGTGAGCATATGACCTAAACTTGGCTAGTCAAATCCTTCTTTTCAAAGATTTAGAATCTTGAATAAAGTTATTCAGGGTTGAAAAAAATAAATTGGAACTGTGCATTCCTTCCAGAGCAGAAACTCTGATGAGGCAGTGCAGAAAACCAGCCACTATTATGTTTTTTTTCCTGATGTTTCTAAGGTCTTTTCTAGCCTTGCTGTGCATTCTCAGAGCTTCTCAGTAATATTATTCCAATAAGTATTTTTTTTGTTGTTGCATACATTAGCCAGAGTCAGCATCTATGGTTTAAACCAAAATAGTCATGTCAACACCATTCTTATTCAGCCAGAGTTGGGACATGATTTAAAAAACAATAGACCCATGATTTAATACCAATGGCACATGATTTAAATCTAATAGGATTTAAATATAGAAAATATGCTAGGGTCTTTTTATACTGTTTTATCTTGGCTAAGCTATAACTATATTTCCCCAATCCCTTTGGCTCCAAGTTAAGGTTGGTGAAAAGAGAATATTTTGTGATATTTAGAAGGCAGAAGTGAAGCCAGAGCTATTATGAGCTAAAGATGAGAGATAGTCACACGTGTGTCCTTCCCCCTGCTCATATCCAGATCTTCTTCACAAATGCAAGCCCTGAACAACGGAAGCTTCAGGTTTCCAACCAAATGCAGAGGCAAGAGCCTTCTACCCTTGTTTTCACCAAGTTTACTTTGTTGTTCCATTCTCGTTGCTGAATATATCTGGTCTTCTGGATTTGCTGGAAAACTCCAATTTGTCCACTCATTCCAGTGCTTTAGACAGGCACTTTTCTCTGATCCTCCAACTTCCCCTTTTGGTCCATTGTTTCTCCAGCAGTTGGATACATTGTTATTCCTATAATAAGTCTCTTATTCCACAATACTCCACAGCAGTTCTGCTTCTATGATTGAACCCTGATTGCTATAATTATTGGTACCAGAATTAGTTCCATGGGAACAGAACCTTAAAGTTTGGGATCTCTAATTGGTTCTCTGATTTGATTAGATTTAAAGGCATTAATGTTTTTGCTGCCAGTAGTAAAGGGGTCACTGGTAGTCTATGGCATATAGAGGCAAATTGGCTTCTTAAATTATCATCTGTGGTTTCATCTGTAATCACATTCCTATAAAAGGCAAGGCTTTGGGTTACCAAGTAGTTGCTGCTATAGAATACTTTAACAAAAATAAGTATAATTTTGTTGGTTGGTTGCTCTAAGTGCATTGGAAAATCTGGATAAAGAAAATGAGCTCAGAGTTTTAAATTACAAGATTAAGGTCTGGATAATGGGTTAGAAAGCTTCTCTGACTGAAACCTACATTTCCTACATAATTTCTTAAAACCAAACCCAAAGTCTTATCTGGAGGATGGCTGAATTGTTATTTAACCCAACTTGGCAAGATTTCTTCTATTAGAATTAAAGCATTGATTGGGAAGGAGTAGGACCATGAAAACTGGGATGGAGACATATGGGTAGATTCTGATGATGCTTAGGATCTTGAGATCTTAAACTTTATTGAGCTTTCATGGCTAGTAGAAATAGTCATTCCTCCAAAGTATAAGATTAGTCTCCCATTGTCTGAAGAACCCAGTTGTCCTCATCTGAGTAACTTGCCTTGCAGGAGAATGCTAATCCCCCTCAAGACCTATGCTACCACCTCTCCATGCTTCTAAACCTATAATAAGACTCAGGTTCTGGAATCCTCCTTAGAATCAGAGAAAAATTATTTTCGGAAAAGTGATAATGTACACACTAAAAGAATTATATTCATATAATTTATATTTATATTGATGGAATCCTGGAGAAATATGTATGGGAATGGATTGAAAGGGTGTTGGATGAAGGTGGGAGACTCTAATGTTGGATCTGGTTGAATGTATTGAAATTAGTTCACTAAGCAAAGATTCTGCATTCAGTGTGTTTTCTTGAGTGGCTGATTATAGTTCTAACTTTTTGTTTGGTTAGCTGACTGAATGAAACTGAGCTGACAGAACTTCCTTGTTACACTAGAGGGCAGTATCTAAAGGCTTAGAAATATTGGAATGTGGGGATAGATTTATCTTGTAAGGTTTATCCACCCCTATTTATGTCTCCTGGAATGCACTGAAGGACATTTTTTGTATCAAGACTTTGAGAAATACATTGGTGAAGATTCTTCAAGAATACATCCTTGAAGAGCTCTGCGATAGTTCTTTACTGCAGGCCAGGAATGACAGTAGGAAGTGGTCCATTAAAATGGGCTCCCTGAATTCTGTGTGGGTGAGGTACTCCTAGGGTATCAGGGGCCAAGAAGTGGCACTTAACTGCCAGAGACAAGGTAGGTATAATTACTGTGATGGGTAGCAGATCTGATGCAATCAACAGAGTTATACCTACAGAGAATTTGTTGTTACTAGTTGATTGCGTTGTCCCAAGGATTGAAATAGATAAGCAGTCTCTTAAATTCTTACTTGATTTGTATTAATGGAAAAACTCTAGGTCTGGTAAGCAGAAGTTTGACTTGAATCACCAAAATAGGGAATCATGGCCCCTCAATCAATTCCCATTCTTGAGCCAGTTCACATTCTTAGGGGTCTTGGATGAAGGGGAGCCAGATTCCCTTAAAGAAAGACCTTGCACTGCCAAACACACAGTATATCTTCCTCTCATTTTCCCCAAAAGGATTTGTGATTATTTACAGGGTAACTATACATAAAGAAGGAGAATTTACTATATTATTCAGGGATTAGTTGACATTGGCTTTGAACTGCCAGTAATTTCTAGAGGCACAAAATGCTGTGGTCCACCTGTCAGAAGAGAGGCTTTTGGAGATCATTTATTAAAGGCGTTTTAGCTTGGATTTGTTATCACAGGGGACCACTGTGTCCCCAATCTCATCCTGTGGCTATTTACCAGTTCCATAATATCTAATTGGAATAGACATACTTAAACAACTGGTGATATTTCACTCCTGGAAGGATTTTCAGATTAGTGCTACCATCAAAACCTTAAGTGTCTGGGAGTGATGATTTCTAACACATTCCCATTCAATTCTCCTAATTGGCTTGTGCAGAAGAAGACAGATGTTGGAGAATGATTTAATCAGGTGGTAAATCCAGCTGCAGCAGCTGACACAGATTTTGTTTCTTTACTGAAGCAAATCAAAACATCCTCTTGTATGCAGTTATTGATTTGGTTAATGTTTTTTTTCACTCTATAATTGTTACTAGAGACCGCTAAAAGCAATTTACTTTCATAGGACACCTTCATGATGCTCTCTGTCAAAATCCTGCTCTCTGTCAAAATCTAGTCTGTAGGGAGCTTGATTGTCTTTGCATTCCCGGAACATCACACTGAACATCACACTGATCTACTATGTTGAGGATATCATGATACTTGTACCTGGTGAGCAGAAAATAGCAACTACCTTAGATACCTGGGTTAGGAAACATGTGTGCCAGAGGGTAGGAAACAAATCTCACAAAAATTGGCCTGTACCTTAGAAAAATTTTCTAGGGGTACAGTTGTCTGGGGCACGTAGATTTATCCTTTTCAAAGCAAAGAACAAGTTGTTATATCCTACCACTGAGAAAGAAGATCGATGTCTCAAGGGACTCTTTAAATTATGCAGATAACATATACCTCATTTATTGAGTAACTGGAAACCTGAAAATTTAAAGGGGGCCAAGAACAAGATTCAGGCTTGAGCCATATGACCCAGCAGATCTAATGGTGCTTGACATGTCTGTGGCAGAGGTTTTATGGAATTTTTATGGGTCCCTATAGGTAAATCACAGTGCAAACATTTAGGATTTGGGAACATACCATGCCATCTCTTTTTGTGAATCTTCTGGCTTACTACTGATCTTTAGTCATAGGCCACCAAGTTACCATGAAACCTGATTTGTCCATCATAGACTGGATGCTATTAGACCCGCTAAGCCATAAAGTTGGGCAAACAGAGCTGCATACCATCATCAAGTAGAATGGTACATACAAGATAAGGCCTGAGCAAGTCCTAAAGGACAAATGAGTTGCTTTTGCAAGTAGCACAAATTCTTATGGTGCCTACATTTTTTGTATTGTCTCCTTTCTTTCAGCTCATATGTAGGCCTCATGGGAAATTCCTTTTGACAATTAGTTGAATAAGACAAACTTTCATCCTGGATTATGGTGCTTCGGCATAATAAACTGGCACTACCCAAAGATGACCGATTATTTGGCTTGGAAACATCATGATTGAAAAATTGGTGACAAGGAGATGTGTCAAAGTAGTATATGGACAGATGTCTCCAAATGGGCAAAGAGTGTGAAGATATTTGAGTCCTTTGCAAATGCTCAATAAAGAGCATCTTTAATGAGGGATATTAATAATCAGGTAATTGAGGTCATTTGTTCTGTGGATGTTAGTCATCCTCTTTCAGCAGCCACATTGTTCTTGACCAATGTACATGAAAAAAATGGTAATGAGTTCAACAACTTGGACTTCTACTCTTTATGGCTAATCCAATTAGAACCATTGCTGAGTGACCAACCTGCTACTAGCAGATACCAACTCTTGACCACAACTATGGCATATTCTTCAGACGACCAGCCAGTCATCTATTGGCAGGCTGATTACATTGGATAACTTCCTTCATAAGAGGGGCAGAGCTTTTGCTCTTGCTGGAATAGATATTGGGAATATGAATTTTCTTTCTCTGTGCAAATGCTTCTGTCAAAACCACCACCCGTGAATTTACGAATGTCTTATTCACTGTCATGGTAGTACACATACCATTGCTTTTCACAAGGGAACTAATTTTACAGCCAATGAAGCATTGGGCCCATGCTTATGGAATTTATTGATCTTATCATGTTCCTCATCACTCTAGGCAGTTGGCCTGAGAGATGGGTTAAATAATTTTTTGAATATCTAGTTATAGTGTGACTGGGTGGCAGCATATTGTGGGCTGGAGCAGTGTCCTCCAGAATGCAGTATAGTATATGCTCTGAAACGGTGACTAATAAGTGGTGTTGTTTCTCCTAAAACTGTGATTCCAAGGTCTGTGAATGAAGGATTGAAAATGGGAATGACGTCTCTCACTATTACACCTAACACTTAACAATCCACATGACTAATCAGGAGACAAATCGTATGATAGAGATGAGTATTTCTTTCTTACCTTGATAGGAATATATTTACATATGTACTAACCAATTATTTGTCTTTTTTTCTCTTATTTCTGAACTTTCTAAGGAAAGATGACTTAATAGGGATAAACTTTATATTTCAGTATTTAAGTTACAGCATACCAAAGGGCATATATGCGTCTCTGTGTGTGTGTGAGAAACTGAACAAGCAAAGGAGTAAAAATCACCCAAAGATTGATGAAGTGTCATATAGGACGTTATATCTTCTTTTTGGGAAAGATATGACATGTTTTCAGTTGTATGAGGACATCATCTTAGGTGGAGTCATGATTTTTCTACTGTTTTTATTTGGAAGTAAAATGTACTTAAAAGATGTATATGTGGATGCTAGGTTGCCAAGGGATAGACAGAGATTTTTTTTTTTACTATTTCATCTTGGCTAAGCTGGAAACACATATCCTAGAATCACTCTTCTGTATGGTCTCCTTTCAGAGTTGTCCAAAGATAGACATGAGATTTGGAAGGTGAAAGTGAAGCAGCGTTATGCTGTCTTCCTGGTTAGATGTTGTGAGAGACAGAGACAGAGTGCTGGAAAATTCTATTCTGTCCTGCCTCTTTCCCACTCCAAGGATAGCTCTTCTTACTTAATGTCAGTCTTGATGACCAAAAACAACCCCAGACCTACCACTAATCACAGAGATAAAATCTTTTCTTAGATTTTTCTGCCTGTCCTCTTTTGCAGTCCCATGCTGGCAGCTGGGTATGCCTGACTTCAAAAATCCTCATTCTCTAGACCCTTACTACTCCAACTTTTCTACAATAATGTACAGCCTTATTACTATAATAACTCTCCTGTTTTATAGTGGTTCTGCTTCTTTGATAGCACTTTGATTGATACATATGCCTTCTCTGATGTAGTCAGAACTATCTGGCATTAAAAATAAAAGAAGATTCCCAGAACTCCTTTCTGAATATATATTTAAACATTTTTTTTCTCATTTTTTCACTTAAAAACCTTTGATGATGACTTGAGTGAATTTGACTTTGGGACAAAATTACTCAGTTACTAGGTGTATCTGATTTTTTATTTAAAGGATAGTCTTACTTTTTTTTTTTTTTAACATTTCACTTTTTAATTTTAATTTTTATTTATTTATGTTTTTTACTTTTATTTGCTTCTGTTTGTACATGATAATGTTTGGGGATGCAAAAACCAAGGAGAGAATGATACTATATCTTAAAGATTCCTTCTTCACCTCTGTTTTAGTCTGCTAGGCTGCTGAATGAAATATGCCAGAAATGGGTTTGCTTTTATACTGGCTTAACAAGATTAAAGTTTTGAGGCCAAGAAAAATGTCCAAATCAAGGCATCATCAGGTGATGGTTTCTCCCTGAAGATTAGCTGCTGGTGATCCTGGATTCCTCTATCACATGGCAAAGCACATGGCGGCATCTGCTGGCCTCTCTCTTCTCTCCAGGTTTCATTGCCTTCAGCTTCTTGGTTCTGGGGCTTTTTCTCTTCATCTGAATTTCACTCCCTTATAAAGGACTCTCAGAAGAGGATTATGACCTATCCAGGGTCATACCTTACTGAAATAACCTAATCAAAAGGTCCCAACTACAATAGATCCACACCCACAGGATTGGATTAACTTTAAGAACATAATTTTCTGGGGTTGTTTTAGTTTGTGAAAAGCTGCTGGGAGCAATATACCAGAAGTTGGTTGGCTTTTATAATGGGAATTTATTAGGTTAAAAGATTACAGTCTGAGACTGTGAAAATGTTCAAATCAAAGCATTATCAAAGATGCTGTCTCCCCAAATGTCAGCTGCTAGCAGTCTTGGACTCCTGTGCTATGGCAAGACACAATGGTGGCATCTACCCTTCTGGCTCTCTGCCTTCTCCTTTGGGCCCACTTACACCCTGAGCTCAGCTATGGGTGATCAAGCACATGGCAGGACACAATGCCCATCTGCTAGTCTCTCCCCTTTCCTCATAGCTAGTTTTGTTTTGGGCTGCTCTGTCTGTGGCTTTTTCTCTGTGTGTCTGCAGCTTTTTAGTCCTCTGTTTATTAAGGACTCCAAGAAGAGGATTAGGACCCTCCCTGGGTCCCACAATCTAATCAAAGGCCATAACCAAATCTAATCAAAAGGTCCCACATACAATAGGCTTACATGTACAGGTGTGGATTAGTTTAAGAACATAATTTTCTGGGGTCCACAAAAGACTTAAATCAGTACAGGGGTCCATAAAGCCTAAAAACATCACAACCCCCTACACCCTACTCTGCTCAATGACCAGGAATCTTGGATTTAAAATTGGGCTATATCCATGACAGGAGTAGACTATGTTATCATTATGGCCCCCAGCATTTGCCATCATTTGAGCCAAAGTACTCCTCACGTTTTCCTACTCCCACAAAGCCTCAGATACTTCAGAACTTGGGCTATGAGATGTTAAATCATTCCCTGTAGTTTTAACTGTGCCTTCCCTTTCCAGGTTGAGAGATACGGAGAAAAATACCTCCTTTTCTTCCCTTTCTTAATTTTTCAAGACAGCTGGACTGTTGCCTAGTCATATTGGAAAAATCACACCCTTAATTTATGCAGGAGATGATAAAACCTCATCCTTGTTGATTTTTATTGCATAGAAGCATATGGAATAAAAAGTGCCAGACCCAGCTTTGCACTCCAGGAAAGTGTGGGAGAGCTTACCAGCACTTATGGGTGAAGAAAGCGGAGACATGCATGAAACTCACACAACACTCTAAGTTTTCTTTCGCTACTCTTGCTTTTGTGTGTGTTGTGATAAATTTCTGAAGGGTACATATTTTTAAAAATATATAATACATTACTTAAAATATACTATACATATTGCTATATTTAAAGGTATTCTTTTATTTTATTTTATTTAGGAATCTGTTTTCTAAGTCCTTCCTGCCCTCTTTTAAAATCAAAATGTAAAACCATCTTCAATGCTTTTTTTAAATTGCCATTTTCCCTCTGTTCCCACCAGAATCTCATAAAGCTGGCATATAGTTGAGTACTAATTCAAAGAAAAATTTTCACCTAATTTTTAAAACTAAAAAAAGGGGCTATAAGTGAAGTGAGATTTTATTTCCAACTTTAATACAATGCTAATTTCTTTAATGCTTTAATTGTAGCCTTGTGAAATACATACTCCAGAGGAAGTGTTGGATTTCCCTAGACACATTATCACATTATAGTCTCTTGTATTTGTTATAAACATTAAACTGTGCCCAGTTCTTTCAGCACCTATTAACACTCTTTCTCAGAACATCAACTCTCTCCATATGGGAAGTGAATGAGAGCTCTACTTAATGGGGCAGATCTATTCCCTGGAGGTTGTGCCTAGTCTTTTCCAGAAATAAATTTAAATATGTTGCCATAGTTCCAAGTATTAAGCACGTTTTTATTAAAACAAATGTTCCTAACCACTCAAGCAGACAAAAGCACTGAGCATGAGCAAGCAAAGAAAGAAAGCCCCAATCAATCAAGATAGGAAAACTTTCCCAATTAAATTATCCTTTTAGCCCACTTATTTATTCAGATTTTATGTAAAGTGCTATAAATCTAAATAAAAACATGGTATTAACTTGAAAAAATAACCATGAAACTTTGTGGGGTTGAAATATATTACTCTTCATCATCATTTATTTATTCACTGTAGTAAAACATCTATTAATTTCTTTTCAGCATGCATTTTCCTTTCTCCTGTTAACAGTTCCCTGTTTTTCCTCTTTCTTTTTCATCCCTTCAGCTCATAAATGAAGCAAATAACCCAGACTTCAACCAATTAGCATATTGCATTCCCATGATGGCAGTGATTGGTTCAGGAATGCTCATGTGATGTAATGAGAGTCAGTGAGATCAAAGATGCTTTTCTGAATATGCTGAGATAAAGACACTTTGTTTTTCCTATTGGCTATGAACCTTAGAGGATGAGTGACTACTGCTGATACAGTCATTTTTCAATCATATGCAAAATGGAGCCAACTTCAAGGAAGCAGATCCATAGAAATAAAAGATGAAGAAAATGACTTGGTGGCATCATTTGAGCCATTTGAGCCTTTTACAAAGATAAACCTTAGTGTCTATCTTTAGACTGCTTAATTATTTAATGCAATAAATACCCTCTACCCCCTACTTTTTGTGCTTCAGTTGTTACTAATAGTAGAAATAATCTTAACTGGTACACTTATCAAAATTACTCACACTCCAGTTGGCACTGGGTTTCTAAAGATATATAAAACACTGTTTATAACCTCAGGAACTCATAGCTCACAGTCTACTTGGGAACACACACATACACATACACACACACAAAATATCCCAAAGGATGAGAGTGTGGTGCACAGGATGATAAAGAAGCATAGGTTGGAGAGGGAGCTGACCAGAGAAGGCTTCCCAGGGAAGAGCCATTGGAATAAAATCCTTAAGGAAATGCACATCTAAATAAAATTGGTCTGATTTCTACATAATTTTGGGTTCCTTCAAAATCAGAACTGAAGCACATTTAATCTAAATACAGATAATTTATTTGGGAGATAATCCCAGGAAGAATAAGTGAGGGAGAGGAGACATGGATGGGAGAAAATTCAGTAAAGTCTGCATTAATGAAGAGGTAACTATGGGCAACTGAGACTCACTCCCGTTGGTGACCCTCTGAGAATCTATCTGGACCAGGAGGCCAGAGCATTTATCCACAGCTCCAGTCTTCTTTGGTTGAGTGTTGCCCCGGGGGCTGTAGCTCTCCTGCACTTCTTGTTCGCACCTGTGTACAGTGGAACATGATCCCACGGTGCTACTGAATGCCCTCAGGGAGCATAAAGGAGGCATAAGCTGTTAGTGTGTTGGGAACCAGCTGCGGGTAAACTTGGGTGAGCCGAGGGGAAATGAGGTAGGTTATAAATAGCATTTGCTACTTGATCTCCTATCCCATTTTGTGTGTATGTGTGTGTGAGAAAAGTGTTGTTCTCTCCTGTGATTTCTGTGAATTCTCAGAGATTTGTATTCTCATGCTGTTGGTTGGCTCTGAGTTCCTGGCTCCTGTGAATGCTCTAGCTCATTGTAACTGTTTTCTTCCCTCTCCTTTGGTACAAAGGAGAACTCAGCCATTTATCTTTGATTTCCCCCCAAAGCACTTATAGAAGGCATTTTTGCAAAGTGTGTTTGCATAGATATATGTGTGGAGCAAATCTTCAGAGATGAGGTCAATGCGAGAGTTTTCATCTCTGTAAGGAAAACACCTTAAAATTTAGAATTACATATTTCTGGTCTTGAAAAGGCCTAGATCACCATCCTAGGTTGGATTCCTTAGGAGCAGAGCCTGAGACAAATGTTCTTATGCTATGATTTACTGAGAGAGTGGTCTTGGTGAAACCAGTAAGGGTGTGAAGGAAGCAGGATAGGACAAGGGGAAAAGCTAGGCAAAGACGTGGTTTAGTTGTGAGCCCTAGGATGAAAATACCATCACAGAATTGTCCTACTGCAGGAAAAGAGGCAGGCTTTTTGTACCACTAGGTCCCTAAGAGTTTGGCACCCTTGGGGGAAGGGTATAACCTCTCAGGCATCTCTGGGCTATGTGGCTCCTATTGTTAAAGAGCAATTTTCAGAAAAATGGTGCACCTGTGAGCTGTTAGCTGGGGGATGGGTGCACCCGTACACAGCGACCTCGACTACAGCCCCTCTGCCATGGGGATTTCTCCCTGGATAGTCTTCTCCCTTAGGCTCTGGTCTTCTGCAATGGTGCTAATTTATATATTTTCTTCAAGGTCTTTCTCCCTTTGCTTTTCCACTTTTGGACCTGTCCTATCACGCCTAAATACAAATCAACTTTTGATATTATACTAAACAATTTGCTTTCAATTCTCTTCTAAAATAAGGCTTTCTTTTGCTGGTTCAAAGGTTCACACATGTGCTTAGCTGAACAAAGAGCCACTAACTTGACTCACTTTAGTTTTTCTTTAGCTTCATAGAAGATCTGGCAGACCTTGAAATGTCAGCCTTTCCCTGTCCTTTCTCCTTTTCTGAATGTGGAGCTAGAGTTCTTCACTAAAATGAATGTTCTCTTAACAGAAGAATGTATATCATGTTTTGATTTTTTAAACAGCAAATGATTTTTACCTCTATAAAAGATGAATAACAACTGGATGAAGAGACAAGTATGTTTTAGGTAGAGTAAGCAGCATGCAAGAAAAATGCAAGTAGTTCAGTTTGGTTTGAACATATATTGTAGAGAGAAAAAGGGGTCCCCTGAAATGAACTGCAGAGGTAGGTAGGGGTCATAGCTGTAAGGGTCTAATACAGGGGTTCTTAACCTTTTTTTTGTTCCACGGACCCCCTTTGCCAGTCAGGTGAAACCCATGGACCCCTTACTAAATCCACACTATACTGTGTATTATTTAATAAATATATCACATTCACACCAACACATCCCCACAAGAATAATGTTTTTTTTTGAATTTCAAATCAAGTTCACAACCCCTTGTTAAGAACCCCTGGTCTAATATGTGACACCTAAGAGTTTAGGCATTGCCTTGAATTGGTGATGCCATGTTCAGATCAGCATTTAAGAAAGCTCATTCTCTCTCTAGCTTACCTGTGGAGTATGGACTTGAGAAATGCAACATTGAGGCAGGGACATCAATTATGGAGCTTTTCTATAAAAACTTGAAAAATAGTGCCATTTTAAATGTAAGATTATGGCCACAGAGATAAAGAGAATGGTATGTTTAAATGGCATTAAAAAAGTAGAAAGGACAGGACCCAATGATGGATAAGATATAAATGAGAGAAAGTGAGTACTCAAATATGATTACTGTCATTTTTCACCAATTTTTTCTTTATTAGAGAAGTTGCAGGTTTACAGAACAATGATGCATAAAATACAGGATTCCCATATTCCACCCTATTATTAATACCTTTCCTTGATGTGGAACATTTGTTACAATTGATGAAAGCACATTTTTATAATTTTACTATTAACTATAGTCCATGGTTTAACTTAGGGTTCTCTGTGTAATGTAGTTCCATGGAGTTTTTTAAAAAATTTATTCTGTTACCCTATATATAACCTAACATTTCATACCTTTTAACCACATTCATATATATATTTCTGTGCTGTTAATTGTATTCACAATGTTGTGCTACCATTACCACCATCCATTACCAAAATGTTTCCATTGTTCTGCATACTGTAATTATGCTAATATTCTCTGCTGCTCTTCTCATTAGTTCTACTCTATCAATAAAACAAATATGGTGTGTTCTACATACTTGTTTTGTAGTCTATCATACGATGAACATCTTTTCATTTTAGTAAGTATGGTTCATATACACAAACAAATATAAATTTCAGTAACTTCAGTGTCTCATTATACAGATGTAGAATAATTTAAGTAATTTCTGCCTTATAGGAACACTTGGGTTGGGGTTCTTTCTATAGCACACTAATACTAGCTGTTGAACTTGGGATAGATACTTAAGCTCTGGAAGGATTAGTTTCCTCATGTATAAAATTGGGCTAATAGTAGTACCTACCTAATATGATTGTTTTGAAGATTAAATGAGCTAATGCATGTAAAGCCTCTAATTTAATTTCTGGCATGATATAATTCCTTGAGTCTCTTTGCTACAATTAATATTACTATTATTGTTATTATAATTACATAATTACATAATTATATGACCCTGTTCTGAATCTGGCCTTTATGATGTGGATCTCCTAGGATGGTAGTCTCTGCATAACCCCCATTCACTATCCAGTAAGAACAAAACCCCAGGAACTATAGCTGCAGCCTGACTGAGTATTGAGTTATATCCTTGAATTGAATCTTCTATTACTTTGTCAAGCTTTGTAGATTGAACTTCCAGGTTGACTGAAAGATCCCTGAACATACAACAGCTTTTGACTATTTTGGTTTCAGCTCAGTTTCTACAGCATGCCTAGTGCTCACTTAGAGGTTATGCTTTAAGCCAACATTTCTCACCTTGTGAACGTGTCCTCCCTTGTATCCACCTGTACTTTGCTTTTCATGGGACTAAGTGGCTGCGTGGCTTCTGAATGTCTCACTCACAAACATGTCTTCACTAAAATAAAAGATGATTTTAGAAGACAGGAGAGAGATATTTCTTCTATATGGAGGCAACAGGGAATGATTCATGGAGAAGGAGATATATGGTATTAAAAATGATGCTGATTTGATTTTAAAAAATAGGTGGAATCTGAATTGGAGCTGATGATAGTATAGAGAAGATTCCAGGAATGGATAGTAGCATGAGCAAAATGTTGTTGAACAAAATGAAATGATAGGTAATAGCCCTGGTTCTTGAATATTATATTCCTTCTCACTACATATGGTTATTCATGCTGAAGTACATGCAAACAGAGCAGGACTTTTTCCCTTTCTGCTTCCCATCTGATTCCAAACTACATTGAACTCAATGATAAGATTAAAACCGCCCAGCCTCTCTGTTTGTGTGACTATGTATCTACCCAAGCAAAGGGGCATTGTAACTCAGAAATGTGCCCCTTGTTCTAATTGGTTTTTAGCCTTACTTACAATATTAACTTCTCTATTTCTACGATTTTGCTCTTCCATGGGTGCCAGCATCTCTCTCTTTTTTTAAGGGTTCTTGCTTAGGAGCTATACCGTGGTGTAGTGTTGTAGTGAAGAGAAAATTGAACTGGAATTGAAAAGGCCTAGTTCCGGCTCACATTCCTAACCATAGGAACTTGGGCAATGTGTTAAATTGAATTATGTACCCCAATTTAGACATGTTCCTAATTTTAATCTAAATTCCTATGGGTGTGAACCCATTGTAGAAAGGATCCCTTGAAGGTATTATTTTAAATTAAATTGTAGCCCAACTAAACGAGGTTGGGTCTTAATCTGGATTACCATAGGGCTTTATTAGCGAAAGAAATTCATACATAGTAGGAGAAAGCCACAGGGAGGAACCAGAAGTTGAAAGTCAGTGTAACTCAGAAGAGAACAGAGAGGACATTGCCATATGACATGAGGCAAGGACACAAGCCAAGGAATCCCAAGGATCACAGGAAGCCAGCACCAGCATGTTATAGACTTTGGAGAGAAAGCATCATCTTGCTGATGCCTCGATTTTAGACTTCTCCTAGCCTCAAAATCGTGAGCCAATAAACTACCCTTGGTTATGCCAACCCATTGTGTGGTATTTGTCATTGCAGTCTGGCAGATGAAGACATGTGAGTACTTCATCTCTTAGATCGGGAGTTTACAAACTATGGCACAGAAGCCAAAAGTGGCCTACCTTCTATTTTTATTTGACCTGTGAAGTACGAATGCTTTTACAATTATAAAATGAAGATAAATTATGTAGAGATAAAGTGAAAGACCATATTTTTTTCAAAAGCACAGAATAATTTGAAGATATAAATCAGCATATGAGCAATAATATTGATGCGATTTTAGTTTTTAAAAAATTAAAATTTCTTCCTCTTTTAACATGACTGATCACATTGAGAATGTTGGTTCTGATTCAAGTTCCCAATGTCCATTCTGCTGCAGTCTGTTCTCTTTTGATTTGCAGCTCTTTTTGAGTCTCATTCCTTTGAGTTTGGATATATATCACTGGATCACTGCCTGTATAGGTTTAAATGTGTCTATCATTTTTACTAAATATCTAATTAGCCTATTGCAGGGGCTTTCTGGAAAACAAATGTTTCTGTTGGGACAATTATTGTTATGGATCTGTATTTTTTATTATTATTTGATTTTTTTTAACCTCTTAACCCTCTATACAAAAACACATGGATAAAGTAATTATAGAAACTATTTATTGAGAAGTACTGTGTGATAGATACTTCCAAAGTCTCTCTGTATTTAATTCTCACAGTAAAACTGAAAGGTTCTTTACAGATTAGGACTTTGAGAAATAGAGAAAATAAGAACTTTCTCAAAGAACGGAAACAACAGGGATATGTCTAATTCTGTGGGCCAGATGCTGAGCTGAGAGATATCTTATTGAGCAAGATCCTTGGCCTGATTTTTTTGTGAGATGATGGAGCTTCAGAAGAATCATTTTAAAGACTAAGACCCCAGCCCTTATGAAGAAAGTGTTTCTCAATGATATTTCCTGTTTTTCTCTTCCATTGTTACCCTGCAGTAATAATTATATTAGAGGAAACACCTGCTTTTCTGGTGTCCCACACAGATTCTGTACTTGCTTCTGCCTAGAAACTCAAGGAAAGACTCTAGAAATCTAGATTTGATGAAGAAAGACTTCAAGACTGGTTCATTGTGAGCCCCTAGCCAAGGTCACTGTGTGCTGTTGTATTAGGTTGGTGAAAAAGTAATTGCGGTATTGGACCATGAATTTTAAATCATTATAACTAGGTTCAAACATATCTTTATTAATCAAAATAGAAACCATTACAATCAACACATTTTTGCCAACGAGAAATAAGTTTGTTTATTTCTGTAGCATAAAAATCCATGCTTCGGGATTCAACAAACTCTTGGAAAGCATTTTCTGCATCCTGCTGGTTGTGGAAGTGTTTTCCCTGCAAAAAGTTGTCAAGATGCTTGAAAAAGTGGTAGTCGGTTGGGGAGAGGTCAGGTGAATATGGTGGACGAGGCAAAACTTCATAGCCCTATTTGTTCAACTTTTGTAGTGTTGGTTGTGCGACGTACACTCAGGCAATGTCATGGAGAAGAATCGGGCCCTTTCTATTGACCAATGCTGGCTGCAGGCATTGCAGTTTTCAGTGCAGCTCATTGATTTGCTGAGCATACTTCTCAGATGTAATGGTTTTGCCGGGATTCAGAAAGCAGCAGACCACCAAACAGTGACCATGACCTTTTTTTTGGTGCAAGTTTGGCTTTGGGAAGTGCTTTGGAGCTTCTTCTTGGTCCAACCACTGAGCTGGTTGTCATCAGTTTTTGTATAAAATCCACTTTTCACCACACATCAGAATCCAATCGGGAAATGGTTTGTTGTTGTTGCATAGAATAAGAGAAAGCGACACTTGAAAATAATTATTTTGATTTTTGGTCAGCTCATGAGGCACCCACTATTCGAGCTTTTTCACCTTTCCAATTTGTTGCAAATGCTGAAATGGTCAATGTTGAGGTCTTTGGCAAATTCTTGGGTAGTTGTAAGAGGATCAGCTTCGATGATTGCTCTAAATTGGTCATTGTCAACTTCTGATGGCCAACCACTATGCTCCTCATTTTCAAGGCTCTCGTCTCCTTTGCAAAACTTCTTGAACCACCACTGCACTGAACTTTCATTAGCAGTTCCTGGCCAAATGCGTTATGGATGTTACGAGTTGTCTCCACTGCTTTACGAACCATTTTGGACTCAAATAAGAAAGTTGCTTGAATTTGCTTTTTGTCTAACATCATTTCCATAGTCTAAAATAAATATAAAATAAACAGCAAGTAATAAGTCATTGGCAAAAAAAACCATAAAGCGAGAAATGCACATTAAAATGATGTATAACATAACTACATTTATTTAAGAATGTATTCCAATATCAAATGGCAAATTTTAACAATGTAAAACCTCAATTACTTTTGCACCAACCTAATATCAGTATTTCACCGGTAACTACTTGACACAGAACAAAGAAAAAGAATATTTCAAAGGGGAGGGAACTCAATAAACTTCAACCAGACAAGGCATCTCTTTTATGACACATTATATCAATATTTTAGTAGTATTCCCAATGTGCAACATTGCTTAAAGAATAAAGGAACATTCAATCGTTTTAAAATAAACTAGCCTGGGTGGTTTAGAAAGTATCTGAGAAATTTTGGGCCATTTTTTTTTCTTGATGTACCTTCCAATGGAGATAATCTAAGTACAACATTTCTGCTAAAGACAAAAATCCTATTGACTTCAATGGGTTTTTGGATCAATGGAGCCATCAAGGAAATCACTTCCGATTTAAGTGCCTTCTTTACTCTGACGTGGAAACCAAGCAGTTTGCAGAAAATTATAAAGAAATACTAATTGACACACTGCTATGTGTCAATTAGCAGAAAAAGACAATTTTATTTAATTACAGGAATGCATTTTTACTATCAATAAAATTATGAAGCGGTTTACTAATTTTCCAGTAAGAGCAACTTAACTTGGTGGAAACTTATTTTCAGCAAAATGTTATCAGGTAGGGCAAATAGTGCAGTTAGTAAAACCAAACAGTAAGCATAAATAAAAGTATATTCTTCCTTTTAAAAGTAGACAACTTTTACAAGTTTACTACAGATGGGTGCTAATATCCTTATTTTCCTTTAAAGGAGTATTTATCATCCATAAATGTATAAATTTCTTTTTCTCTCAGTCTCTGTGTGTGAGTTTATATGAGATAACCTATGTGATTTTCTGTTGGAGAAAGTATGCATTACTTCTTTTCTTACAGAAAAAGCAAGGTTTACCAATCAGAGGACCAGGAAACTTCCAAACCAATCACACAGAGAGAAAGTGAAATTTTAATGTAGGGGGTGTGCTGGTTTGTTAGATAAAGACTGTTATGAGAGTTACTTAAGAGACTTTGTGTTCTGCTCTGCTTTCACCCACTGCATGTCTCACTGAATTTGTAAACTTTCCTTCTGGTGGAAAGCTGTGTGGGCATCATCTTTCAGTCATGTTAGGCTAGTGTAGGAATGGGCAGTTTCTTGGCCGTGTCCCCAATATCATTTAAACAGTTGGTGGTTGAGTTGGGAATTAAACTCCTACATATTTGAATTCCATGGCTTAAACAAACCATTTAGCTAAAAAGATAAGAAATTATAGGTAGAAAACAGAAGATTTCACCATTTCAAAATTTGATAAGTATGTAAAAATTCTATTCAATCACTGAAAATACATGACACCCATTCACTTTTACCATCATTTCTTTGGACTACTGATTCCCATCTGAGCCCTTTCTCCTGGAAGCAAACATATGCACACTTCCAGCTGAAAGATTCCTTTAGAATAAATTGTATACTTTAAAAGGATGAATTTTATAATATATAAATTATATCTCAATTTAAAAAAATAGGAAGTAGAAGGAAAATATATCATTTTTAAAGGCATACTATTTTAATTTTTAGTAACTTCCGTTTGTCTTTTTTTTTTTTTTTTTTAACTCCTTGTTACAGAAGATAGAATATATCTTTATGCTAGCTAGTCTTGAGTGTCAGAAGTCACTGCCTTCCTCCTTTTCAGGTGTTGTCTTTATCTGTTATCTGTTCAAATAGTGCCATTAAGACACTATAATAATATAATAAGGTAGCCATTTATTTAACTGTTAATATCCTTATTGTATTATTCTTAATATGCTTGAACTTATTTCTTTAGTGATTTCCTATCTTTGTAATTAGATATAGTGATTACATTTTTCTGTAAGCTTGAACAATCTACTTAAACAGTGCCTGTTTCTTACCCATTCTCATTTTTTAAATTGCCCTGATTTGAAAAAAAACCAAAGAACTTGGGAGGTGGGATGAGCATTTGAAAATAGCATAATGACTCCTTACCCTCTTTCTCCCATGTACATAGACTCTACTGTTTGGAATGGTTGTCACATTCCACCAAGCTTTTTAACTGCCCCAGTTTTGATTTGCTTAATGAACAATGGAAAAGGAACAGAGGTCTCCTGACAGCATCTAACCTTTACCTAGGGAGATTTTCTGGAATTCTTCATTTGTTGATTTCTTTCAAGCAAATTCAACTCAAAGGATTAGTTATTCAGGTTCTCATTGAGCTCAGAGCTGATCTTCATGACTTTATCTTTGCTTATTTCCTATGTAAGTAGAAAAATCAAGAAATATGTTAGCCAGCTGTTTTCTCAGAATTTTCTCTGAGTGTGACTTGAAATGTTGGCAGGAGAAGAAAGTGTGAATATTGAAGTCAATTTTCCTAGAAAGGGTATAAAATCTACTTTAACATTTCTTATCTCTTGAATATATATCTTTTTCCCTGCTGAAAAATGCAATGTATTGGGTGGGAGCAAACCCCTATTGTAATAGCTAATCATGGGATTCACAGATATTCACTGATTTTTTTCTCATATTCATATAGTAAATATTTTTCTCCTATCTCATATATATATAGGCATTGTAGTGTAGGCATTGGAATGTAGTGGCAGAGAAACACAGAGACCATATTTGTGAGAAATTTGTAGTTTGGTAGGGAAGACAGACCTTAAACAAATGAGGGCATAAATAATCTCATGCATCATGACAATTATTTCTGCATAATGGGCTATTTCCTTGTCTTTGTGGTAGGAAAGCTTTCCCAAGACTGGAGGGGCAGGCAGAGGCTAGATTTGCAGTGCCAGGTCAGAGATATTGGCCTTACCATGAGAAGAATGAGGAACCAGAAAATGACTTTAAGTAGGAGAGGGTCATTGTCTTAGTTGCCAGGGCTGCTGTAATAAATACCGCAGACTAGTTGGCTTAAACAACAGAAATTTATTTTCACACTGTTTCGGAGGCCAGAGGTCCAAAATTGAGGTTTTTACAAGGCCATGCTTTCTTTAAAGTCTGTAGCCTTCTGGTAGCGGCTGGCTGGCAGTCCATAACGCAGTCTCTGCCTCTGTCACGTGGCCATCTCTCTCCCCGTCGTCTCCTCCTGACTATCCAAATTTCATATTCTCATAACAACTCCAACCATATTGGAGTAAGGCCCACCCTGATTCCTGATTCAATTTGTCTTTACCATAACTAATGACATCTTCAAAGATCCTATTTACAAATGTGTTTATCCTACAGGATCAGGGGTTAGGACTTGAACTTATCTTTGTGGAGGGCCATAACAACCATGATCAGAATTGTATTATTGAAAGATTGACTACAGTAGTATTTTAGAAAATTGATTGGGAGCAAGAGGAGATGGAGGGAAGCAAATGAAGCTGACTTTCACAGCAGTCCATGCTAAAGTAGATGGTGACTTAACGTCAGGTGTTGACAGTATGTACATAAAACTATGGATGGTTTCTGAGATACTTAAGAAGTAGAATTGATAGATCTTAGGATAATGTCAGAGGTAAGGAATAGAGAGGAATCAATGCATCCAGGATTTTTGGTCTGAAAAATTGAATGGATGGGTGGGCCATTTATTGAAATAGAATGCATATTAGTTGTACTTTGCTGACTTTAAGGCAGTAAATATGTATCTTGAGTTTTACAGGCCCCCACAATCCACAAGTATGAAGGATACATTAGCACTGATTCTCAGATATCTCTAGCTTTATGTCTTACCCACTCATGAAGAAACCCCAGTCTTTTGTAGTATTCATTCCCTTAAAGTAGTTCCAGGAATTCAGGGAGAATTATGTGTATGTGACTGCTGCATGAAACAATCTAGGACACAATTTCTTAGTATCTTTTGCTATTGCAGGATGTCATTTTGATAGTTCCACCCCCAAAGTTAGAGGTCCAAAACATCTACTTCAGCTGTTCTCTGCTGGTCTCTGCTGCCCTGGACTGTCCTCGACTGTCCTGATTCTAGAGATTCATCCACAAGATGGCCAGATGATTGGGTTATCAGCTGGCAGTGTTATCTACTCTGAACAGTACTCTGAATTACTGTTACCCGCAGAGGAATCATACTGCCAAAACTTGTCTCACAAATTAAGAAAAGAAAGGCTTCCTCTTTTCCCCCATACTCATTTATGGTGGGATCTCCCAGCAGAGTCACACGGGCCACAACCCATTCCAAAATCCTTTAAATGCACACATCCAGCCTTAGTGAACTTGCCAGTAGGGTGAAGGGTGAAAATGTCTTCCTGTTCTAATTGTGGTAGCAGTGCTGTACCTGGAACCACTCTGCATCTCACTGGTCTTGCTGCTGCTAACTCATGATAACCATTTGTGCTTCTTCCTGTCTTCTGTTGAATTCTCTCTCAGAGCTCTGTTTTCCCTTTTGGCAGTATGGCTTGTACTGAGGCTCCCCAAGTGTATCAGAAATGTCCATATATTATATATTTTCCTCTTTATAATGGCACATTCCTGTCTCCCTTCTCTGGTGTACACACTCCTCCCCAAGCCTTTTTGGAACACTTTAAATGTGTACAGACATGCATATAATTAGATGGGAGAACATGCGACACGTTGTTCCCTGAGATTGTGTTAAGACCTTGGATCCTGTCAGTGTTGAAAAGGCCACTCATTGCTCTGAACCAGAGTTTACTAAGCAGTGCCATTGAGTTTAGAACAAAGTTCTCAGGAGCATAATCTGACTCAACATGCAACACAAACAGAAAATGGTTTTCTAGAAATTCTCCACTATTTGTGCAGAGGAATCCATAGTTTGCACATTTTGGCACCGGGACAACTAACCTCCAATGTTTTGACTCCTGCTCTGTCCTCACAACCTCACCTGTGAGTGAGATGCATCGAACCAGCTGAATCTTCATCTTGTCCCTCTTTGTGCCCAGAGCTATAAGTGTAGTGAGAGTCCTTCTTTCTCTGGAGTCTCTACCTTTAGAGCAGAGTCCATGGCCCTCCATGAGGGTTCTGTGGATAGGATTCAGGGGGCAGTGAATGTGGAGGGGGAAAATTACACTCTTACTTTCTCTAACTTCCAAGTGAAATTCAGCATTTCTTTCAATTACAATTGTAGGCGACAAATCGAGAGGCATTAATAATACCCATGACTGTCATGATGACAGACCGGGTTTTAAATTGCTATCTCTGTGCAGTGGTTTTTCTCAGCTACCTTGAAATAGGCTTGCTTAAAAATAAAAAACTATTTTTTCACATACTAAAATATAGGAGGTGGCCTGGAACCTTTAGAACCATTCAAAAATTTGTTTTGTGAGACTTGCAAGATTACCTATCTAGAGCATTTTAATAAAACAAATAGCAATTTAGAACTATAATGGAAAAATTCTCAGAATTATGTAACTAAAAAACATGCAACCTTTAAATGTCTGATCATCTCACAGAAAACTGTAAATTAGTTAATTTACTGTAGGTTTCCTATATATTCCTATTATATTTAATAGGCATTCATGTAACTATTATGTGCCTAATATTTTATAGCAATGGATAATAAGTAGTTCCGCAATTAAAATAGTAACACTCTCAAAAAATAATCTCTATTTTAGAGTTCTTTTACAGTTCAGAGCTTTTATGCTACTTATATTTTATTTTAGTTTTCTGGGAAAGAGCAATTTATATTTTCATGGCTAGTTGAACAATCTTTGGACTGATAATTTAATTCCACATTCATTTGGTTTGAATTACACGGGGAACATCTGCAGTGATTCTTTACAATAACTACATTTCAAGATAATTGCACAGTAATAACTAAAGTTTCAGGGTAGTGACAGAATTAAAAATAACAAAAAACAAAAGAGTAGAATGACAACCATAAACCTTGTTGGACAAATTATAATTAAAATATTAATCAAACGTTCAGATTTTGACAGGAAATATCTTAATAGTGTTAAAATTAGTGTTGCTAGATAAAATGTTGGACACCTGTTAAATTTGAATTTCAGATAAACAACAAATTACTTTTAATATAAATACACCCTGAATATTGCATGAGATATACTTATACCAAACAATTATTTATTGTTTATCTCAAATTCAAATCAAGTGGGCATGCTGCATTAGGATACATACCTAGAGTGACTATAAGTTCTAAAGGTTACAGTCATTAAAAAAGAAAATTCCTCAACCACCAACCATTTTCCAAGTTGCAGAGCAGCACTGCTAGGTATAAATATCTTTGCTGATAAGAAATACTGGGAAGTTCTCTGAGTCAAATAGGATGTTTTAGGAGCCTCTCCTTGTGATGGAGTTTTAAGTATCAAAATGAGGATCCTAGAGGATGTGCAGCTACTTCAAAATTTTTCTAAGATCTCATAGAGTAAGAACAACTCTATATGATTCATGCTCTAGATTCTGAGTTGTCCTGAAGATTAAGGGCATTAGTTCTTTCCTTTAAAATAATGATTGCACTATTCAGATTTATAAATTTACCTCTAAAAATAGTATTGGTTACATTTTGTGAGTCTTATTTTCACTGCTTTAAATTATTTTTCTGCATATTTCCTTTGCAAATCAACAGATATATAGAGAAGTTTCTAAAAATTTCATAGTATATGGTGTTTCCTTGAGTGAAAAATCAATGTATCATGATGATTAAATGCAAGGAAACTTGAGCCAAAATAGCTAGGTTTAAATCCTGACTTTATAATTTGTTAGCTCTGTGAATGTGGAAAAATTACCTAAATTTGCTATGTTTCAGATTTCTTATCTTGCCCCAAAAGATTTGTGTAAAAATTAAATAACATTTAGAGAATAGTGCTGGCATTGACAAATTCTGAACACCTTAGCCTAATATTACTTTCTATTTTAATTGCTTTGCCTTAAGAAAATGTAGCCTGTACAATTTCTCCTTTTTAAAATTTATTGGGACTTTATTTATAAACTATGATCACACTTAGTACAAGTCCACATGGTAAATGAATATGATAGTTACTTTATAGATAAAAGTCATCCCTTCCTTTGCCTGGCTTTGTCAAATGTGAAATGCTAAAAGATAGCGGAGGCATATATATTCTATAAACTTTATTTTCCCAGTGAGGTAGGAAAAAATCAGCTGGTAAAAATGATAGGAAACTTGAGTGATGGCAAACATGCAATTGCCACTGTTTCAATGGGATACAAATGTTAGGGATACATAATGAATTACTGAACAGCACTAATGTTCCCCCCCCTCAGGTTGGAGACCATTAATTTGTAGTGGAAACAGTACTTTTGTGAATCCTGGAAAAGATTGTTTTTGAACTGGTCCATTCCTATAGGTGTGAGACCCTTTGATTGCATTAAATTTGGTTAAGGGACCATGATTAGATCATTTGATTAGACTGATTTTGATTGGACTCTGTCAGTGAGGCATGACTCAAGTCAGGTCTCTGCCCTCTTTCTGGGTCTTATAAACTGAGAACACATAGAAAGACAGAGAGAAAGGAAACCACCATTTTGATCCTGCCATATGAAAGAGAGGACTATAGGAAGACAGAGAAGCCCTGAGAAGTTGAGAGAGGTCCCAGAGTCTAGAATCAGCAGAGTACAGAGGCATGGAAAGATGCACCTGAGGGGCTGGGCCCATGGAACCACTCAAGGCTGAAGAGATGAGCCATATGCCTCATTGTCCACAGCTGACTGTGGAGCATGGAGCAGCCAAGGCTGAGAGAAGAGGCTTGGAAGACAATTAAACCATATGCCTGATTGCTCACAGCTGAGCTCCAAGAGACAATGTGCTCTGAGGAGGGAGGCAGGGACCTCAGCAGAGATCGGTTACTATCTTGCCTTGCCACGTGGTAAGACTACAGGATATGCCAGCAAATGACTTTGGTGAGAAAGCATCTCTGGTAGTACCTTGATTTGGACATCTCATGGCCTCTGAACTGTAAGATTTTCCTCTAATAAATCTCTGGTGTAAAAGCCAACCCATTTCTGGTATTTTTGCATTGGCAGCCTTTGGCAAACTAAGACACATAGTATTGTAGTTTTCTCCAATGGTGCTCAGTGATTCTCTAGAAAATGTTAGTGGTGGGGTAGGCTGGAGTGAGAATACAAAAAGGGTGCTAAGTTAGCACAGAAATAGGACAGTTGAAGTGATGGATAAGACAAAACTGAAGCCATCCCTGGGCAGATTAGAGTTTATGATGAAATTAAAAGAGAGTTGTGGGGGAGAGAAAGAGGCATAGTGTTTTGGTTGTTATGTGGAAGTGCTCTGGGTAAGGAGGTTCAAACACAGATAGCCAACTGGTTGAGAGTGCGTGAAAGGGCAGCTTTGTTAGATCAAAGGGCCTTGAGGGGGAGAGGGGGAGAATGAGGATTGTGGAGGGGCCCAGGGCTTACCCAGGGCTTTTGTGAGGGTCCAAGGATCCAAGGGTCTGTGGAGGAGAGAGGAAGAAGAGCACATATGGGTCCCAGGCTCTTGTCTTTACTGTGACCCAGAGGGGAAGGGCCACCACCAAGATATTAAGCTGGGGTATCTCTCTGCAGCTGACTGAGAGGGTAACAGACATCTTCTTCCCTGTCAGCGGTTTCAAGGGGAAAGGAAGGGGAGGTCAGGGTGCTTTACTTCAGTGAATTTGGCCAGCAGAGCAGGCAACACAGGAATACAGGAAAGCTGAGACTGAAACACCTCCATGGAAAGGTTCGCTAATGAGTGCCATCTGCTGGCCTGTCTGGAAATTGCACAAACAAAAACTTTTCCATGTTCTCTGTATCCAACCCCTGGGAGAAAATCTGCACCCCATTAGTGAGTCCCTGGCCCAATTTTGAAAACTTATGCAGGGAAATTTTAAAGACTTAGAATAAGTTGAACCAAATATCAAAGAAGAGCTGTGAAAAAAAATAACAATAGGCAAGAGAGAGAAATTGGCCATCAGAGTAAATTCACCAATATGTTCAGATGCCTAGACATCAGCAAAACATTACAAGCCATACTAGGAAATGGGAAGAGATGGCCCAGCTAAAAAAACAACCCAAATATCTTGAAAAGATACAAGATTTAAGACAATTAATCAGTGATAATCACACAACTCTCCTAAACCATTTTGAAGAAATTAAAGAAAATATAACTAAAGAAGAATATTAAGACACTGGATGAGCATAAAGAACCACTTGAAAGCCTGCAAAGAAAAATAACAGACCTTATGGGAATGAAAGACACATGGATGAGATAAAAAATACATTAGAGTCATCTAAGAGAAGATTTGAATTGCTCAAAGACAGAATTAGTAATTTCAAAGACAGAACATCTGAACTGGAAAAGACAGGAGAACAGAAAGAGAAGAGAATGGAAAACATGTAACAGAGTCTCAGGGAAGTGAATGACAACACAAAACACACAAACATTTGCATTTGTGTCCCAGAAGGAGAAGAGAGTGGAAAAGGGTCAGAAAGGATATTTGAGGAAGTAATGACCAAAAATTTCCCAACCCTTATGAAGGACATAAATATCAATATCCAAGAAGTACAACACAGCCCAAACAAAATAAATCAGAATAGACCTACCCTGAAAACCTACTATTCAGACTGGCAAATAGTGATAAAGAGAGGATTCTGAAAGCAGCAAGAGAAAACCAAAGCATCACATACAAGGGAAACTTGATAAGATTAAGTGCTTGCCTCTCATCAGAAACCAAGGAGGAGAGAAGAGAGTGGTATGATCTATTTAAGGTACTGAAAGAGAAAAACTGCCAGTCAAGAATTCTGTATCTGGCTAAGCTGTCCTCCAAAAATGAGGGTGAGATAAAAGTCTTCACAGCAAACAAAAACTGATAGAATATGTTACCAAAATACCAGATTTACAAGAGACACTAAAGGGGGTGCTGTGGCCTAAAAGAAAAAAACAAGGGCAAGAGATGTGGAGAAGAGTTTAGAAATGAAGATTATTTGGAAAGGTAAGCTAAAGGATAAGAAGACAGACAGTAGAACTATATGAAAACAGAGAGCCAAAGAACAAAATGGATGAAGTAAGTAATGCCTTTACAGTAATAGCATTGAATGTTAATGGATTGAACTCCCCAATTAAAAGACATAGACATCTGTCAATAAAAAAATATGAGCCTATATGTTGTCTTCAAGAGACCCACCTCAGAAGCAAGGACACAACCAGGTTAAAAGTGAGAGATTGGAAAAAGGTATGCCATGCATATAGTAACCAAGAAACAGCTGGAGTAGAGATACTAATATCCCACAAAATAGATTTCAAATGCAAAACTGTTATAAGGAATGAAGGTCATTATATATTAATAGAAGGGACAAGTTACCAAGAAGAAATAACTATACTAAATATTTGTGCGTCTAACCTGAATGCTCCAAGATACACGAGGCACACAGTGGCAAAGCTGAAGGGGGAAATAGATGTCTCTACAATAAAGGTTGGAGACTTCAATACAACACTTTCAGTATTGGATAGACCATCTGAACAGAGGATAAATAAAGAAACAGAGAACCTGAATAATAAGATAAATGATCTAGACTTAACAGACATCTATAGAGCATTGTATCACAAAATATCAGGATATACTTTCTTTTCAAGTGCTCATGGATCCTTCTCCAGTCTAGACCATATGTTGGATCACAAGAGAAGTCTCAATAAATTAAAAAAAAATTGAAATTATACAAAACACCTTTTCTGATCATAGTAGAATGAAACTGGAAATCAATGATGTATGGAAAAAGGGAAAATTCATAAATATATGGATATTAAAAAACAGTCTTAAATTATCAGTGGGTCAAAGAAGAAATTTCAAGAGAATTCAAATATCTTGAGACAAATGGAAATGAGAATACAACATATCAAAACCTATGGACACTGCAAAGGCAGTCCTGAGAGGGAAATTTAGAGCCCTCAATACTTATATTAAAAAAGAACAAGGAGCTAAAATTGAAGTTCTAATTGCACACTTGGAGGAACTAGAAAAAGAATAGCAAACTAATACCAAACCAAGCTGAAAGAAAGGAATAGTAAAGATCAGAGCAGAAATAAATGAAATTGAGAACAAAAAACAATTTAGAGAATCAACAAAACCAAAAGTTGGTTCTTTGAGAAGAACAACAAAATCAGCAAATCCTTAGCTAAAATGACAAAGAAAAAAATGAGAAGGCGCAAGTAAATAAAATCAGAAATGAGAGGGTGGACATTACCACTGGCCCCACAGAAATAAGAGAGATCATAAGAGGATACTATGAACAACTGTATGCCAAAAAACTAGACAATGTGGAGGAGATGGAAAAATTCCTAGAAACACACAAACCACCTACACTGACCCTAGAAGAAATAGAAGACCTCAACAAACTAATCACAAGTGAAGAGATTGAAGTAGTCATCATCAACCTCCCAAAGATGAAAAGCCTGGGACTAGATGGATTCACAGGTGAATTCTACCCACCATTCAAAGAAGATCTAATACCAATCTTGTTCAAGCTCTTCCAAAAAATTGAACAGGAAGGAATGATACCAAACTCATTCTACGAAGCCAACATCACCCTAATATTAAAACCAGATAAAGATACTACAAAAAAAGAGAAAAAATTACAGACCAATATCTCTAATGAATATAGATGAAAAAATCCTCAACAAAATACTTGCAAACAGAATCCAAAAGCACATTAAAAGAATTACACACCATGATAAAGTGAGTTTTATCTTAGGTATGCAAGGATGTTTCAATACAAGAAAATCAATTAGTTTAATAAACCACATTGATAAATTGAAGAAGAAAAATTACTTGATCCTCTCAATTGATGCAGAGAAGGCATTTGACAAAATACAGCACCCTTTCTTGATAAACATACTCAAAAAGATAGGACTAGAAGGAAACTTTCTCAATATGGTAAAGTGCATATATGAAAAACCTACAGCTAGCATAGTACCCAATGGTGAAAGACTGAAAGCTTTCCCACTGAGATCAGGAACAAGAGAAGGACGCTCACTGTCACCACTGCTATTCAATATTGTGCTAGAGGTCTAGCTGGAGCAATTAGGCTAGACAAGGAAATAAAAGGTACTCAAATAGGAAAGGAAGTAAAACATTCACTTCTCACTGGTGATATAATCCTATATCTAGAATCTCCTGATAAATCCATAAAAGCTGCTAGAACTAATAGACAAGTTCTGCAAAGTTGCAGGGTACAAGATTAATATACAAAAATCAATAGTGTTTCTATACACAACTGATGTGCAATCTGAGGAGGAAATCAGAAGAAATATTCCATTTATGATAGCAACTAAAACAATAAAATATTTAGGAATAAACTTAATCGAGCACAAAAAGGAACTTTATTCAGAAAACTATAAAACATTGCTAAAAGGAACTGAAGAAGACTTATATAAATGGAAGGACATTCTGTGTTTATGGATTGGAAGACTAAATATCGTTAAGATGTCAAGTCTAACCCAAATTGATTTACAGATTCAATGCAAAACCAATAAAAATCCCAACAGCCTTTTTGCAGAAGTGAAAAGGCAATTATCAAATTTATCTGAATAGCCTAAAAGATCTTAAAAAAAGAAAAATGAACTTGGAGGACTCTTACTTCTGGACTTTAAAGTATATTATTTAGCTACAGTGGTAAAAACAGCTTGGTTCTGGCCTAAAGACAGACACAATGACCAATGGAACTGAATCAAGAACTCAGAAATAGACCCTCACTTCTACAGTCAAGTGATTTTCAACAAGGCAGTCAAGCCCTCCCAGCTGGGCCAGAAGAGTCTATTCAAAATATGGTGCTGGGAGAACTGGATATCTATATCCAAAAGAAAGAAAGAAGACCCCTATCACGCACCTTATACAAAAATGAACTCAAAATGCATCAAGGACCTAAATATAAAAACAACTACCATGAAACTCCTGAAGAAAATGTAAGAAAACATCTTCAAGATCTATAGCAGGCAGTAGTTTCTTAAACCTTACACCCAAAGCACGAGCAACAAAAGAAAAAATAGAAAAATGGGACCTCCTCAAAATTAAACACTTTTGCACCTCAAAGGACCTTATCAGAAGTGTGAAAAGACAGCCAACTCAATGGGAGAAAATATCTGGCAATCACATATCCAGTAAGGGTTTTATATCTACAAAGAGATCATACAACCCAACAACAATAACAACAACAACAAAAACTACCCAATTAAAAAATGGGCAAAAGATTTGAAAAGATAATTTTCCAAAGAAGAAATACAAATGACAAAGAAATACATGAAAAAATGTTCAATATCAATAGCGATTAGGGAAATAGAAATCAGAATTACAATGAGATATCATTTCATACCTATTAGACTGGCAGCTATTAAAAAGTCAAATCTGTAAATGTTGGAGAGGATGTGGAGAGAGAGGAATGCTTATTCACTGTTTGTGGGAATGTAGAATGGTACAGCCACAGCGGAGGACTGTTTGGCAGTTCTTAAGGAAGTTAAATATAGACTTGTTATGTGACCCGGCAAATACCATTACTAGGTACATACCCAGAAGAACTGAGAGCAGAGACACAAACAGACGTCTGCACACTGATGTTCATAGCAGCATTATTCACCATTCCCAAAAGTTGGAAACAACCCAGGTATAGCAGTTTGATATGGCTTATGAATTCCAAATATAGATATTGGATTATGTTTGTAAACTGGTCTGTACTTGGGTGTGATTAGATTATGATTAGGGCTTTGATTGGGCCATGTCAGTAGGATGTTGAGTCCCCGCCCACAGATAAAAGTACACAGTAGAGCAGAGTAATTAGTTGGAGTTTTGATGTTGGAGTTTTGATGTTGGAGTTTTTAAGGTGGAGCCCTGGGAATTGAGTACACAGAGGAGCTTGGGCACAGAAAAAGAAATGAGTAGTTCACCTGACAGTTCACAACTGGCCTGGTGTAGAGAACAAAGCAGCTGAGCCTGGAGAGAATCGAGCCCCAGGGAGAGAGACAAAACCTAGAGCACCTGACCATGGAGACTTAAGAGGAAGAGGAAGGCTGAATGTCTGCAGTCATCTTGCTCCAACACGTGGCAACAGACTTCGGTGAGGGAAGTAAATTATACTTTATGGCCTTGTAACTGTAAGCTTCTACCTCAAAAAATACCCTTTATAAAAGCCAACAGTTTCTGGTATTTTGCATCAGCACCCCATTGGCTGACTAATACACCAGGTGTCCATCGACTGATGAATGGATAAACAAATTGTAGTGTTTACACACAATGGAGTAATATGCAGTGGTAAGAAGAAATGAAGTTGTGAAGCATATGACAACATGTATGAACATGGAGGACATTATGTTGAGTGAAGCAAACCAGACATAAAAGGACAAATATTGTATGATTGTGCTATTATGAACTAAACATACTGTGTAAACCTATGGTGTTAATAATTAGAATATAGGTCAACAGAAAATAGGAGAGTAGAGAATGGAAAGCTAAGGGTTAATCTGTGCCGAATTGTTAAAAAGGTTGTTTGTAAATCTTTGGATATGAGTAGAAATGGTTAAAGCGTATTGTTGTGTTTGTAACTAGCAGTGCTATTGTATGGGTATGCCAATGGTTAAAAAGGAAAGTCTCTGGTTATGTATATTTCTAGAAAGAAAGCTAAAAACTGTAACATGGGACTATATAAGATAGCTAAACCTCATGTAAAACATGAATATGGGTGATATGGCATATATAAGACTGTTTACAAAATATAATACAAATATACCAGAAAGAAGGAAAAAGAATAGCAGCTATGTATGGTAGACAAGGCATAGAGAGACTGAGAGTGATGAGTTTTGTGTTTGTCTTTTGTTTATTATTATTATTGGAATAATGAAAGTGCTCTGGGTGTGATTGGGGTGATGATTGCACAAACGTGATTTATACTGAATACCATTGATTTTACTCTCTGGATGGATTTATGCTTTATTAATATGTATCAATAAAATTGAAAAAAATGTTTAAGAAAAGAAAAATATGAATGTACAAAATAAATTAGAGAGAAAGAAATGAAATAGCAGCTAAGGGGGGCAGGGGAAGCTTAGAGTGAAGGAAAAAGAAAGGTAGGAGGCCATTTGGAAAAGAAGCAGTAAGACCATTTGGAGAAAAACCTCTCCTTAATAATCTTTTTTTGGTAGATTCTCTTTGGTTCAGCCCTTAACTCTTTCCCAAGGGTCAACCCTTGGCTGTTCCTTCTCCGTAGCTTCATGCTCTCTCTTTGAGATCTCGCCTTCAGGCTTCAGCCTCATCCCACACACAGATCATTCCAATTCTTTTTTTTCAGCCTTGACTTCTCCCCTAAAATATAGACCCCCCCCCAGGTAAAGATGACACTTTGAATCTATGCATTTGTTTTTCCTCTTTCCCAAGACCACATTAAAGTGTGAGTAAATAAATTAAAACAGCCTAAAGACATAACAAAGTATAATGAAGAATGACCATCATGAGTCAAAGATCATAAATTCTTGGAACATGGAAACTGGTGAAAGTGCCTTACCTGATAAAGTGGAAAGACATCCCAGGCTTGAATACCTGCAAATCAGGGATAGTGACTAGAGTCACAAAAATACCCTAAAAATGAAAAAAACATTTACAAAAGAAAAAGGTTCAACTACTTCTCATTAGCAACAATTAAGATGTTGGAGAATATAGATTAGGGAGGCTTTCAAAGTTCTGAGTGAATGAAATTTTGAATTGAGAATTATAGTCTTAGTCAAACTTTCAGTCAATTGAGACTTAAAATAGAATAATTTCTCCATATGTGGTAACTGGAAAACTTAATTATGATTAAGTTACTTGAGGGCATATTCCAGGAAAATAATGCTGAAAAACAATAAAGGAAAAGATAGAAGATGCAAAAATGGTGAATTAATTCAGGCATCAAATGAAAAGAAATTACAGTATGACTTGTATAGCAGGCCTCTAAAAATTTGGTAAAAATTAGAGTGGTTTAGTGGGCTCTAAGAATAATGTCTTCAAGAATGGTATGTATTTTTAAGAACTAGACAATAACTAGGAAGCTAGCTATTAGGGATACTATAAAGATAGCATATGTTAATTCTCTCAAAAAGAAAAAGGAGAAAATTATCCTCAAAAACTGTATATGAAAATTATGTTTCAAATATGAAGTAAGTAAATATGAGGCTTGATTTATCCTTGAAAGATAGTTCTTTTGATCTTGATGCTAGGAACATTCTCCTTTGAATGTCAGAAAGGTGGTGTTAGAACAAAGAAGAAAATGTACCATGATTGTATTACTTTGTAATGAACAATATAAATCATTATTAATAATAATATAAACACTGTTTATGGACTTTCAACTTTATAGTCAATCTACAAGCAATGTATGGGAGATAGATTATAAAACAGAGTGTGAATTTTATTATCCTTGACAATATAAAAAAGTAACTTTATACTGACAGAAGGTACGAGAAGGAATGGAAGTGTAGAAATTCTAATAACTGTTAACAAAAGACAACCCTCCCTCCCTACCAATGTCAGAGAGAGAAAGCCCTGTTATTAGTGAATAAACATCAGAGATTTCCATGCATGTAAAGAAAGCATGGAAATGTCTTCAAAGTCTGGACAGAATTTCACACAAATTTATACAGAAAAGTAGAAAAGAAAACAATGAGAAGTTCTCATTTCTTTGAGAGACAAGAGGACTTAACCTTGTGATTTTCTCTTGCATAACTTGTGAGGAACTGCGAAGTTAATCTTGGGGTATATGCTCACAATTACAAGAGTCAGAAGACCCGCAGCCTTACACTGTAAGACCAAATGTGTCTACTTCTAATCTGGTCCATTGTGTTTGTGAGGAGATACCCTAAGAAGAAGAGGGTGGGGAAGCAATCTCCTCCCTTTTCATTATTAAACCAGGAAGATGTGATCACTTACCCTTACAACTTGAAAGCTTGATCACTTTACCCTTATATAGCATCATCTTATAACATGAGTAGCCAAAAAATGAAGCTCATGGTTGATGGAAAGTAATTGAAATTTAAGTGTGTTATACTATAATACAATATAGGTTACAAAGGCACAGATACTAAAAATAATGGCATAACTAGAAAAATTGAGGAAAGGTGGTGAGAGTAGTGTGAAATAAATCCTCATCATAGCTGAAAATCAATGGAAATGACCTAAGAAATAGCTGTATACTCATATTATTTAAACTAAGAAATAGCTGTATACTCATATTATTTAACAGTATGAAGGTAAACTACAGAGGAACTAAACACAGAAATTCTAAGAGGTGATAACTTTTGGGAACATGATTGAGATGGAGAAAGATGGAGCTGTTTCTTATGACCACTTCTGTTGTTTTTGAATTTTTGACAATGTGACTATAAAACGTGGTCATTTTAAAAAAGAAACATTTGAAAAATTTAAAAGCTGATGCTCTTTGGTATAACAATTGAAAAATACAAATATATTGTGGCTTTGAAACCTTTGTTTTCCAATTAATTAAGAATTTCTATAGCTCTTGAGGGATTTTAATGATTCTTAGATGAAGATGCCCTTAGATCCTGTGTTATTTTTGTTATATATTTTAATGATCACTAAAGTACTCGTTGATATTCTGAAACACAAGGTACTTTTTGTTTTGCTGTATAGTTTGAAATTACGTTACTTGCTTTTTCAGTAGTACAATATCTAAAAGAGAAGATCTAGACAATTCTGATTAAGTGTATCTCTGTGTGTGTATCTTATGAATTGTGAAAATGATAGCTTATATGGAGAAAGGATGAGTTTTGAATTTATCTTTATACTTATAAGTGAGGCAGACACTGGGGCAAAAGAGAGAGAATGAGTAAAGCGAACTTTCTGTTGACATATTTTCTAGCCAGTGAAAAATGGAAGGTCACTGCCTGTGCTTGAAGAAAGTAAAATTAAGTTATTCTATCAGAGATGACTATATATAATCTCCATCTACCTTCTCTCTTCTTTCTCGCTGTATTTCTCTAGCCATCTATCCACAACAGGTGCACACACTTTTATCCTTTTAGTTACCATAAAAAATCTACTCTTACAGTTGATGTGGAAGAACATTTCTAAAAGCAATTAATAATGTGTTCTGCTATTTCTGCCTCTTTTTAATGCAAAACTTCACATAGTTCATCAATGTCTGACTCTGTCAGGCACACTTAAATATATAATATGGAAAAGTTGTCTGGCTCAGTCTTCTAAGAAACCAAGGAGGAAATAGCTAATGATTTTCTCTAATTTGTAGCTGGTTTCAAATTCATCATACATCTATGGTTCTAATATTTCCTAGCATTTAATTGCCAGTCAACTATATTTTTGAGAGGAGACAACTTTGGACAAGATTTAATTAATGCAATGAACATATGGACCTACTCTGGGAAGATAGCACTTTTTAATCCTGTGGTGAGCCGAAGTATGTACATTTAATCTTTGCTCCCAAGTTGATTATACTCCTTAGGTAGTAAGACATACATTTAACCATAATGAAGTATAGAATGCAATAAATTTTGGAATAAAAGGAAAAATTTAGTACTGCAGGTACAAAGAGCATTGAGAAGTGAGCCAAAGCTTGATGAGGTATTTGGGGAAACTTTCTGGGGAAGATAGCACCTGACAGAGCCTTTATGAATACAATCAGAGGGAGATTTTCTGGCAGAATAAATAGTATGTGAATAAAAGCATAGAGAAAGGGAAAAAAATGTTTTTGGGGAAGTGATCACTCTATAATACTTTTGTTTAGCTATAGGAAAGAGCGTGAGTTAACTAGAAGCAAGACTTGATCAGTAAGTTTAAGTGAGCTTGTGAAGAACGTTTAAGTCCAGCAACTTGGACTTTTTAAACCAGGCAATAGAAAGCAACTTCAGGTTTTTGAATAGGAGACTTGAAAGGAAGGGAAAGGAACAGCAGTGGAGAAGAATCAGAGTGGAAGAGCAGACAGACTCAAGTAATACATAGTTGACATTTCTACTCATTTTACTCAGCGCTCTTTGTTTTCCTCCTAAATCCATGCCAGGAAAACAGGTTTAAAAGTTGTGTCATGTTCGATCTGACCTGACCTCTCTGTACCTTTAAGATGTGCTAATGGAGACAAAAGAAAAGCATAACCAATATTGCTCTCTACACATAAGCAATATCTTCTGATTTTACCTCAGTTTCTTTTTTCTTTGTGTGTATGTGTTATTGCTTATTTTTTTTTTACTCCCTTTTATTTAATTATTTTTATATCAATGTTACAAATGACTCAGCTAACACAAGATAATAACTACAATATAACAATAAATCTGCTTTTAGCAGTGGTTATACTTGTGCCTTATCTTTGTTCATTCCTCAGTCTTGAGGGATTTGGGTCAGTGCTCTGCTTCAGGCTGAGAAGGGACATAGATATTATGGGGCAGAGGAATGGGATTGTTTTGCTTGCAGCTGAAAAACCTCCTTGTTTTGGGGCTGGGGCTGGTCATCATCATCGTTTTGCTAGTTGTCCAGGGCAGGCCTGAAGAACTAGAGAATGGGAGGTGACTGCATACCTGCTGGGTTTTAGGGCTCAACTGGCACAGGAACAATCTGTAGGCTTTAAATTTCTGAGAAATATACTTAACAAGTAAATTGAAAACTATAGTTTCAAATAAAAGAAGGAAAAGAATCATGATTAGGGTACTTATAAATGAGAGCCTGCCGAGGAGGTGTTGATTTCATGATGCAGCTTGGCTTGCCTAAGATGTCCGCATGTCCCTAGGGCCCTCAGGAGCACTCTTGCTTGAGGCTTTCTTTACTGTGGCAGTTTGTGATATCTGGCTGAGACCTGCATAAGTGAAACCTCTAGAATGACCTCCCGACTCTCTTTGAAATCTCTTAGCCATAAAAACTCTATATTCTGTTCTCTTTTTAAGCATCACTGCAGGAGAGACCAGCCCCTCGAACACATGATGTCCTTGCCTACTTATTTACTTGTTTCGGTAAAACCATATCCTCCTTAGCTTTCTACTTCCTTATCATATTACCTGGTCAGGCCCTGAAAGAATCCTGGGTAAAACACAGTCTGATCTGTAGCCAGTGGAATAAATAAAGAGCTGAGAATTAATCTTTGTTTTGGACAGTTAGAAAATCATGCAGTCAAATTCAATTACAGAAAAATACTTAAGAGGGGGATTGACAGTATTTTATTTCCCTAATTCATGTATTCATCTTTACGGACAATTGGTATTCTAATCCATTATTTACTATTTTACTGCAATAACATTATTCTTTGCAAAGCAGATGAGAAAGAGGATCAGAAATTGCATTTTATTAGAACTGCTCACAACTGCACTAGTGACTAACTGATTTTTGATTAAGGATCTGTCAGTATTCTATCATCAGCATTTAGGATTGGCCCTTAGATTAAAACTTGAGAAATAAGTTTTCAGGTCAGAAGCACTTTTTGAGAAACATCAGTCAGTTACTTTAAACTGATTATTTTGGCATACATCTTCAAAGTGGTAGATCTAATAGGATTATTGAACAGGAAATTAAATGCTTTTTCATTAAAAAAAAAAAGTGCCATTAAAAGTTATGATTTTCCAGATGGTTTTTTATTTCCTTTGCATCTAAGTTGATGCTTTCTGTGAAAATAGTTTGTGGCTCAGCATTTGCTTTGTAGGTTATTAATATGCTCTGAAAGTTTGGCATAAAAATAAAACCATATTTCTTTGAAAGATATAATTGAATTTCTATTTTCTTTTAAAAGAACTTGAGGTATGTGATAAATTATAATGGCTTCATGGTGCTAATTAAAATATCTGTAATAAAGACAACAAGTTGAGCAAGTTAGTTTAAAAGGCTTTTCTGTTACATATTATCCATATGAGAAATGCTGCTACTTGTTACTACATCTAATTTACCATGTAATATGGCATTATATAATGGGCACTGTTTTTGGAAAAAAGCTGAATGGCATTATTATAGCAAGTTATGAGTTATATCATGCTTTGATGATATGAACCCTGAGAGCTATAACAGCAAGGTTTTAGTGTATTAATGATAACAGCAAAGCATATTAGTGAACTTAAATCAGCCAAATTATTGGCATTTTGAAGTTTAATTGAGGGAAGCGGCTGTGGCTCAATCAGTAGGGCTCCCGTTTACCATATGGGAGGCCCCGGGTTCGGTTCCCGGGGCCTCCTGGTGAAGGCAAGCCTGCCCGCACGGCGTGGTTAGCTGACCCAGCGAGCACAAGCAGCAAGGGGGGGATAAATGAATAAATAAATAAAAAAATCTTTAAAAAAAAAAAAATCTTCCTAAAAAAAAAAAAAAAAAAGAAGTTTAATTGAAGTCATGATGTATGTGTTTATGTATGTTAAATATGAATTTTTGAATATATATATATATTTGAATATATTTAATAAAAATTTTCCCTTTCTCCTTCCCTCCCTCCCTCTGTCCCTCTGTCCCTCCCTCCCTCCCTCCCTTCCTCCCTCCCTCCCTTCCTTCCTTCTTTCTTTCCAATGCCTGCTGGGCTTTTGATTGGACTTGAGATCTTTACCACATTGAAACATCCAATCCATGAATACTGGAGAGAACTCAGGGTTCACTGTGTAGTGTAGTTCCATGGAATTTTAAAAAAAAATTATTCTGTTGCCATATATACAATCTAACATTTTCCCCTTTAATAATATCCAGATATATATTTTAGTGCTTTTAATTGCATTCACAATGTTATACTACCATCACCACCCACATTACCAAAACATTTCACATTTCTATCATTCCAAATAGGAATACTGTACATTTTAAGCTTTAATTTTCCATTCACTATTCCCCACTCTGTCCTCTGGAAACCTATATTCTAAATCCTGACTCTATGAGTTAGCTTATTCTGTTTCAAATCAGTGAGATCATACAATGTTTGTCCTTTTGTGTCTGGCATATTTCATTCAACATGATGGCTTCCAGGTTCATCCATGTTGTCACATGTCTCAGGACTTCATTCCCTTTTATGGCTGAATAATATCCCACTGTATGTATGTGCTGCATTTTGTTTATCCATTCATAAGTTTATTGACACTTGGGTTGCTTCCAAGTGTTGTCAAAGTGTTTTAGTGGGACTAATACAAGAACAATGGGCATGAAGCTGTGGTTTCAACACATCTTTTGGCAATTAAGAATAATGCTGCTATGAACATCAGTGTACAAGTATCTGTTTGAATCCCTGCTTCAGTTCTTTTTGGTATATACCTAGAAGTGAAATTGCCAGGTCATATGGCAATTCTGTACTAAGCTTTCTGAGGAACCGCCAAATAGTCTTCCACAGAAGCTTACCATTTTGCAATTACCACCAGCAATGAATGAGTGTTCCTATTACTCCACATCTTTTCCAACACTTGTCATTTTCTGTTTTATTAGTAGCAGCCATTCTATAGGGTGTGAAATGGTATCTCGTTTTGGTTTTGATTTGCATTTCCCCAGTGGCTAATGATGTTGAGCATCTTTTCATGTGCTTTCAGGCCATTTGTTTATCTTCTTTGGAGAGATGTCTGTTCAAGTCTTTTGTGCACTTTTTGTTGTTAAGTTGAAGGATTTCTTTATATATTCTGGATGTTAATACTTTATTGCTAGGATTTCCAAATACTTTCTCCTATTGTGTAGGTTGTCATTTTATTTCATGATGAAATCTTTTGAGGTGCAAATGTTTTTAATTTTGATAAGGTCCCATTTATCTATTTTTTCTTTTATGGGTTGTGCTTTGCGTGTAAAATCTAAGAAACCATTGCCTAACACAAGGTCTTGAGGGTACTTCCCTACATTTTCTTATCAGAGTTTGATAGTTCTAGCTCTTATTTTAAGGTCCTTCATCCATTTTAAGTTGATTTTTGTATATGGTGTGAGGTAGGGGTCCTCCTTTAAAAAAAAAAAATGGAGATCTAGTTTTCCTAGCATCATTAGTTGACATGACTATCCTTTCCCAATTGAGTGGTCTTTGCAATGTTGTCAAAAAGCAGTTGGCCATAAATATGAGGCTTGATTTCTGAGCACTCAATCTATTCCATTGGTCTATATATCTGTCCTTGTGCCACTACCATGCTGTTTTGATTACTATGGCTATGTAATAAGTTTTAATATCAGGAAATGTGAGTGCTCCAACTTCATTCTTCTTTTTCAAGATGGCTTTAGCTATTCAGGGCACCCTACCCTTCCATATAAATTTGGTTATTGGCTTTAAATTTTTGCAAAGAAGATTTTTGGAATTTTGATTGGGATTGCATTGAATCTATAAGTTCCTTTGGCTAGTATTGACATCTTAACATTATTTAGTTTTCCAATCCATGAATATGGCATGTCCTTCCTTTTATTTAGGTTTTCTTTACATTTTTTTTTAGCAATGTTTAGTAGATTTCTGTGTAAAAGTCCTTTACATTCTTGGTTAGATTTATTCCTAGATTTTTTATTCTTTTAGTTGCTATTGGGAATGGAATATTTTTTTCTTCTTCCAATTATTCATTGCTAGTGTATAGATACACTACTTATTTTACTGTGTTAACAATTTATTCAAAATATAATGAGAAATCCTAGAAGAGTTTTACACAGAGGATTATGATAGTCTTATATATGTTTCTGAAAGATTACACTGGGTTGTTGTATGAAGATGGGAATGTAGGGAAGACAAGGGAGGAAGCAGAGATGTCAGTAACCCATAAAATGCTTTGTGTAAAAAAGGAAAGTGTTTCTACTTCCTAAGTCACTTTCTTTCATCTGTCAAAAAATTATACTATACATATTTTGTTGGAATAAGACACTTTACTTCCATTTGCAGGAAAATTTTCATAATAAATAAACAATTTTACAACAGTGTCATTTATAAGAATGAGACCCCTTTGTGTGTGCAGTAAACCACCAACACAACTGTACATAGAAGCACCAAAAGTAAGCAAGGAGACCAGTTGAGAGGCTACTGCATTTATCCAAGGAAGGGGAGATGGAGTTTTGATCTCTATATCCTAATCCCTAGTGGAAAAGGAGAGAAAAAGATATAAAGTTGATTGGATTTGGGGGATAAATAGAAAATCCAAGATTAGTCTTAAGTTATAGATGGGATTCACTGAAATGGAAAAGAAAGGAAGGCCTTTACTCTTACCTTTTTTGTCGGTGGTGATAGTGGTGGTGGTGATAGTGATAGTAGTAATATAGGAGGAGGGATCCAGGGTTATTGTATATTTAGAATATGCAACAGACAATATAATTTGCCATATATATCAGTGCTATTGAATATATATATTTTTTTACTCTTTTTTTTTGTTTGTTTGTTGTTGTTTTTTTTTTTTTTTTTTTTTTACCGGGAGGTCCCAGGGATCGAACCCGGGTCCCTCCATATGGGAGACGGACGCCCAACCAGTTGAGCCACATCCGACCCCCAGTGCTATTGAATATTGACATAGATAAGGTAGAGTCAAAGTCCTGAAGGACCTCGCATGCCTGCTGATAGGAAGTTTAGCACTGTAACAAATCATTCTTTACAGTGCTCCAGGATATTTGCACAAAGAGAATTGGAACATAATCTAAATATTTGTGTATTTAATATTCCAAATTTTGACTATCTGTGTGCAGATATAGTTACTTAAACTTGGTTGATGAACAAATTGGCAAGCAAGTAATGTGAAGCTGATAATCTCATAGTAACTGCGAAAAGTAAGTGGTAGTATTTTTCTTTTACTGACAAGGAAATTAAGGGGATTGTTTGTTATTTTGTTAGTCCAAACTAGAAAATCATATCATCTAGAAGATCTTTAGTATTATCCAAGAGATTTTGTTGCTGCCTGAGAAATAAATGGTAGAACTTGTGCTTCTAAATACTTTGACAAGGAATTGGTGGTGAAAAGGGGCGTGGGTGAAAAATTCTTGTTATCGTGTGTAATGATGAGTACATTATAGTAAATAATACACTAGTCCAGTGGGATTCCATCAGGGTCAGATTTCAAAAACAGAAGTCACTGATGAAATCTCCAGATCCCTGCAAAGATGTTTCTGGGAATGCTGAGACCTGGTTTTGTTTAGTATACAAGGAATTTTAATACACAATTGGGAAATGTTTTCCACTGTGAGGAAGAGTTTAGATGATCAAATAAATCAGTCATGGAAAACACATGTCTATGGGTTGTCAAAACAGATTTTATAATTTACTAGCAGTGTAGTCACCCTCACCTTGAATTCCCCTGAAGGATTTTTGCACACTTATAAGAAGATATATTGTCACTGCAAAAATAAAGTAAAAAGTTTCTTTTATAGGAATGATAATTTGTTCATCCAAATATAAGATTTAAAGTATTATTATAAGTACTAAATACCTGATAAAACTCTCTGGCAGTATGCTTAAAACCTTAGTGAGGAAAGAGGAAGTATAGATAGAAAGTAGCCTGCCCGTCTTTTTTTTTTTTTTTTTTACTTCCCAAAGATTGTGGGGACATTTCTAAAAATATCAATAAAAACACTTAGTTTTATTTTTTTTATTTTTATTTTATTTTTTTTAAAGATTTTATTTATTTATTTATTCATTTATCCCCCTCTTGCTGCTTGTGCTCGCTGGGTCAGCTAACCACGCCATGCGGGCGGGCTTGCCTTCACCAGGAGGCCCCGGGAACCGAACCCGGGGCCTCCCATATGGTAAACGGGAGCCCTACTGTTTGAGCCACAGCCGCTTCCCCAAAACACTTAGTTTTAAAATGCATTCATATTAAACTGAGAATTTTTAGTTTGAGCTGTGTGACATCTTTAAGGATATGGATATCAAATCCTATAGGGACTATTTTAAAACTTAGAGATGTTAAATCACAGAAACTAATACTTCATAGAATCTTAAGAATTATTTTGACCAACTCTCCCTTTTAAAAGATGAAGAAACTAAGAGCTTAACTCAGCATTGGGGCTAGTGTGCCTGTACCTTGTCCAATGATCTATAATATTGAGAGCAAGGATTTTAAAGTAAATCAATTGATTTAGAATTTAAAATTGCCCCTGAACTTTGTTTAAATAAAACTCAAAAATACATTAGCCATATGAGAAAAGATTATGAAATTGGACTTCATTAAAATTAGGAACTCCCTTCATGAAAAGGCACCTAATAGTGCCTCTTAATGGAGGCAAATACGTATCGGAAGAAGATATTTGTGATTCATATATCTGACAAAGGGCTCGTATACAGAATATGTAAAGACCTCCTTCAAATCAATAATAAGACAGGCAAACACAATGGAAAAGAATAGACAAACGACTTCAATAGTCACTTCACAGAAAAGCATTTCCAAATGGAAAATAGTGGGAAAAACACACCACATATAAGCTATGGACTATAGATAGCAGCAATATTATGATGATTTTCTTCCATCATTTGTAACAAAGGCATCACAACATTGTAAGGTATTGGTAGTGGGGTGATGTATGGGAATTCTGTGTGGTATGCATGATTGTTTTGTTAACTCACAACTCAATTAAGAAAAAAAGGATGCCTGATGTCATTAGTTGTCAATGAAATGCAAATTAAACCCTAGTACAATACTATCCATTAGAAATGCTGAGCACTCAAAATTCTTAAATGGTGGGTAGTTGTATAAATTGGTACTACAATTTTAGAAAATTATTTGGCAACTACTCATATGCTTTCCCTATAACTCGGCAGTCCTACTCCTCTGTATACATATCTCCACCAAAAGATATGTTCAAGTATGTTCATTCTAGCTTTATTCATAACAACCCAAATGTCTATTGACTGAAGAAATGATAAATAAATCGTAGTAGATTCATACAAAGAGATAATACACAACAAAGAAAAACAAACACAGAAAATCCCCAGCCAACTACTGGATGACTCTCACAGATATAATGTTGAGTAAAAGAAGTCCACACAGAAGACTACATACTGTATGATCTCATTTGTATGAAATTCAGTAATTGTCATATGGAATCTATGGGAATAGGAATCATTATAATTGATACCTCTGGAGGAAGGGATATTTTCTAGGAAAAGACACTAGAAATTTTTAAAAATCTTGATCTGAGTGGTGGTTGCATGGGTATATACCTGTGTAAAATTCATTGAGCTGTACATGTAATACATGTACTCTTTACTTTATGTATATTATATCTTAATAAAAGAAAAAAAAATCTGCACTGATAGGGTTAAGTCACCTTTTCAAGTCAAAGACCACAATAGAATATGTAAGTAAAATTTGGGGATTTGAGAATCGTTAGGATTTTATAAACAAAAGATCTCACTTTACTTATTTATTTTTCAAAAGACCTCACTTTAAAAAAGGTAAGAGAGGAAAGGAAAGATGCTCTACTCTTGGCAAACTTTCTGCCCTAACTCAAGAAAAGCCTCTAGTGAGGTCCAAACCATGAAACACAAAGCTGATAGAAATTCCAGCCATGGGAGAAGCTTAATGACCACTGCAGACTAGCTATTGGGTTATTTGGGCAAGAGTAACTGTTGAATTCCATGTCTCTATTTTTTACAAGTGAATGAATATCACAAATATATCTTATTAAAACTGTAATGAAGACTTTTTGCTTTAAGGTTGTAAATAGTAGGTTAGGTTGAAGAGTTAATTACACATGGTGTCTATATTAGGATAAATGTATAAATCTTGCAAATTGAATTTTTGAAAAGTAGGGTAGAAAAGGAAATGTATCTCTCTTCCCTTATGTCTATTTCAAGGATAAAAGTGGCAGAAAAAGACAGTTTTGCTTGGCAGAGTGCTGTACTTTTCAGAGAGAAAGCAAAATATAATGCTAAGAACATGGGAATAATGGCAATATTATTAAGCTATTTCCCTGAATGCTATTTATTTATTTATTTATTTATTTATTTATTTATTTATTTATTTATTTATTTATTACTTCTTTTAATTAAGCCTTCTTATAATTTCCTTTAGGCTTATTCCAAAGAATAGGAAACAAAGAAGGCAGAAACCCCAGCAAGTTTATAAGAGTGCTAGTAGGTATGTATTTCTCCTTCACTTACAGAAATATCTGTAATAGCATTTCTGTAGTTTTAAAATGTAGTTTAATGACACTTCCTTATGATAGATATTTAACATAATGTTTGCTTAGATTTTTATTCCCTTCTGCTTCCTACTTGATTCTTTCAAAATTCAAGTAATTTGCCTCAAACTGGTTGTTGAGATTTAACTTTAGATTTTCTATAGGTTTCTAAATTGTCTGTGAAATAATTAAAAATGCTTTATTTTTAATATAATTTCTCAAAATTATGTAATATTTAAACACACTGCCCTAAATACTTTAACCTTGCATATAAAACTACCCAGCCTCTATCTATCCACTTCTGTTGTTTTTGAAATAATGATATAATTTTGGAATATATTGTTATAGCCCTTTTAAAATGGACTTTATAAATGTTCACATATGTATTCATTGAAAATTTATAATATCATTTCACATGATTTATAAATTTAAATGTCATGTTTACACATTATGTAAACTTCTTTTTACTCAAAAATTTGTTTTAAATTTCTCTATATTAAACTAGGTCATTTCTTTTACCTGTTATATATTTCATTATATTGTTTTACCACCTTTTATTTATCCATTCCTCTTCTGGTACTTAGATTGTTTCTGATATTATCCTTTTGCAAATAATGCACCAGTGAATATCCATGTACATGTTTCCTTATTTTGCGTCGTGATCTCTCTAAGAAAAGGGTTTTTAACCAGGGGTCCACGGACCCCCAAGGGGTCCATGGAAATATTTCAGGAGGTCCATGAGCTTGAATTGAAAAAAAATCAACTTATTATTTTTGTTTTGTCTGACTTCTAACTTAAATGTAGCATTTCCTTCATTTATGAATGTATGCAATAAGTTTTAGTAGTATTCACTTCACCTGGCTGGCAAAGGGGACTGTGGAACAAAAAAGGTTAAGATCCTGCTCTAGGATTAAAAGGATAGAAATTAAGAAGGAGAATTGCTAAATTGCTAGTTCTGATTGCCTTCCAATTAATAAAATTCCACTTTTACAGGGAATACTTGTCAATATTTGACATTTTCCAACTTAATTTTTTTTTAAGTCTCATGGTCAAAAATATTATGTCCTTGTTTTAATTTTTATTTGCCTGGTTACAAGTGAGATTGAGTATGTTTTCATTTATTTATTAACCACTCAAATTATGTTTTAGAAAATTGTAGTTATATCCTGTGACTACTTTTTGTCTTTTTTTTTTTTTTATGGATTAGAGTAATTCTTTACAGGTTATATGCATGGCAAGAATTTTATCCCAGTCTATCGTGTTTCTTTTTAAGCATGAAGTTAACTTTATTGTAAAAAAAAGTTTTCAGTTTGGATGAAGTCAAATTTATATACCTTTATCTTTACGATTTGGGTTTTCTAGTTCTTTTTAAAGAAAGCCTTCTCCCTCATGGACAGCAGAGTGCTCGAGTATCAGACTAGAGGAAAGAGAGCTTGATTTGAATCCCGGATATATCCCTTAAAACTGTGTCCCTTAAGTAATTAAAATCTCTCTAAGCTGTAATTACCTTATCTGTAAATTGAATAATAATAAAAATAATAATTGTACTTATTTTCCCAGTAGGTTCCTTTATAGGATTAATATCTTTATAGCACTTAGGACAGTACTTTGCATATAGCATGTGCCCTATATGTGTTAGCAATTTATATTATCTTCTAAATTTTTATAGTTTTTCTCCCCTTCTTTGGGCATTAATTCAACTTAAAAAAAATTTTTTTTTGAGATTTATTTATTCATTTATCCCCACCCCCACTTTTTTTGTGTGTGTGTGTGCTCGCTGTCTGCTCTCTGTGTGTTCTTCTGTATCTGCTTGTCTTCTCTTAGGCAGCACTGGGAACCAATCCTGGGACCTTCTGGAGTGGGAGAGAGGTGCTCAATCTTTTGCACCACCTCAGCTCCCTGGTCTGCTGTGTCTCTTATAGTGTATCCTCTGTGTCTTTTTTTTTTTTTTTTTTTTTGCGTCATCTTGCTGCCCCAGCTCTCTCCACAGGCCAACACTCCATGCAGGCCAGCTTGCCTTTACCAGAAGGCCCCAGAAATCGAACCCTAGACCTCCTATATGGTAGATGGGAGCCCAATCACTTGAGCCACATCTGTTTCCCCATTAATTCATCTTGAATGTATTTTTGGTTATGGTATGATATTGTCATATAATTTTTTCCCATATGGATAACCAGTTTCCTAACAACATTTGTGTGACCTAGCTCATTCTTTTTTTAAAATATATTTTTATTAGAGAAGTTGTGAATTTACAAAACAATCATGCACATGTGTAGAATTACCATACAACACCTTCCACTAACAACACACTACATTGTTGTGGAACATTTGTTACAAATTATGAGATAATATAATCAGACTATTACCACTAACTATGGTCTATAGTGTACATTTGGTATATTTTCCCCATACTCCCCTATTATTAACACAATACATCTTTGGCATTGATACAAGAATATTACAGTATAGCTCTTGACTATAGTCCATAGGTTACATTAATTGTATTTTTCCCATGCTTCTCCACATTCTTACCACTTTGCGATAGTGATGTGCATTTGTTCTAGTTCATAGAAGGATATTCTTGTATTTGTACTATTAACCACAATTCTCATCCACCTCTGGGTTCACTCTGTTATTCAGTCCCTAGATTATTCTCTAGCTTTCTTTCAATTGCTATTTACATCCCTAGACTACCCTTTTCAGCCACAATCCCATTTATAAACCAGCTGTATTAGTTCTACTCACTATAATGTGTTACCATCAACTCTAACCATTTCCACACTTTTACTGTCAAGTTCATTAAAACTTCTACATACATTAAGTGTCAGTAACTGTAGCAGTTTGAGATTATTTTATGAATCCCACAAAGAGAAAGATCATATTTGTAATCTATTCCTCTGGGTGTGATACCCTTTGATTGCATTAGATTCAGCTGTGATGTCTTTGATTAAATTGCCTGTTAAGACTGGGGCTTTGATTCGACCATGACAGTAAGGCATGACTTAGGTTGAGTCTCTGCCCCCTTAGTGGGCTGATATAAATGGACACTCACTCAAGAGGACACACAGGAAGAGAGCAAGAGCTCTGTCATGTTCGAGTCTGGGGCCCCCGGGAATGCTGAGCCATTTGCCTGATAGTTTGCAGCTGACCTTGTGAAGAGAACAGCTGAGAAGGCCCAGAAAGAAATGAGTCCTATGCCAGACACCGATATAGGAAACCCTGAGAGGCAAGCCCTATGCCAGCCTTCTTCAGGAAGAAGCTGGGCCCACAGAGGCTTAAGAGGAAGAGGAAGCTCAGGAAGGAGAGATCAGGTAAAGATCAGCGACCATCTTACTTCAATACTTGGCAACTAACTTTGGTGAGAAAGCAACCTTGTGTTGAATTCTTTAGGGCCTTGTAACTGTGAACTTTTACCCCAAATAAATACCCTTTATAAAAGCCAACAGATTTCTGGTACTTTACATTGGCCCTTTGGCAGACTAATACAGTACCCCTTCTCAGCCCTCCTCTTATCACCCAATAACCTTTTACTCTAGGTTTTAACTCTGCATTTATTCTTCATATTTAGCTCATATTAGTGAGATCATGCAATATTTGCCCTTTTGTGTCTGGCTCATTTCACTTAGCATTATGTCTTCAAGATTCATCTATGTTATTACATGTGTCCCAAAAGCATTTTTTCTTACTGCAGTATAGTATTCCATTGTATGTATATACCACATTTCATTTACCCACTCATCAGTTGATGGACACTTGGGTTGTTTCCTTCTTTTGGCAATTTTGTATAATGCCACTATGAGCATCAGTGTGCCACAGTTTTCAGTTCTTCCAGATATAATACTAGTAGAGGAATTGCAGGATCACATGGCATTTCTATATTTAGCTTCTTGAGGAACAGCCAAACTGTTTTCTACAGAGGTTGCACTATTTTATAATCCCACCAATAGTAGAGGAGTGTTCCTATTTCTCCACATCTTCTCCAGCACTTACTGTTTTTTTTTTAATAATGGCCATTCTATGTGGTGTGAGATGATGTCTCATTGTTTTGATTTGCTTTTTCCAAATAGCTAGTGATATTGAACATTTTTTAATGTGCCTTTTTGGCCACTTATATTTGCTCTTTGAAGAAATGTCTGTTTAATTCTTTTGCCCATTTTTAAGTTGGATTGTTTGCTCTTTTATTGTTGAGTTGTATGATCTCTTTATATAGAATGGAAATCAAACCCTTCTATGATATGTAATTTCCAAATATTTTCTCCCATTGTGTGGGCTGCCTTTTCACCTTCTTGATGAAGTCCTTTGAATCACAAAAGTGTTTAAGTTTGAGGAGGTCTCATTTATCTATGGTTTTTTTTGTTGCTTGGGCTTTCTGTGTAAGGTTTAAGAATTCATCACCTATCACCAGGTCTTGAAGATGTTTTCATATATTTTCTTCTGGGAGCTTTATGGTTCTAGATTTTATATTTAGGTCCTTGATCCATTTTAGGTTCATTTTTGTGTAAGGTGTGAGACGGGGGTCCTCTTTTTTTCTTTTGGATGTGGCTATCCAGTTCTCCTAGCACCATTTGTTGAATAGACCGTTCTGGCCCAGGTGTGTGGGTTTGACAGCCTTGTTAAAAATCACTTGACAATAGATGTGAGGGTCTGTTGCTGAACCATCAATTTGGTTCCATTGGTCTGTGTCTATCTTTATGCCAGTACCATGCTGTTTTTACCACTGTAGCTAGGTAATATGATTTAAAGTCTGAAAGTGAGAGTCGTCAAACTTTGTTGTTCCTTTTTGAGATGTTTCCGGCCATTTGGGGTGCCTTATTCTTCCAAATAAATTGATAATTGTGTTTTCCATTTCTTTAAAAAATGCTGGTGGAATTTTTTATCAGGATTGCATTGAATCTGTATATCAATTTGGGTAGAATTAACATCTTAATGATATTTAGTCTTCCAATCCATGAGCATGGAATATTCTTCCATTTCTTTAGGTCTTTTTAAAATTTCTTTTAACAATGCATTGCAGTTTTCTGAATACAAGTGTTTTACGTCCCTGGTTAGTTTTATTCCTGAATATTTGGAACTTTTAGTCACTATTATAAATGAATTTTTTTCCTGACTTCTTACTCAGATTGCACATTACCAGTGTATAAAACCATTACTCGTTTTTACATAGTAATCTTGTATCCTGCCACGCTGCTGAAATCGTTTATCAGCTCTCGCAACTTTACTGTACATTTTTTGGACTTTTCTAGGTATACGATTATATCCTCTGCAAATAGCAAAAGTTTTACTTCTTCCTTTATGATTTGGAGGAATTTTCTTCCTTCCTTTCTTTCTTCTTTTTTTTTTTTGCTCGATTTCTTTAGCTAGAACTCTAGAACTATATTGAATGACATGGTGACAGTGGTCATCCTTGTCTTGTTCCCGATCTCAATGGGAAAGCTTTCTGTCTTTCACCACCGAGTACTAACTTAGCTGTGGGTTTTTTATATGGCTTTTTATCATGAAAAAGTTTCCTTCAATTCCCATTTTTTCCAATATTTTTATCAAGAAAGGATGCTGTATTTTGTCAAATGCCTTTACTACTTCAATCAAAAGGATCATGTGATTTTTCTCCTTTGATTTATTAATGTGGTGTATTACACTGATTTATTTTCTTGTGATGAACCATCCTTGCATGCCCAGTATAAAACCCGCTTGATCATGATGAATTAATTCTTTTAATGTCCTCTCAGATTTGGTTAAAAAGTATTTTGTTGAGAATTTTTGCATCTGTATTCATATGGGACTGTAATTTTCTTTTTTCGTAATATCTTTATCTGGCTTTGGTATTAGGGTGATACTGGCTTCATAGAATGAGTTTGGTAGCGTACCTTCAAGTTCATATTATTGGAAGAGTTTGAGTAAGATTGTTTTTAAGTCTTCTTTGAATGCTTGGTACAACTCATCTGTGAAACCATCTGGTCCTGGGCTTTTCATTTTGGTGAGTTGTTTGATGACTGTTTCAATCTCTTTACTTGTGATTGGTTTGTTGAGGTCTTCTATTTCTTCTAGGGTCAGTGTAGGTTGTTTGTACATTCCTAGAAGTTTTTCCATTTCATCTATATTGTCTAGTTTGGTGGGTGTACAGTTGTTCATTGTATCCTCTTATGACCACTTTTATTTCTGTGGGGTTAGTAGTAATGTCCCCATTTAATTTTTTATTTTATTTATTTACATATTCTCTCTTTTTTTTCTTTGTCAGTCTAGCTAAGGGTTTCTCGAATTTTTTAATTTTCTTGAAGTCTAACTTTTGGTTTTGTCAATTCTCTCTACTGTTTTTTTGTTCTCAATTTTATTTCTTTCTGCTCTACACTTTGCTAATTCATTCTTTCTGCTTGCTTTGGGAATAGTTTGCTGTTCTTTTTCTCATTCCTCCAGTTCTGTAGTTAGGTCATTGAATTTAGCTCTTTCTTCTTTTTTTTAATGTAAAAAATTGAGGGTTATAAATTTCCTTCTCAGCACTGCCTTCACTGCATCCCATAGGTTCTGATATGCTGTGTTCTCATATTCATTCATCTCGAGATATTTTTTGATTTCTCTCTCAATCTCTTCTTTGACACACTGTTTATTTAAGAGTGTGTTGTTTAATCTCCATATAATTATGAATTTTCCCTTTGTCTGCATGTTGTTGATTTCCAACTTTATTCCATAATGATCAGAGAAAATGCTTTGTATATTTACAATCTTGTTGAGTTTATTGAGATCTGCTTTGTGACCCAACATTTGGCCTATCCTGGATAAAGATCCATGAGCACTTGAGAAGAATGTATATCTTTCTCTTTTGGGGTTCTGTATTCTGTATATATCTATTACATTTAGCCCATTTATCATATTATTCAAGCACTCTGTTTCTTTGTTGATCCTCTGCTTAGATGTCCCATCCAATGCTGAGAGTGGTGTACTGAAGTCTACAACTATTATTATAGAGATATCTATTTCTCCCTTCTGTTTTGCCAGTATTTGCCTCATGTAATTTTGGGGCATCCTGGTTAGGTGCATTTATGATTGTTATTTCTTCCTGGTGAATTGTCCCTTTTATTAATATATAATGTCCTTCTTTTTCTCTAATAACAATTTGCTTTTAAATTCTATTTCATCCAATGTTTGTTTTTGGATACTACATGCATGGAATATCTTTCCTCAGCCTTTCACTTTCAATCTATTGGTATCCTTGGGTCTAAGGTGAGTCTCTTGTAGACAGGATATAGATAGCTCATATTTTCTTATCCACTCTGCCAGTCTGTCACTTGATTGGGAAATTTAATCCATTAACATTCAATGTTGTTACTATAAAGGCAGTTCTTACTTCACCTATTTTGACTTTTGAATTTTATCTGTCATATTTTATTTTCACCTCTCTTTTTACACTTTTAGTACTTTTACTGATAGAACCTTCATTTCTAGACTCTCTTCTAAGCCTCTCTCCCCTGTCTTTTCTTTTCAAGCAGTAGCACTCCCTTTAGTATTTCTTGCAAAATTGGCCTCTTGGTTACAAACTTTCTCAGTTTCTGTTTATCTGTGAATATTCTAAACTCACCCTCATTTTTGAAAGGCAGTCTTTTTGGATATAAGATTCTTGGCTGGCAGTTTTTCTCTTGCAGTATTTTAAATATATCATACCATTGCCTTCTTGTCTCCATGGTTTGTGATGAGAAACCTTAATGGGTGTCCCTTGTATATGATGCATCTTAATGGGTCATATCCTTTGTATATGATGCATCACTTTTCTCTTGATCTCAGAATTCTCTTTTTTGCCCGTGGCATTTGACATTCTGATTAGTATGTGTCTCAGTGTTGGTCTATTCAGATTTATTCAGATGGGACTATGTTGTGCTTCTTGGACACAGATGTCTATGTCCTTCAATAGGGCTGGGAAATTTTCTAGCATTATTTATTCAAATATTCCTTCTGCCCCTCTTCCTTTCTCTTCTCATCTGGGACACCCATGACATGTATGTTTGCATATTTCTTGCTGTCATATAGTTCACTGAGTTCCTGTGCAATTTTTAAAAAAATTCTTTTCTTTATCTGTTCATTTGTATGTTCGCTTTCAGAGGCCATGTCTTCAAGCTCACTGATCCTTTCTTCTGCCTCCTCTAATCTGCTGCTATATGATTCCAGTGTATTTTTCATTTCATTTCATATTATTCTCATAATATCTGCTATTTTTCTATGTCTTCTTTCAAATTCTTTGTGCTTATCCAGTATGTTCTTAATATCCTTAATCTCTTTAGCAATCTCATTGAATTCATTAAGGAGATTTGTTTGAACATCTATGATTAGTTGTTTCTGCTCCTTTATTTCATGTAAAGGCTTATTTTGTTCTTTTGACTTGGCCATATCTTCCTGTTTCTTAGTATGGATTGTAATTTTTTGTTGGTGTGTTGGCATCTGGCTCACTAGATATATTATGGGCACAGTTTCTCTCTTTAGTTTCAGGCTGTCTTGCCCTTTCTCCCTTCCTGATTGTGTAGTAGGAGCCAAGGATATAGTTGGTACTATACATGGAGGCTGAAGCTGACCATGTTGTCCCAGGAACTGATGAAGCTTTACCCACCTTTGTCCTTTGCCAGAGGTATAGAAAGAGCCAAAGTCATGCATAGTAATCCAAACCATGCAGGCCAACACTGTCTGTAGTTGTTTGGAGAGGTGATGAAGCTTCATGCCCATTTTTCCCATGGCTGGGTGGTGTTGGAGCTGCAGGTGTGGGCAGCAAATTAAGCCATGCATGTCAAAACTGACTGCAGTTGACCAGGTAGAGGAACTTAGCTCTGGCATCCCTCCTCCCCTGCCAGGGCTAGGGTGGACCCTCCAAATTGTCCAAATATATAATCTGTATGGGCCAGGAGTGCCTGCAGTTGCCTGAGAGGCTGAAGGAATACTGGTCTTTCTGCCCTTTAAGTGGTGACAATGGAATCACAGGTGCCCAACAAACTAGTCTATGTGGGCTGAAAGCACCTGCAGTTGCCCACAGAGGCCAAGGAAACACAGCTCCCCTCCTATCCCATTGGAGTGGGGGTGTGTGGATGGACTTGAAGGCATTTAACAAACCAGTCCATATGGGCTGAAAGTACCTGTGGTTGCCCAAAGAGGCTGCTGAAACACATTTTCCCTCCTATCCTATTAGGGGGCAGGAATGGAGCTACAGGTGTCTGAGAATCCAATCTGTGTGGGCTGGAAGCACCTGCAGTTGCCCAGAGAGGCTGGGATAGTACTGTCCCCCTCTTGTCCTATTGCAGGTAGGAGTGGAGCCATGGATGCCCAACAGTCCAGTTCATGCAGGCCAAAAGCACGTGTAGTTGCCCAAAGAGGCTAAGGAAACACAGCCCCCCTTCCATCCTATTGGGGTCAGGGATGGAGCTACAGGTGTCCAAGTATCCAGTCTATGCAGGCTGAAAGTGCCTGCAGTTGCCCAGAGAAACTGAAGAAACACTAGCCCTCTTCCTACCCTATGCAGGGGGGAAGGGTTCCGGGATGGAATTGAAAATGCTCAACAGACGCGTCTGTGTGGGCTGAAAGCACTTGCAGTTGCCCAGAGAGGCTGAGGAAACATAGCTCTGCTCCGATCGTATTGTGGGGCAGGGATGGAGCCAGATGAAAGCTCTGGTAGTTGCCTGGAAATGCTGGTGCAGTTCCCCACAGCTTCCACCCTGCCAGAGATGGGGCTGGGGCCTAGGCTAGGGCTGCAAGCCAGTCTGGGTAGAAAGAAGCCAATCCCTTCCATCAATGTGATTTTCAATCAGCCTTGCTTCCCCTCAAGCCAGAGGCAGAGTTAAAATGGCAGCTACTGGCCTCTTTCTGACTTGGACAGGTTCAAACTTTAGCTATTCTTAGGATTATACTTTAGCCAGCTGAATTTACTAATCAGTAGCTGAAGTTGGTGCCCTGCCATCTCTTCATTTTGGGGACATGAGGCTTATAACTCCAGCCACAGAAAAAATCCTGAGGTGGCTTGAGCTGCTAATGGAGATGGATACTTGCCTCTGTGGCATGCAGTGCTCTATTCATAAATCTTCACTGCAGATGGACAGTTTCCTCTTTCCATTCTTTCAAGCATGTGGCAGGATGTTCTTCTGGTCTCCTGGGCCCCCCAAAATGTGCTTTAGATAGCTCTGGGTAATTACTAACTAACCTTTGGAACAAGCTGACTCCTGGAGCTCCTTACTCTGCTGCTGTCTTGCCCCTCCACCCTAGCTCATTCTTTTACCACCGCCTAGTGAGGCCCATTATATTATTCATTCACATGTAGGGATGGGTCAATTTTGAGATCTCTATTCTGTTCTAGCAATCTATTTGTCTATTGCTATGGCAATATCATATTGCTTAAATTATTAAAACCTTAAAAAATATCTTGATATCTAATAGGACAATTTGTGCCACTCCCTGAAACCTTGTTTTTATTTTTCAGAATTGCTTGGCTATTTGTATAATAATTGTCACATAAACTTTATAATCAACACAATTTTATAAATTTTTAATTTTGTAATATATTATATAAATTATAAATGTATAACATACATTTTAAAAGCTATAAAGTCTTCTTGAGATTGGAACCACATTAAATTTATAAATTGATTTGGAATGAGTTGACCCTTTTACAATATTGAAACTTCCCATGCATACATACGGTAAAATTGCCTCCAAAATTTAAAAACTTTTAGATATAATACTTCACTCTGAATCACTGAATTATGAATCCATAGGATATAAGTACTTGAGAAAAACTTAGAAGACATCTAGTCCCACCCCTCTTTAGACAGATGAGGAAATTCAGAATGTGAGAAGTTATAAATTAATAACTAATTTTAAAATAAATTATAAATTTATATTTCAGGATTACCATAGTAGTTAGTGATTTGGGACATGCACCTATGTCATTTGATTTATCTCAGAATTTTTGAATTTTTGCTTCTTATTTAATGTACCATACCCATTGCTGAGCAAGATACTCCAAACATAGAAGATGAGTAAACAATATCCCTACCATTGAGGACCTTAGAGTAGAAGTGAAAATGGGAGAAGCAGGCAGATACTTTCAGTGCTGCACAATAACAGTGATGATAAGATGGAATATAGCGAGAGAAACCAACCATTCATGGAGAAATGAGGAAAGACATGTCATTTAATATGGATATTGAACAATGGATAGGCTTTCAATGGCAAGAAGGTGGGGGAAAGTCATCTCAGATAGATGGTGCACCATGAATAAAATCATGGCAGCATGGACAAATATGCCATCTTCAGTGCTGACACAATGTTTGTCTAAAGTACTAGGTGAAATGTGGGTGAAGAAGGTAGGCTTGGGCCCAATGGAGATGCTGTGGCAGTTTGATACTATTTATGAATTCCAAAAGAGATATTATGTTTGTAAACTGGTCTGTTTCTTTGGGCATGATACCCTTTGATTGTATTAAATTTGGCTGAGACATCTGATAACTTATGTTAAGATTAGGGCTTTGATTCAACCATGTCATTAGAGTATATGGCTCAGCGTTTAGTCCCAGCCCCCTTGGGCTGATAAAACAGATTCTCACAGGGAAGTAAACACACAGAAGCAGATACAGGGGAAGAGAGAGTGCTCCATAGATATGGTCCTGGGAAGAGAGTTGAACCTGATTGTCTATAGCTGACCTTGCTGCTATAACAGAGCTGCTGAGGCCAGAAAGAAATGAGCCCCGGGGAGAGAGATGAGCCTTATGCCAGGCTACAGCTGAGATTGGAAGAACCTTGGACCATGGAACCTTAAGAGGAAAGAGGAAGGCTGAACCCTAGCAGACATTGCCAGCCATCTTGTATCAGCACATGACTTTGGGTGAGAAAATACCTCTTATGGCACCTTGAGTTGGACTTTTTAGGGTCTTGTAACTGTAAGCTTTTACCCCAAATAAATACCCTTTATAAAAGCCAACAGATCTGGTACTTTGCACCAGCACTCCTTGGCTCACTAATACAGATGCCTAGCATGTCTCTTTAAAGAGATGGGGCTTTTTTTCCCCTGTTGTTATGGGAATGCCCTAGAAGTTTATAAAAGGTAGTGAAGTAGATTTGCAATTTGGGATGGTTAATAAAGGGGATGGCCTGGAAAGGAGAGACTGTAGATAGAAAGGTAAGTTAAGTGAGAAGTAATCAGGTGCTTATCTAAGGCAATTGTAGTAGAAATGGAGAAGAGTGCTTTGATCTGAGCAGAATATATAGTTAATAGACCTAGAGGGTAGGTAGGATGTCTGTGTAGGGAGGTATTTTTTGGCTTGAATGAGTGTCATTCAGAAAGTTGGCAACTATCAAAGGAAGAATAAGTGAGGAGGGAAAGAAGTGGAGGGCATAATGAAATTTATTAAATACAGGTAGAATGTGAAGTTAATCTTCCAGGCTTGTGTTTCTAGTAGGCTATTTGAACCTACCAATTCAAACCAAAGCACTCACCTGTGGAGTTATCAGAATCAGGTGGATTTGAAATCATGGATGTAGTTGATCTTGCCTCAGGGGAAGGTTTTAAGTCAGTGAGAAAACAGACCTGAGAATGGAATCCCAGAAAATTCTTTAGCATTTAAGATAGGGGTTCTTAACAAGGTTCCGTGAACTTGAATTGAAATTCAAAAATACGTTATTCTTGTGGGGATGTGTTGGTGCGGGTGTGATATATTTATTAAATAACACACAGTATAGTGTGGACTTAGTGAGGGGTCCATAGTTTTTACCTGACTGGCAAAGGAGTCCGTGGAACAAAAAAGGTTAAGAACCCCTGACTTAGGGGCTAGTCAGAGAAGGAGAACCTTTAATGGAGGCTAATCAGATCCATAGAAGTAGTAAAATGAAACAGTGCAATTGCAGAAGCCAGATAAGTAACAACCACTGTGTTATTAACTTCTTTTTTAAAGAGATTACATTTTATGCCTTGAATATATCTGGAATGATGAATTCATTGACTCATGACTCAGACAATGTGCACAGCAGGTTCCCTTTAGAATTCAGTGATAGGAATTTTGGGACATTTTAATTCTAGTTTTGTTCATAAGATGACCATAATTTATCTTCTTGATTCCTTTCTTTTGCTGCAATAGAAATTTTCATTTCCTTTAATAATCATGCTTCATACTTCCATTCTTGCCCATGTTATCAGGTAGCACATCTTTTTTTTCCTACTCAATTTTCATATTTGATGTAGTCATATATAGGCACTATAAATAATACATATGTATATATCTATATAATATATCTACATCCAGTGACGACATTACTATTGTCAGTATGTTACTGGTAATTTATGCCTCCCTACAGATGGAAGAATTCTAGCACAGCACAGCTGAGCAACTTTCTATTGGTAGCAGGCGTGGGTAGTGGAGTTTTCTGGGTTCTTAATCCAACAGACCGCGCTGTCTCTATTGCTCTTTTCTTGGTCGTTGGGTATGTAGCACCATCACTTTAAGTACCTCAGTCTTTAAATATGCAATTAGAAGTGCACTAAATAGACACAAAAACCTTCATTACCTAAAAGTGCTTAAATCATTTCCCTAATAGCTTTTGTGCAGTGCAGTAAGAGGCCAATGCCTAGCAATGACTAAACATCTGTAAGTTTCTGAAAATTTCCATTTTAAAAAGAATTCAGACAATTTTGTGTGTCTCTAATGCATATGTGTTTCAGCACATTCAGAATCACATTACCCTATTTCTGCAGGCAAGTCCTGTTAGCATAGCCCCCACAGCCAGACCCACTGAGAGACAAGGCTCAGAGCCTTGGGAGGTAAACAGGCTTCCTCTGTAGCCTGCTGGGCTGTTGCTTGAGACATTCACTGGAGGAGCCATTTCAGGCCTAACAGGTTGGATCACATTCTAGATAATTATAATTCTCTGCCATTTCTTTCAAGAACAGCCCTGCTGTTATTTCCTTTCTGGTGGCAGTAGCTGATTAATTCAGCCTACACCAACATGAATTGTTGACCTGCTGAATCTCTTCCAGAGCATTTCTTTGCTTTATGATTTGTTTTGGTTTTCATGAAGTTGCTGGAACTGTGGCCCTAATAGTTCTACTTGGGCTGGTTACTCTTACTTAGATATTTCAAAATGGCCCCATTTCCCCATCTCATAAAACTCCTGAAATAAAAATACCCTTTGGTGCTTAATATGAGAAGTGACAGATCAGCTCTGGATAAATCTAGGCACACTGTATAGAATGGCAGAAAAAGAGGCTCTGTCCACCTCTGCCAGGCCATCTGTAGTGGTCATCTGCTGCTTTTGCCTGCCCAGAATCCAGTCTTTCTTTTGTTGACATCAGCATCTAGATTTTTTTTTTTCTTTTTGGGAAAACATCCTCACTTCCATCTTAGTATACACAGTTTGTGTGAGATTAAATCCCCAGCTTCAGGGTGGACCTGTGACCAGGCCCTAAACTACATACAAGGGAGATTCATTCAAGAATGGTGTTTTAGTTTTCTTGACTGCTCAAGCAAATACCAAGAAATGGGCCAGGTTAAAAAATGGAAATTTATTTGCTCACCTTCTGAGGTTTGGAAAAATTCCAAATCAAGGCATCATCAAGGTGAACTTTCTTCCTGAAGACTGTGGCATTCTGAGACTGGTGCTGGTTATTCTTGGTCCTTAGCTTGTCATATGGCAAGGCACATGGTGGCATCTATTGGTCTCTCCCTTCTCTTCTGGGTTCCATTGATGTTCAGCTTCTGGCTACTCTTTCTGTGCCTTTTTCTCTCTGTGTCTCAATTTCATTCCACTTATAAAGGACTCTAGTAATAGGATTAAGACCCATCCTGATTAGGCTGGGCCATGCCTTAACTGAAGTAACCACATCAAAAGTCCTACTTAAAATTGATTCACACCCACAGGAATGGACTGAATTTAAGAACATGTTTTTCTGGGGTACATACAGTTTCAAACCACCACAGATGGTAAATGTGTTGACTCTAATTCTAAACACATGCTGACTGCATAAAAAATACAAGAAGAATGCCTAATTTATAGGGTTAAAATAAATAAAGTCAAACTATAAACATAATGGAAATGGCAGATGTATGGAGAAAGTGACTTAAATTGAAGCGTTTTAAGGCCCTTGCTTTACACAGGGGAGAATAACACTTGTTGACCAAATTTAGACTTTGTTAAATTAAGTGTACAGATTAAATTTTCATGGATGGGGAGCAGGTGTGGCTCAAGCAATTGAGTGCCTGCCTTCCACACAGGAGGTCTTGGGTTTGGTTTCTGGTGCCCCCTGAAGAAAAAGCGAACAGACAATGAGCAAAAAAATGAGTACAAACAACAAGCAAAACCAATGAGCAACCGGCGAGGGAGCCTTCTGGGGGGGGGGGGGCAGGGATTTTTCATGGACAACCTTTGAAAGGCTTGAAACAGAGTGCATAACTTATAAACTGGTACAAAGAAAAATAGAATAAAATGAAAAAAATACAAATTCCAAAGGAAGGCAATAAGGAAGAAAAAGCAGGACTAATAGTACAGAATTGAATGACAGATTCGAATATAATAGTATCACAATAAATGTAGTTGGACTAAACTCTCTGGAGTTGAAAGGTCATGATATAGTGTTGATGGTATGACAATTCTGAATTTATTGTTCCTAGTTATTCGTTATTCATTATCTTTATTTCCTTCCTTTTCCTTTCTTTGGGTTTATTATATCATCCATTTTTTTAAGTTCTAAAACTGGATTCTTAAATTTCAATCTTAGGTCTTTTCTAATATAAACACTTAATTTTAAAATTTTCTTTTTTTTTTTTAAAGATTTTATTTATTTATTCATTTATCCCCCCCTTGCTGCTTGTGCTCACTGGGTCAGCTAACCACGCCGTGCGGGCGGGCTTGCCTTCACCAGGAGGCCCCGGGAACCGAACCCGGGGCCTCCCATATGGTAAACGGGAGCCCTACTGATTGAGCCACAGCTGCTTCCCTAAAATTTTCTAAGTCCCATTTTTAAATGCATTCCATAAGTTTTGACATATAACATTTCTGTTATTATTTATTTTTAAGTATTTTCTACTTCTAGTATGGTTTAATCTTTGACCTATGAGTTACTTAGTGTGCTTTAAATTTTCAAGTATATGGAGCTTTGTTAGTTTTCCACTCTATTTATGTATTTATTTTACAGATTTTTAGCAAAATTGTACTGTTATATCATGTTATCTATATGATTTTGATTCCCATAACTTTTTTATGACCTAGTATGTCATTGATTTTCATATGTACCATGTATACTCGAAGAGAATGCACATTCTAGAGTTTGGGATGTGGGATTACGTGCACATTCTTTAGGTCAAGCTGGTTAATTTTATGAATCAAATCTATGCCCTAACTTATTTTTCATGCATTGGTTTTATGGGTCTATCAGATCCTTTAAAGGTGAATAAGATGGGGGATTTTTAAATTTCTCTGTGTAGTTCTGCCAATTTTTTGCTTTAGACATTTTGATGCTACCATAATCATATTGATTAAATATTTTTAGGCCTATGATTCCAATTTTTTCCCCATTGACCTGATTATTCATTTATCAAGTATCATGAAGTTTTATTATAGTTTTATAGTATTTTTTAATGACTAAGATTCCTTTTTGTTCATTTTCAAATCTCTTGACTCTTCTAATAACTCTTTCTTCCACATAAATTTAAAAATAATTTAGTTAAGATCTTATAAATTGTATTGGGATTTATTTGGGAGTTTTAGATTAATTTTTTAGGGAGACTGCCATCTGCATAATTTTAAATCTTTCCCATCAGGAATATGGTATGTCTTTTCCCATGATGTCTTTCAGTAAATATTTATAGGTTTTTTTGTTTTTTTATCTTTGAATAGGTTCTATATAATTCTTATTATACTTAAACCCAGGTTATTGTACACTTTTTTTGCAATTATATGTGAGAACGTTATTCATTCTAATTTTTAGTTATTGGTGCTGTATAAGAAAACCCTTGATTTTTTTGTTCTTTTAAATCAAATTCTTTGTTAGGCTCACTGTTTGTACTTACATGATGATGAAAGAATACTTGAGTTCAGAAAAGGGAAAATTGGAAGTAATTTGTATGTATAATACAATCATGATATTACTAATTTTATCAGAATGTATAATCAGTTATAAGAATTAGTATGGGAAGAGAAAGTGCCAAACCAACAAACTGTTTTTTCTTTTTTTTTTTTTTTTATCTTGTATGAAAGCAGCACTGGAATCTGAACAGCCGATATCTCACCTTCTTTCCTTCTCTAGAATGAATATTAGAACCCCTATGTTCTAGACTGTGTTGCCACTAATTACTATGTAATTTGGTTAAATTCACTTTTCATTGCTTCATCTTTCTTCTTTTGTAATATAAAGAGGTTGAACTAGATTGCTTCTGAAGCCCTGTCTAGCTTTGAGATCTCAACTTAAAATACACAGGTTGAAAATTTTCTACTGTTCTTGAACTCCCTCTCTAAAGCTCCTTGGAGCTTGTGGGTAGCAAAAGGAGGCTGAGTTGTTCATATGGATGTGTCATAGAATCTGGGGATGCTGAAATAGTAAATATTTGACTTCTTGAATGAGGCTGATGAAAATATCACATGCATGAGTAGCAAAGCCAATGCAGACCTTTGATTTTTTCAGGTTGTTATTTACAAGAAATATGATCATCCTTATCCTAACTCACCCAAATATTACTCATTTTTTAAGGATTTACTGCTTTCCTATTTCTTTGATTAAGCCTTTCATGACTTTGTGCCACTTCCCCTTTGTTGCTTGGTATTTCATTACTATTTAACATTCCATTATTGTTTGTACATTTTCTCTCCTATTAGATCTGACATTTTTTGAGTTTAGACTATTGATGTCAGGATGGTTTCATAAGAAAATAAGGAATATTCTGGACTCTTTACTTGGACATCAGTAATCTGTAAACTTAAATGTATCACCCCAACCTAAATTTCCTTATATATTTAAAACAGAGCCATCCAGTAAAACTTTCATTTTGTGTGAGAATGCTTTTTACCTCCTCTGTCATTCCCAATCAGGATGTGGCCGCTTATAACTCAGTATTTTAAAGATATGATTTGAGTTGAAACATATCATCTAATAAGTAGTTAAGCTGAAGGTCATTTTGGAGAAGCTGGTCTGGGTATATGTTAGTACCACTAGGGCAGAATGAAAGGGTGAGTATTGTTTTTACTGATTAATGCATACTTTCCTACTACTATGCTTTAAACCACATAAAACATTTACACCAGGAAATTCATTTTTCCCTTCTTTCATTCAATAAAACCAAACGTGTCTGCGTGTGTGTGTGCGCGCATGGAGCACTCTATTAGACTATACTCAGTTGCACTAGCTATGATCCTTACTTCAAGAAGCTTCCTAGTGGCTAAAGAGTTTTGGTTTAGTAGAGAGATTTGTAGGTTTCTGAAGAAGTATCCCGTAGAGAGGTTTCTCATGCCCAGGAATCATTTTTGTCCTCTAGTTTGACCAACATTTATTTCCATATGTGTCATTCGGGTGGGTTTACATAATGCTTCTGCATAGGCTTATTGACTGATACGTAGAGAAAACAAAGCATTTGGCTATGCTCTGCAGTCTCCCTATCTGCTATTGCAGATTTAATTTGTGTAGTAAGGAGAGCAGCTTTGAGGAAAGTTAATTTGATCTCTAGTTGCAGTGATCACTTACCTGGTATAATAAAATACATAGCACTTTTCAAATTCAAAGCATTTCACCAATCAAATCCGATTACTACATATATTTGATATGGCTGTTTTCTTTCTGGGCTAACTTGCATTATCTCCTTAGGTTTATTTTTCACTCGGTTCATTAAAACCTTTGCCTTGTAAAGCAAATATGGATTCATTTTAAGTCTGTTACTCTAAAGTTTTGCTGTAGGTTGGAAACTCTTCTAAGGTTGTTTTAGTTTAACAGGAGTAGCAATGTATCTTGTTATGAGATTACCTTGTAAAGCTAGGATAGTAATACCAACAGAGCATAACTATTCAATGACTGATAGGTCATACTCCAGAATCATGAGAAAGAAACCACCAAAACCTGGAGGTTTTAGCCAAAAATCTTCTAGAATGCAGAAGCAACCTATACATCAAAATAATATAGCAATAGATAAGTCAGCCTCATTCATTTGGCTTTCTCTGCCTCGCTGATTGTGTGGTCATCTTATCCTTACTTTTGTCCTGTTCACAATCCGTACCTTACTCTCCTTTAGAAATTCTTCTTTGTTCTTGAAGCTTTCCAAATCTTGTGGCAAGATCTAGATAATGCCTCTACCCGAATGCAAACTTATAGCTCTTAGCCTATCCCAAGTAGCACATCACCACAAAAATTAACTCTGAGTATTTCCATCTATTTTCTTTCCCTGACAGTGTCCAGATATTTGGTTGCCTGTGGGTGCAATCCACTTAGAGGATATACCCGGAGACACAGAGCGTAGTCCTCACCAGATGGGCATCTGCAATGTAGCAAGCAGATACGTGGCTGCCTAGAGATTTTTAAAAAATTTTTTTATCACTATGCAACTTCTTATAGGAATGTGAATCTTTAATTTTTAATTCAAAAGAAAGGCAGAAAATTGTTTTTATCTGTCAGCCTTAAAAAAGTCATACTGCCTATTGTGAAAGAATATAGCAAATACTTAAATAATTTAGTCCATTTCCATTTTTGATATGATTTTTGAGTTTTTAGTACCATTGTTTATTTTAAATTCTATGTAATATTTTGCTAGTTTGTTTTAAAAACATATTGAACTAATCACTCCAGTTTTGCAACCTATTCAATGTGCTTTATGTACCAACGTTAAAAAGCAGCATTTAATTAATTGCCATTAATAGTTTATTACTGGATTTCAGTGGGCTGACAGCTCTTTAATGAACTGACTCACTTTTGCCATTTTTTTCAGAGGCTGAGAAAAAAACTAACAATACAAACAGTGCCAAGTCCCAGGAATTCACTAGGCACTCATATTTAAAGAATGTTACCTAAATCTTCTCTATCTAGGGACATCACTAAATGTTGCCTTGCTGAGAAGCTTGTCAAGTATAATAAATAATACCTGATTTATTTTTTATTAAAAAATCACAGTTCATTTTTCAAAGATGAAAAACCATCTTGATATTAATTCATTGGTAAGCATTTGGCAGGTTGATTTTAATGTAGCATAAAAGCACTTTGCTCAATATGCGGACAGCATGAAAAAATTGTGAAAGTTCACATTAGGAGAGGCACAGTTGAAAGAGACAAGTTCTTTGCTCATAAACTTAATTATAATATTTAAGTCAATTCATTTTTCAGATACACTGAAAAAGTTCAAAAGTACAAGTCACAAAAATATGACTAATTTTTTTCCAGCAAAAATTAAATCATATTGACATATTCCAAGTTTAATACTTTGTACAGTCCCGTGGTCCAGAACTTTACATTTCTGAACATAACGACTCATTTTATTATAAAAATGAAGTTCAACAAAGTACAGAAACTTCAGTAGGGAGAAAGCAGCTTTGAGAATATAATTTTTACGTGGGAAGTAAACTTTTTGTTCCCTTAAAGTTTTCCTTTCTTTGATTCAAAATATTTCTCTATGGGTGTCAAAAACTAATGGAGGCCAGGTACACTGACAAAGAGTACTCATTGATTCTGCTTGGCAGTTATATTGACATGTTTTGCTCATACTTCCTAGTTCCATGAAATAATAAAGAAGTGAATTTTAAAAAAAGTAAAATACTGCATTGCATCTAATACTTATATATTCTGTAGAGATTTATAGGAGATGAGAATATAATGCACAACAAGATTCCAAAGGCGTTTGGACTTGGTTAAGTTTATGAATAACCCACCATATTGGTCTCCATTTTGCTGTCTTCACAAAAGTTACCCTGTGGAAAAAAAAAAACCTTCCATGCGCTACTTACTGCAATACAGAGTTAATTCTTAAAATTATGCAGACAAAATAATTCAATAAAATCAGTTCCATAAATCCAAAAACTGTTCTTAGTGGGAAAAGTTACATTTAAGCAACTATTTAAATAGTTTCTCTTTCATTGAGAAATCTGTGTGTACTCTTCCAAACTCAAAAGTTTCACATTTCCATTTTATAGTACAAATACCATATGCTTAATATAAAAAAGGAAAACTGATATATGCCTGTGGAACAGATAAGTGTTATGGATCTATATTTTAGTAGTTTGCCTTTAAAGGGAATATTTACAGACCCCAATAAGTCTACTCATATAATTTTCTTTAAAATATAGTCATAATGGATTGAAACAGAGGGAAAAAATTGACAAATACAGACAACAATTCGAAGTCATTACAGTTTGGACTGAGAGAACTTAAGGAATTCTATTTGGTTGATGTTTACTTTCCGGTTGCCCATAACTGTCAATGTAGTTGACTGAAGGATGATATTAGTTATTTTTGTCTTTCTGTATGGTATCATGGGTATTTGAAATACCAGCTAAAAACAACCTTAGTGCCCACGAAAATGTGGAGTCTATAACGCCTTGGCATTTTAATGTTCAGAGGTTGTAGGGAGTACCAATATTATGTCCCCTTAATGTCTTATGTTCATTTATTACATTATGTGTTAGACTGTGGTGGGGAAGGTGGCTGGGAAGATTTTCACAGCATAAAATGTGTTTGTTAAAAATCTCCTTAGCATTCCCTTCCCTAATACACACATGCATACGCAGAAAAACACACACCAAACAGTAGCATTTCCCTGCATCTTACCTTACCTTTGACCTATCACATGACTTCTGTTAAGAAGAGTACCTTCTCACTTTTAGAGAAAAATGCTTAGAATCTATCTTTTATACCTTTGATAGTCCATTACCCCAAACCAAAATTATCATTATGCTGACATTTTCAATTATTTATTCCTACTTCCAATGTGACTTCAATTCTCCTTTTTTATTACTTAACATGAATCCTATCAGGTAGTGATTCTACTGCAAGCCAATTCAAATCACTCTTTTCCTCTGTGGCTTTGCTATGTAACTCCCCATTTTTCTACTCATAGATTGTATGCTACTTCAGAATGGTGGTAATGTCTTATGCCTTTGACCTTATGGCTCCTTGCATGTATATGTTCTTTATTGGTTAATCAGGCTACCCTCCTTCATTCTCATCTTAACAGAAAATTTACTGATCAACTTGTCTTTTGGATCATTTATTAATCAAGAGACAGATGCTCAACTGAAATTTTAAAAATGCCTTTCAGATATTGTAGAATTTTAAAAATGTCTTTCAGATATTGTAGAATGTGACTATACTCTCGGAAAATTACTAGAAGCAGCTTTCAAATAAAACAATAACTAATCCTATATCATACTAAACATATTTACATTATTATTTTTCCTATTAATCACTCACCTTCCTCTATAAATATTGAACTCTTTGTTCCTTTCTTTAAAAAATATTAATCTCCTATGATCTCAAAGTGATTTCTCTTATTATAATCACTTATTTTTTAAAAATTAATTTCTTTTTATTTTTAAAGAAGCTTTAGATTACATATATGTTACATAAATATTTATATATATATTTTTTATATATGCCCCACACCCTCCCCCTCCCACACTTTCCCACATTAACAACATCTTTCTTTAGTGTGGTACATTTGTTACAATTGATGAACACATATTGAAGCATTGCTACTAACTGTCGATTATAGTTTACATTATAGTTTACACTCTGCCCTGCACAATTTTATAGGTTATGACAAAATGTATAATGCCCTGTATCCATCATTGCAATGTCATGCAGGACAATTCCAATGTCCTGAAAATGCCCCCATATTACACCTATTCTTCCCTCTCTCTCCCCTCAGAACCTCTGGTGACCACTGCCTTTATATCAATGATAAAAGTTCTTCCATTGCTAGAATAATAGCAAGTTTATAGTAGAATAATAATGTCTACTTTTGTCCATTGTTCATTCCTCAATCTTGGGGATTTGGGGATGGTGATGTCCACTCAGCTTCTAATTTAGAGGAGGCTTAGATTCCATGGGGCAGGTGGATGGAATATAATCACTCATTTAAATTTTACCTTATAACTTCTATTTTCATTAGTTTAAATTAATTTTATCATAAGTACTTGTTGATTTCCATGTATCTCTGAGAGAATCCAGAATCTATTTTGCATGTGGTTACCTGATTTACTTCTAATAAAAGATTATTTCTCCACACTAATTAGATAGGAATGGGATCATCTACTTTTATAGCATGCACATATTCAGAACTTATTTGGTGATACACAAACAAATGTGCATTAAATGTTTGGGATGAATGTAAGCACAGGGTGCTTTGAGACTGTGTGGGAAGATCATTTAATCTATTTTTAAAAGTCATGGAAGAAAGTCTTAAAGTATATTTTAAATGAGACCCAAACAATGTACACTGTGTCTACTTAGCTGGGTTCTGATTACATTTCCAAGCATCCCCTTCCCAGAATTGTTCTGGGTTATTGAGGAGTCCAAGATAAATTTGCACAAGATTTGGCAGGCAGAAGTGAACCAGCAGCAATAGTGTATGATGCTTTGAAGGCTGGTGCAGGTCGCCAAGCACAGTGGCAATGTTGGCTTATGCGGGTGTCATGAGTCAACATATGGGTCTTTCTTCCCACTAGGTTTTCTCCCATGGGTTCTCTGAATCCTGGTACAGGAAGATTATCACATCTATAGTGAGGAAAGCCAGCTCTTCATACAGGTCAGTCCTAGCACTGAAGTTGGTAATGGAGGCTAAAGAGAGATGCAGGCTCCAGCTCATCCTCATGGGTTCCAGTTGATCATTTTTGCCCTCCACATTCAGGTTTGCTTCCTGAATTGCTGGCCAGATGATTTATTCCTCTTCAGACCCAACATCAGATAATAACTTTATATAGACTTATTTACCAATTCCCAAAATTGTGTACAGATGAATTCCTATAATAAATACTTTATTCTAATTATTTGTAGTGGTTCTGCTTTTCTAGTTGATCCCTTAATGATGCAGAAGGTTTTTAAATCAATAAATGGAGTATAAATGCCTGGAGATTTAAGGAGAGTTTGAGATGGTATTGGCAGAAGTTGCGACTGAAGGTAAATATGATACAGGTCATCAAAGCCTTATATTTTATGATGAACTTATATAAGATTTATAGAATAAATCCCTGGAAGGTGTGATAGAATCTAGAACATAGATGAAATTGTGTATGATATAGTTTATTTTTGTTTAAGATCCATTTTCTAATAATTTTTTATTCATAGAATTCTTGATTTTTAGATGGTCATGTGACTGCCAGGAAAAAAAAAAAAACAAACCTTAGCCCCTTTCCCCCATGTAACTAAGTGTGGCTAATTTATGGTAAATTGGCAGTAGGCAGAGACATTGTGCAACTTGTAAGAAATTTCCTTAAAGGAAACTTTCTTCTTCCTGCAGGTTAGAATAGAAGAGATGGCTGGACTTTGAGCAGTCATCTTCAGCCATCAGGTAGAACCTTTGTGCTATGAATGGTTGAATAGCAGGATTGAAGAAGTCTGAGTCCCAGTAATTTTGAGAAGCTGCCTGACTAGTTCCATAAACATTACCTAACAACGTAATTTAATCACTGTTATTTTGAGCTTTTGGTAACTTTAACCCTATGAGATTCTAAGGGATTTTTCTTAAATAGAAGGACAAAGTTATTTTCATTATAACTCTGATAAGAAGAAAGGAAGTTGGGAAGTGGGTAAATTTATAGGTGAATACCAAACATTTTAGAGACTGTGTATCTATTTGCACAGTGGATAAAAAGTGATAATTAGTGACACATTTTGTCACAAAGGCAACATGGTGGAAGTGAAAGTTTGTAAATTTTGGTTTAGATAGACCTGAGTTTAAATTCTTTTCTGGCACAAAGTAGGAAATGATAAAATTGGATTTAAAATAACAATAATGACTATTTTGTGGAATTGGTCATCACAGTGTCTAGCACATAGCAAGTTCTGAATTAATATTAACATTTTTAATATATTTTAATGTCTTTATTAGCAAATTATTGCAGTGATAAAATTTTAATGATATTAAGCAATTCCTACTAAGAAATAAAATGTAGAAGTTCTGAACACTGGGCCAATTGGCAGTTAAAACTCTAATCTGTATATCACAGGCTTCCTCCCTCCCTCCCTTCCTTCCTCTATTAAATCAATAAGGTAGCAAAGTATTCTGTGAAGGTGCTAAATACAGGGGATTAAGCAAATTAAAAAATCATTGGAATGCCTGGAGGACTAGAATTCAGCTCACCACCCTGCATCTGGTTTCAAGGAGATACACTACTATGACTGCAATCCACTGTTGACGTCACTGCTTCTTCATACCCACAAATATGTTAAAGATGGAGATTATGAAGTCCAGCTCCTGCCCAAACCCACTTGTTCAGCAACTTTACCTTCTCAGAAAAGAATAGTTTACACTTCTTTTAAACCTTCCAAATATAGTTTGAGTCCATCTTATCAGAAGACCCTAAACTGTATTCAGAAGCCTACTCATAAGGGGGTTTGTGAAATATAGCTTTATATCTCTAATTCCTGTAATATCTAGGATTAGGGATATCAAAAGAATACAAGAATTGATATAAACTACAAATTGACACGTGAAACATGACTATGCACCCATTAGAATGGCTAAATTAAAAAGTCTGACACTATGAACTGTTGAAGAGGAAACGAAAAAGTAGAACTCTGATACATTATTGGTAGAATTTTAATTAGTATAATTACTTTTGGAAACAATTTGTTAGTATTGTATATAATTAATAATATGCTGACCATACAATCTAGTCATTCAATTCCTATATATTTTCCAAAAAGAAATAAAACATTGATACTGAGCAAAAGCAGGTTCTTTTCTCCTGATCCATCTTTAAAGCCAATTCCTGAGACACTGGGGTTTCAAAGAGAGAAAAAGTTTATTTGGTTGTGTAAGCAAAGGAACACAGTAGGCCTCATGGCCCCAAACTGCCTCTCTCATCTGCAGAAATTCTAATATTTTATAACACTGGGGTGCTAATGAATAATTGGGGTGGATCTGAACACAGGTTCCTTCGAGGATTTGGGATAGGTCACTTACAAGGTATTTCATATGGATATTGAACAGAGGTAGGTAGAATGATTATCATCCCAATATTAAATATTCACAAGAGTGAATTTTTAACAAAAGTAAAGTCAGCCTAGAATTACCATCACAAAGGTAACCATACACAAGGGTGACATTGAGTCTAGAGCAGCCATAAACAGGGATGAGACCACTCTGGCTAGCTTCAGTAATTTCAGATATTAATCTTTTGCTATTTTATAATATAAAGTCCTCTATATAATGTTTCATTAGTCATAATCATTTGTTAATTCTTAACTTTTGGTTACAATGTGTCCATACAAAGACTTGCAAACTAATGTTCATAATAGCTTCAGCATAATAGCTTAAAAAATCCATCAATATAATAATGCATAAACTTATTGCAGAATATTCATACACTGGAATATTCATCAATTAAAAGGAATGTATTACTGAATCAGTTATGACATGACTAAATCTCAAAAATATTATGAGTGAAATAAGCCAAATACAAGAGTATAAACTTCATGATTGCACTTATATAAAACTTTAGAAAAGACAAATCCAAATCCATAACTGTAGAAAACTGATCAGTGGTTGCCCGTAACTTTTGGTGTACAGGAAATTGATTGAGAATGCACATGGAATATTTTTGAGCGATGGAGATACTCTATATCATGATTGTGGTGATAGTTATAAATGTGCATATGTGTTAATGCTTATAAAATTCTACATTTAAATAATTTCTTTTAATTTTATGTAACATACCAATAAAGTGTTATCAGAAATTGTGTCTGAGATTTTAGCCTACTCACTTATTAACTAATTATGTATATATATGTACAAGTGCATATATATGCATACACACACACACACATATATATATATATATATACACCTATATATATTATATACATGATAAGACATCTGGATCAGAGACAAAGACACTTTATTAGTCACAGTAATAGCATTAGCAGAATAAATTCAACACTCCAGATCCCTGAGTCCCAGTCCCCACAGGGTAATGTGATGAGGATCAGATGGTACCTGCATATATAGTGGAATAATTACAGGAGAGAAACCTAGGAATTAGGAATCCTGATTTTATATATATAGGGTAACTTGCCTGTCTCTGTCCCTCCTTTAGACTTCTGAGACTGGAACTCAGAAGATGATAATACAATTACACCTATGACATAAGAATGGGTAGATCGAAGGCGTGGACAAATCAGGGATTGTTGGAATGGTAGTAGGTTCCCTCTCTACTGGCAAAATAAACCCCACAAAACTCTGTGGAGAAGAGTGAACTGGAACCATGGCTAAAAATGTAAACTCACAATATTATAGCTATTTAATTGGACTTTTCTGACCAACAATGTTTGGGAGTTATGGATAAAAATAATGATACCACTAAATATTTTCTTGGCATTTATCATGTGTCAGGCAACTTTCTAAGCATTTTACACACATCAATTTATTTATCACAAAATCCTACATTTTAAGTGTTGTTATTATTGTCATTTTATAAATGAGTCAACTATGATGAGAGAGATTAACATGCTCAGAGGCACATAGATGTTAACCGAAAGAATCATATCATGGAAAAGCTGCCTGATTATAGTAATCTTTAACTATTAAAACAAATTCCAATCCCAGTTTATATCTAAGATGTGTAAGGTTTATACTTTAGGAGATTCCTGTATGGAGAAGTACAGAATTACCATCCCCACCCCAAGTAGTCTTTGCTTCTTAAATTGTTTCAGACCAGTGTGTATCTAGACGTGATGATCAAGGCGTTAAGCTCAAGCTCCAATTGTTTGACTTACAGCTCTAAGATGCAAAAGGAACTAGAGGAGCACTAGATTTCTCTCTCAGCCACTAGCTGCTATAAACCTAAGTCCTGTTGTTTGTGTGTTTAATAATAAACTTTATTTTTAGAGCAGTTTTAGGTTTACAGATAAATTTTACAGCAAGTACAGAGAGTTCCCATATACTCCCCATCCACACACAGTATTTTTCATATTATTATCACCTTGCATTAGTGTGGTACTTTTATTTTAATTGATGAATGAAATTTGATACATTTTTAGTAATTGAAGTCCATAGTTCATATTAGAATTCACTCTTTATGTTATACAGTTCTATGAATTTTAACAAATGTGTAATGTCATGTAACCACCATTACATTATCATACAGAATAGTTTCACTGGCTTAAAAATGCTGTGTACTCCCTATTCATCCCTTTTACCCTCCCCCTGACCCTGTGGCAATCAGTGATCTTTTTACTATCTCTATAGTTTTGCCTTTCTCAGAATGTCTTATGGTTGAAATCAATCTGTATGTAGCCTCTTCAGACTGACTTCTTTCACTTAGCAATATGCACTTAAATTTCCCCCGTATCTTTTTATGCCTCAATAACTCACTTCTTTTTCATCCCTAAATAATATCCTATTATATGGATGTACCATAGTTTATCCATTCACCTATGGAACAGCATCTTGGTTGTTTCCAATTTTGGGCAATTGTGAATAAAGATTCTATAAACAGTCATGTGCAGGTTTTTGTGTAAATTTAAGTTTTCAAGTCCTTTGGGTAAAATATCTAGGAGCACAATTCCTGGATCACATAGTAAGACTATGTTTAGCTTTGTAAGAAACTGTCAAACTGTCTTCTAAAGTGACTACCATTTTGCATTCTCATCAGCAATGAATGACAATTCCTATTGTTCCCCATCCTTGTCAGCATTTGTTGTTGTCAGTGGTTTTGTTTATAGTCATTCTAACAGTGGTATCTCATTGTTGCTTTAATTTGTAATTCCCTAATAATGTATGATGTTGAGCATCGTTTCATGTCCTTTTTTGCCGTTTGTATATCTCCTTTGGTGAGGTGTCTGTTCAGCTTTATTTCTTTTTTGCTTATTTTTTATTGTTATTTTTGTATTATTATTGAGTTTTAAGAATTATATGCATATTTTGGATACAAGTCCTTTGTCAGATAGGTGTTTTGCAATATTTCATCCCAGTCTGTGACTTGTCATTTCAATCTTTTAATCCTGTTGTGTCTGTTGTTTTGTTTTTGAGGCAGAGCAGAGCTAGACAGTTACAATATCAGTTAAGAGCATGGACTCGAGGACTGCGTTAGGTCATTGTGGCTCTACCACTTGCAGATAATCAACTTCTCTGTGTCTCAATTTCCTGTCTGGTGCCTCAAAAGCATCTACTTCAGAGGGATGTTGTGAGGATTAAATGAGTCAATAAAAATATAGCATTTAGAATAGTACTAGGCATATGGTAAGCATGCAATAAATATTAGCTATAATCATTATTATTCTCTCTCCAGATTTCATGAGTGGGCTCACCCCTAGTGGCATCAACAAAACTTATGTTCCAAACCTTCAAACAGTTTAAGAAGTTTCTCCTTCAGCTGGTTCCTCCCGACCCTGTGGCTACCTGACTCTTGGAATGCACCCAGAAAAAAGGATGGATGGCATCAATTAGTTGTAAGTACACAGATCTATGAATCTTAGTGGAACAATTTTGAGTGGGTTTCTATGTGGCTCAGTTTTTTAATTTCTGTAAAATATAGCTCCCTTACAGTTGATTCATTTTAATGACCACTAGACCTTGTCCATTAGTCAACTTAAATATACATTGATTGAATAGGTATATGTCTTCATTAGCCAGTGAATAAGTGGGGAAGCCCTTTATTGGACAGAACATCCTTGTACAAAGACATAGTCAGGTAAGAGATAGAGAGGTGGCATGCAAGAGGGCTGCTTTATAGAAAATGGACAATAGAAGAATGATGTCATAGCAACACTCCCTTCCATGCCCAGAAACCAAGGGAAAAGTGCATGATCAAATTTAAAGAACAGGAATATTTTGCAAGTGTTGGGCCCTACTGATAAGACTCCTCTTGAAGAGTTCAGCATCCAATTATTTACGGCCCTTTCTCAAGAAGGTCATTTAGAATTACCCAGATACACAGAATTACTTAGAAGGTGCTTCTAAAAGTATGCAGGTGACTTGTAATTCTAGTACTGAAAATTCAAAGT
>JAKSZT010054487.1:36688407-36772426 GCA_026826555.1 Tolypeutes matacus | reverse complement strand
AGTTAGAAGACAATTTGGAGGAGCATGCCTGTTATTTCCAGAATAGAGGGCAGTAGCCCGAGTGGACGAAATGCCCAGGAAGGAACATTATATCAATGAGTGGGACCTCTTTCCCCTACACATGATAAGATCACTTCAGGATTTCCAAATCAGTGCAAGTAGCCTCCCTTCAGGATAGACAGACAGGTTTTGTTTGTTTGGTTTGTGTTGTTTTAATTCAGTGGCCAGCAGGCCCTAAACCTGTCTTATCCTAAGGAAAATATGAGGGCTTTTAGAAGGGGGAAAGACTTTACCAAAATACCAAGAAAATGGCCAGTAAAGCTGTCTTATCCTAAGGAAAATATGAGGGCTTTTAGAAGGGTAAAAGACTTTACAAAAATACCAAGAAAATGGCCAGGAAGAAATTGCAATAATATACCATGTGGCATAGCTAGATTATAAGTCTTTAAATCAGCATAGAAGATAGAAACAAAGAGACCCATACAGTAAAATTAGCCTTCAAGAGTGTATGTGATTTAATAAAAGGGCCATAATAAAATAAAGAGTAATAGTGTGTGAACAGTGCTAGTTTTTTCCAAATCAAACCAAGACTGTATCAGTTTAGGAAATTATCCAGTGAAATGATCAATGCATGCTGCCAAATGGGTAATTCAATGAAAAAAAGCAACCCTAAAATATTAATGCCCAAAGAATTTAAGTTTACTTCTATAACAAATGAACTGTAAAAATGGCCACTGTGTCATTTTATTGCATCTTACTTAGACACAGCTAGATAGTCAGTAATGGTGTTTGCAACCATTGGGACAACTTCTGGTGGACAGATAGGATTTAGTGCTGAGAACACTTGTTCTTTCAGGCCCAACATAGCAAAGTTCTTGAATTTATAATTTATAATGATTTCACAGTGTAACTGAGCACAAGCAGTTGGAGAGATCAGCATGAGCTTTATGTTTCTTCCTTGTTCCTTTAAAAATAATTTTCTAAAAGTACAGTTAAATTGCCTCTGTGTGGGAGAGTCTTACATACATATTGAGCAAATCAGTTGTACAAGTGAATGAAGACACAGGATTCAATTATATCAAAGTCCTAGAGTCATAATTAGAAGTGACAGATAGTTACATTTCTTATTAGGGGTTAATCACTTTGCAGGTTAGATTTGAGATGATATGGCTACTGTCTATGGGTGATTGAATTTCTCTCTTAAGTTGGTCATCAAATTTATTAACTTCTTCATTTCAATTACTGAACTTTCCACATAAGTCATAAATGTGGATAAGAATGCCTATGTAACAGATCATTCCTCATACACATAATGAATCACAAAATTTCTGGCTTAGCAGCCACTCTCCCCTTGTCCAGATATAGCAAAGGTTAGGGAATTGCTCTTTCATCATTTTTCCCTTGTGCCTTCCTTTAACACACCCCTATCCATTTTCTATTCTTTTAATTTGGCATTTATCCTTACTTTTGGAAATTTTCAGACAATGATATACATCATTGTTTTGAAACAATAAAATTTATTGTTTTATTTTTAATTTGCCTAATGTAGTTTACATAATAGAAGTTATAAAAAAATGGACCTGTGAAATATTAGCATTTTCGCTAAAACTACATCTAATGGCAACTATGTGAGGGAAGGCATTTTGAGCTGATGAAGAGGACATATAGTGGTATGTATTTGCAAAACATACACAATCCTATTCCTTTGAAGCACATTTTATAAATAGACAGTCTTGAAAAAAAACATCTAACATACAAGAAATGAAGAAATATAATCTAGGAAGTGGTTTGGTTGTACAAGTTGGAGCCAAAGGTGGACATCATTTAGTTGGGGTCACCTTTTCCAAGGTCTGATTCTTAGATTTGCAAATCCAATATTTGACTAAATTATATGATAAATGCCAACATAATATTTCCAATTAGGAACAAACATTTCTACTGACCATAATAATAATCCCTTCTGTTTTGTAAACCTCCCTAGACCAAATATCTTAGAACTTAAGAAAGCAAATTTGCCACCACCTAGGAATCAAGTGTTCTGAAAATAAAATTTAATTGGGCCATAGAAAAGTCAAGTACAATATGTGTCTCACTGTTATTTATAGGGGGATAAATATTGAAAATTCTTATCATCTAACTTCACTTCTTATGTACTCTGTGTATACTGTAAAAATGTTTATTATATTTGTATATTAAATGTATCACTATATAATTGATTAGGTTACAGCTTTATTTGGTTAAGTAATTCAGTTCTCCTTGATTTTTCTAAAGGCACTCCAAAGTTCTTATTGACACATGAACATACAAACCATGTTCTATATTTCCTGATTCTGTAAACATGTTCTTGTTTTCTTGTTATATTCTCAATAGATGACTTTAGTGATAGTTTCTAAGAGGATTCAAGTTTCTTATGCTAACACAATGGTTAGATATTTATAATTTGCCTATCAAAGCACCAGCTTAAGTAGGATTGGATTTTGTTTATATTACAACTATGTAATATTTGTTTTCTTAAATTGATAAATATTTTCATTATGATAATGCTTTTAGACTTCGAGGTCCTCAATAAGACTTCTTATGTAATGCAAGTGTAGCCTTCAATTCAGTACTTGTCTGGATTCTTGCAAATTCTACACCAATGTAGTATGAATTAGTAAGATTAAAGGTATCATTTTCAATTCCACTAACAAACATGACTGTATTGGAGTTTTAATCATTTGGTGAAATAGCTTGAAAGTGGAATAAAGGCTGAAAAACTATTAGGCAAAATTTTGGCAACAATAAAAATAGTGATTCAGTGGAATCTGGCTGGAAAAAGCAATCCATATTACAGCTGCTGTGTAAGCTAAAATAAAGAAAGATATTGTCTGGAACATAGGCTAGGCTCAGAGCTAGCTACAGAGAAGAAATTAAATGATGATTTACAATATATAAAAGGTACATAAAGGTGTTACCTAGAAATTTAGCAGGATCATTGCTTATTCTATTTTTATAACTTTTCCATAAAAATGAAATTTAAAATCAAATAATATATTTATTGATAAGCTGAGACTGAAAAAAGGTAGAATCTTGATAAATTACAGAAAATTTGCCAGAACCGTAAAATATGTTCAAATTACAGTGCCTTACGATAATTGAGTACAATTTAAAAAATAATTTTATTATAATACTTTGAAGAATTTTATGACTCCAAATTAGGTCGCTACAAATTAAATACAAATATGTATATCAAGAAGTCATACTAAGTTGAGAATCCAGAATGGTGCTTATTTCTTTAATAAATTTTCAACAAAGTAAAAGCATTAAGATGTTGACATTCACAAATAGTGGTGATCTAGTCCCTATCAGATGGCAGAAAAGTGCCATGGAGCTATCAGTGTATGCAGTATATCAGTATAGATTGCCAAAAGGAACATTTCAAGAAAGTGGTCACATTACAACTGGTACTTTATTGAGTCTATGATAATTATTATTTTAAGTCTTGAACTTTGGATGGCTATCTCATATTTGAATGAAAATAGCCAACAAAACAATGAGACTGAACAGAAATGATGGATTAAATCAGATGAAATCATTAGAAAGCCAGATTTTATCCCTACCCCTCAGAGTTTAATGAAACACATACATCATTGTATTGCCATTCACTTTCTTGTGCTTCACAGATACTGTGTCCTTTACAAATTGAAGGTTTCTGGCAATCCCGTGTTGACTAAGTCTATCAGTGCCATTTTTCCAAAAGCATGTGCTTACTTTGTGTCTCTGTGTCACATATTCAAAATTCTTGCAATATTTTAAACTTTTTCAATATTATTATATCTTTTATGTTAATCTGTGATCTTTGATCTTTGATGTTATTATTGTAGTTGTTTTGCAGCTCCAAGACCATGCCCATAAAAGACGGCAAACTAATAGATAAATGTTTTATGTGTTCTGACTGCTCCACCAACTGGCCAATCCCCCATCCCTCTCCCCTTCCTCAAGCCTAACTATTTCCTGAGACACAACAACATTGAAATTAGACTAATTAACCATCCAATGGCTTGTAAGTGTTCAAGTGAAAGGAGGAGTTCCATGAAAGGAAGCTAGAAATGATTAAGCTTAGGGTGGAAGAGGAAGGCACATGGAAAGCTGAGATAAGCTGAAAGGTAGGCCTCTTGTGCCAGTCAGCCAAGTTGTAAATGCAAAGGAAAAGTTCTTAAAGGAAATTAAATGTGCTACTCCAGTGAACACATGAATGATAAGAAAGTGAAACAACCTTATTGCTGATAAGGAGAAAGTTTTAGTGGTCTGGATAGAAGATCAAAACAGTCACAACATGCCTTAAGCCAAAGCCTAATTCAGAGCAAAGCCGTAACTCTCTTCAATTCTGTGAAGGCTGAGAAAGGTAAAGAAGCTTTGTAAGAAAGGTTGGAAGTTAGCAGAGGTTGTTTCATGAGGTTTAAGGAAAGGAGCCATCTCTATAGCATAAAAGTGCAAGGTGAAGCAGCAAGTGTTGATGTAGAAGCTGCAGCAAATTTTCCAGATCTAGCTAAGATCACTGATGAAGGTGTCTACACTAAACAGCAGATTTTCAGTGTAGATGAAACAGTCTTATATTAGAAGAAGATGTCACCTAGGGGCTTTCATAGCTAGAGAGAAGTCAATGCCTGGCTTCAAATTTTCAAAGAACAGGCTGATTCTCTTGTTAGGGAATAATGCAGTTCATGACTTTTAAGTTGAAGCCAATGCTTGTTTATCATTCTGGAAATCCTAGGGACCTTAAGAATTATGCTACATCTATTATGCCTGTGCTTTATAAATGGAACAACAAAGCCTGGATGACAGCAGATCCCTTTACAATATGGTATACTGAATATTTTAAGCCAACAGGTGAGATCTACTGCTAGCAAAAAAGATTCCTTTTGAAATATTACTGCTCATTTACAATGCACATGGTCACCTAGCAGCTTTGATGGAGATATACGAGATTAATGTTGTTTCATACCTGCTAACAGAACATCTCTTCTGCTGCAAATGGATCAAGGAGTCATTTTGACTTCCAAATATGATAAATGAAGAAATACATTTCATAAGTCTATAGCTACCATAGAAAGTGATTCTTCTGATGGATCTGGGCAAAGTAAGTGGAAATGCTTCTGGAAAGGATTCACCAATCTAGATGCCATTAAGAACATCATGATTCATGAAGAAGTGAAAAAATTAACATGATCAGGAGTTTGAAAGAAATTGATTCTAATCCTCATTGAAGACTTTGAGGGACTCAAGACTTCAGTGGAAAAAATAACTGCAGATGTGGTGGAAATAGCAAGAGAACTAAAATTAGAAGTGGATCCTGAAGATGTTACTGAATTGCTGTAATCTCATGATAAAACTTTAACAGATGAGGTTTCTTGAGATGGAATCTATTCCTGGTGAAGAGGCATGAACATTGTTGAAGTGACAATGAAAGATTTAGAATATTACATAAGCTTAATTGAAAGCAGTGGCAGGATTTGAGAGGATTGACATCAATTTTGAAAGAAGTTCTCTTGTGGGTGGTATACTATCAAATAGCATCATATGCTACAGAGACTCTGTTATGATAGGAAGAGTCAGTCAATATGGCAAACTTTGTTGTCTTATTTTAAGATATTGTCAAAGCCACTACAACCTTCAGCAACTACCACCCACCCAGATCAGTCAATAGCCATCAACATTAAGGCAAAATCCTCCACCAACAAATAGATTATGACTCTCTGAAGGCTCAGATGATGGCTAACATTTTTTAGCAAAAAATTACTTTTTAAGTAAGGTGTGTAACTTGTTTTTTTTTTTTAAACATAATGCTATTGCACACTTAATAGACTATATTATAGTATAAACATAACTCTTAGATGTACTGGGAAACCAAAAAATGCATGTGACTTGCTTTATTGAGATATTTATTTTATTGGGGTGGTCTGGAACCAAACCAGCAGTATCCCTGAAGTATGTCTGTATGTGGACAAAACAGGAACTGTAAATAAGAAATGAAGGAGACTCACACGCTCATTGTAGACACTGATTTTTATAGATAGCACTGATATAATGAAAGTTCTAAAAAAAAACTGCCAAGTTAAGAAACTGTGGGTATATTTTAAACATCAGTCAAGACACCAATTGTTTCTTTCTTCCTCTGCTTCAGTGGCCCTCCAGTTTGATAGTTACCCCCGTCCATTCTATTTTTCAGCTTCATATCTTTTTGAACTTTTGAATATCTACTCTCAGCCTCTTATGAAACATACATGAATTTGATATTCAATCAAATTTTGAAAATTTATGTTAAATAAGACCATCTTTTCAAGCATATTAAATATTTTTGTCTTCTTAAAATTAATATGCCTCACATAATATACTACTTTTGGTTATGAAGTGGAATGTGATTTTAAGGGGTAAAAATAAGGAGAGGGAAAAACAAACTGGGCAATAAATTTTCAAAAAGAAAAGCATACATTTCAACCATAGAAATACTTACACTAATTTAATATTAATAATAAACCAGAAAACAAAAACCAACACCACACACATTTACTAGGGGGAACACACCAATAACTTCTAACTTCTCTTTCCAAACTTTCCCCACCCTTTGTGGCTGCTTTCTGCCCATCTTCACACTCATCCCTTAGGAAGGAGACATGACTCATGTGATTAGTAAACTTGAAAAAACTAAACTAGGCATGTTCAACTGATGTCAGCTCTGCCTTTTTATTTTTTGACTGCAAGGCATTGAACTTCTCCATTGCTCTTCCTTTGCCATTATGTCGGTCTAATCTGGGTATTTTCCCAGACCCCTATCCTTGTCTCCCACCTCCATTAAGCAGGACTGTCCTGGTCCAGCATTGTTGTCTTTGGATGGATAAGTCTTCCTAATTCTGGGGTTGAGTTAATAGACCAAACTGGCTTTCACAATAAACTAAATTTGTAGTGTTCATGAAGTTGTACTCCTCAGATCTCCTTCAAGAGAATCTGTCATGGGGGGCAGAGTTGCCTAATAACTTCAGCTGCCCCCACTTTGCCTCTATCATTATGTTTTGGCCAAGGTCACACTTCCCCTGGACTGCTCTTAGCCAATGACTGAGCACAGAGAGGTACCAATGCCAACCCATTCCAGCCTGACAACAGAGTCCTCAAATGGGTAACTTTTTCTTGGGGGCTCCCTGTTGATCTGGCTGAGACTCTTTCAGAGTTGCTGATTCAGTTCAGATAGTCTGTATTGGCCTGCCTTTAAACTCCCCTATCCTCCTTCTTTAGTGCCCAATCTGGTGCATATCCAGTAAAATTTTCATTTCTGGTACTGAATTTTATCTCTGTACCTAGAATTTTTCACTTAGTTCTTTTTCTAGTTTTCTTTTTTTTTTGAGATTCCCTATATGTTCATTCATTGTTTCCATCTATTCTTTTAAACCCTTGAGCTTATTTATATTAGATGATTTATATCTTTGTCAGCTAAATTCCAATATCTACAGCATCTCAGAATCTGTAAAACTGACTATTTTATCCTATGTGTCATGCTTTCTTGATTTTTGCCAATTCTAATTTTTTAAAAATTTTATGTTGGATATTGAAAATGCTATATTGCTGAGATTCCAGATTGTGTTGTCTTTCTTTAAGTGTTTGAAGTGGTAAAGTCATTAATCATTTCCTTGTTGTTTGAAGTAATTTTTTTGTAGTTCAATTTAACAAAGATCTTCTCCTATATCTTCTTCAAAAACTTTAAAAAGTATTTCCTCCACATTTAGAATTTTAATTCACCTGGAATATGTTTCATTTATATTGTAATAGAGGAATCTAAATTTATTTTTATAAGTAAAATCATTTGTCTCCGCAACATTTATTATATTATAAACAGTTAAAAGCCAAGCCAAATACTAAAAGATTCTAAGTACATAAAACACGAGTTGTTATGTAAAGAATGCCTTAAAACAATACAAAAAACCTCCAATAAAACAATATGCAAAAGTTATAAGAGAAAGAGCACAAAGAAGATGACTTAAGGGTCAAAACCATAAAAATATGCTCAACCTCATCAGAAGTCAGGGAAATGCAAATTAAAACAACAATGAGCAATTGTTCCACACCTGGCTGATTGGCATTAATTATGAAGTCTGACAATCCTAAATGTTGTTGAGAATGTAGTGCAATTGCTGCTGATAAAGAGGATAAATCGCATAGCCAATCTGAAAACTATTTTTTAAAATTGAAGACTTAAGTCTCTAAACTGACTAATATTTCTCCTTAACACCTACTCTAGGGAAACTCTCCACATGTATCAAAGAGGAATGTCCAAAATTTTTCATGGAAAATTTCAAATTTTTAAAAATTCTAAATTGAAGAAAATGTTGGCTATAACCTATATGCCCACAAACCAAACAGTAGATTAAACTAATAGTCTATTTATCAAAATAATACTAGAGATTAGTTAAAATGAATTAACTAGAGCTTCATGTATTGTCATAATTTTGAACAATAAAGGAAGTTGCTGAATTTTGTGTTGTGTGTGATATTAAATATGTGTGTGTTTAAATATGCAAAGCATTCGGTTTTCTACACACACATGCACACACGATACAGTTACAAAAATAGAAAAGAGGATGATAAGCCTCAAAATGAGAAAAGTGGTTCCTTCTGGAAAGGAGGAGAGGAAGGAAATATGAATTTTGGTATTGGTACAAAGAGACATTGATTTATGTGTAATTATGGTTTTTTTTTTTTTTTTTTTGAGGTAGCAGGTGCTGGGGATTGAACCTGGAACCTCATTGTGGGAAGCCGGTGCTCAACCACTGAGCCACAGCAGCTTCCCTGAGTTGGTTTTTTCATTTGTTTTGTTTGTTGTTTGTACTTGCTTTTTCAGGAGGCACCAGAAACTGAACCTGGGACTTCCCATGTGGGAGGTGGGCACTCAACTGTTTAAGCCACATCCGCTCCCTTTGTATTTCTTAAAAAAATAATCTGAAGCAAATGTTTCAAAAGTTTAGGATTTGATAAATCTTGGTAGTGAGTATAGGGTAATGTTATAATATTTCCTAAGCTTTTCTTTACTTTTGAAATATTTCCTAATTGAAAAATAAGGAAAAAACTACCACCAAATTACATAAATGTGAGAGGATTATTTTTGGTGATATGTATTACTTTACTTGTGCTCTTGGAGGTTACTATATATTATATCTCTGAGTGAGCCCAGCCTTGATTAACAGTTTTTCAAGTGAGTCTTGAGGGATACTTGAAAGAAATATTTACTTCAAAACATCTGCCCCTTACCTCAGTGTTTTAAATGCCCCTTCATTTGACTTCTTTCTTAAATGGGTCTATAGGTAGATTTGCACTTTAAATTTAAACCTGAGATGCTTAGGGACAATGAATAATATTTCATATGAATTAGTTTATCTTATTATATTTAATTTAGACCTAGAAATTGTTTGTGTCCTGGAATATTTGAATAGGGGAAAGCAAAGTTTTGACTGGGTTTAAAGGAATAGCAAAAGTGAGTCTGGGCTATTGTCACCTCTCAGTAATAGGAAGAAAGCAAGCATGGGAAAATATTGGCAAAAGCTGTATTAGAAGGCTCTGCTAGAAACTGTAGCTCATCTAAGAAAAATCTTATTTCTCAAGCAATTTACCTCAGGTCAATCTTTCAAATGAAGGTAAACTCATAGAAAGCCCAGAGAGCATTATTTAGGTCCTGTATGAGGGGCAGGGCAATGATTTCCCCCATGCCTCTGAACGTCATCTGTTCTCCTCTGGTGGAGAGAATTTGGCTCCATATGTAGTTAGAAGGATTAACAATTACATATGTCATCTCCCATTTCTGTGATTACTCATTCAACCTATTAATATATTTTGGGGGCAAAAAATGATTCTCTTTTTAAAGTCTGGATCTTTCTATTGCCCCTTGTCTATTTGTTCACTTGCTGTCTATAACTGGAACTGAGCTATTAATTTTAATCAAGAGACTCATATTAAAGAATATGACATAGTCACCTGCTTGCACTTTTCACAAAGGTATCTAAACCTTTGTCCCACAAATAATAGGAATTTAAAGTAAATAATTTCTAGCTCCACTTTAAACTTAGATCTCTTTGCTTGAATGACTTAAAGCAAGAAATACTCTTTTTCCTTTTACTTCCTGGTAAACTGTCAGATAGATAAAACTAGAGGATTATGCACCAATCTAGTAGTTTATAGATGTTTACAATTTATTTACTGTGATAATTTGGTCAATTGTAAACCTTAGGATAGATAGTGAGGTGTTCTCTTTCAAGAATTTGCAGCCTGCTACAGTAAATATTATGACATACACAATACTCCTATTATAGTCTGACTTATTATGCATGTGGATATTCCGTGGGACAAGCCATTTTCCCCAAAACATAGGCATGTTAAATAAAAGAAAATTTATTCGGTGGTGTACTAGAGCCATCTCTTTATAACTCACAATGGTAGCCTGAAATTGGCCACACTATATGAAAATTGGCAAACACTACAAAGTAGCTCCCCACCTCCCAATACTTGTTATTAGTCATTTATCAGCAGACCACTGGTATCCTGTCAGTCTTGAATAGCTATGTGAGCCACAGCCATCATTATTTTTCTTATCTGCCGTATTTGCAAAGATTGGTGTGAGTGTTCTCTCATTGTAGGAAATGATTGCTGTGAAAAATTTAATTATCCATACAAATTTAGATCACAAGATTAGATAAACAGGGCAAACAGTCAAATTTTCGTGAGCCTAGGTTTTTTGGACCTACAAATATTTCTTTAACTATTATGGCACAGGTTAACCTTAATGGTTCTCATGTAAAATATGTAGCTTAGTTTCCAATTACAGCCTGAATCCTGTTTAACTTACTAGTTAGGAATGTGTGGGTGTGGCTAAGGTGATTGTATTAGTCAGCCAAAGAGGGGCTGATGCAAAATACCAGAAATTGGTTGGTTTTCATAAAAGGTATTTATTTGGGGTAGAAGCTTACAGTTACCGGGCCATAAAGCATAAGTTACGTCCCTCACCAAAGTCTGTTGCCATGTGTTGGAGCAAAATGGCTGCTGACGTCTGCCAGGGTTCAGAAGTCAAAGGATGGACAGCTGAATCCCAAAATAATTTTCAAAAAATTTTAACAAGCTAATCCTAAAATTTGTATGGAAGAATGAAGTACTAAGATTCACCAAGAATTTTTGAATAGTATGAATGAAGAGTATTCACTCTAACAGATAATAATTATTGGTAAAAAGCTGTAGTACTTAAATTCATTTGGTATTTGCACAGGGATATAGACAGAATAGAATAGATAATGAATAAATAAAATTTGACAGCACTAAATATAAGAGAGGTGGCATTACATATTGTAGGGAACGGGGGGATAATTCCCCCAAAGATTGTCCTGGTTGGGGCTTTTGGATATTTATAAATATATAAAAAGTTTCCTACCTCATATAATATCCCTAATAAATCCTGTTAAATTAAATTTCCAAAGGTAGAAAAATTGAATATTAAAAAAATAAATATAGAAAAATTTCTTTTTCTCTTTGGAATGAATTATTATTTCTTTAAAGGTAGTTGTAGTAATAATAACAGCACAATAATAATAACTAGTAACACTCATTGAAACACTGTGTGCCAGGCCCTGTTTCAAGCCTTGACATGTGCTAAATAATTACTCCATCCTCACAACAACTTTATTACTACCCCTATTGTTGGGTGAGGAAACAGCATTTAAATTGCAAAATACATTCAGCTGTCAGAGGTTGGGTTTGAATCCTGTCAGGCTTGGCTCTTGGATCTATAATCTTTAATCACTAATATATGCAAATTTCAAGTCATAGAGAAAAATGTGAACTGATTTGACCTCCTTAAAATTAAAATCTTTTGAAAGATAGCTACCATAACAAGCCACAGGGTAGGAAAAGATATTTGCAATCTGCATGTATTAAACAGACTTACATATCAATAAGAAAAATGACAAGAAGAAAAATAAAAAAGGATCTAGAAACAAAAATCATACCAAAAGAAAGCCCAAATATCAATAAACATGATCACCTTCCCTAATTGTGGGGAAAATATAAATTGAAACCACAATGTAATACTGCTTCTTGCAAGTTAATATGATATTTTGGCAAAGATGGGCGTGGAGAGAGGGAATTAATATGCAATGCTAAAAAGGAAATTGGAGGAGACACTTTGGAGAACAAGTATCAGTACCTAGTGAAGTTGAAGATATACATAATCTACAACCTAGAAATTTTATTCCTGCATATTTGCAGAGAGAAATGTATCCTCATTTGCACAAGGCAATGTATATAAATGTGTTTAGTATAACAATATTTGTAAGGGTCTTAAAAGTGTGAACTCCAACTGTCCTTTAGTAGAATGAATAAATTAACAGTGATTTATTTATACTGGAATGCATACTAATTAAAATAAATGAGCATCATCTATATATACGGATATGATAAAAAGTAAGCTGCAAAAAGTTGCATATGGTGTGATACCATTTATATAAATTTTAAACGATATAATTGTTTGTAAATATAAAGTCATTCAATGAGCATGGTATGTACAATTCACAATAGTGTTTTTATTCATTGAGGGAGAGAGAAAAATGGAAGGGAGGCTAGGACTTCAGTTACATCTATTATGCTTGTTTCCAAGGAAAAACTTTTGAAGTAAATTTTGCTAAATCTCAACATCTTTTATATTTGGTGATAGGTATATGGAAGTCTGTTTTTTTCATGAATTTTTGTATATTTATACTCTTTATTGCTTTACCCTATAAGCCCCTATTTGGACTAGTGCTCCACAGTGGAATTTTAGATTTAAAGAAATAAAAGTTACCTCCGATCCGGTATCCACTAATCCCCAAATGCCTATATTTTTCTCTTCCTAGGGTACAATTAAATGGAAAGTATTCGCAGGTCACGTTGGGAAATAATAGCCGGTAGATTTAATGTGCGTTATGATGTTATCACGACGCTCAAGGATAACTGGCCCCTCCTTTGTTTATGTTTATCAACTGACTTTAATCTGAGAATTGGTAAGTGGTCGTGAATCTACTCTATATCATACTCTAATATGATTAAAGAAGGTCCTCTAATTGACAGTGCCAGATTTTTAGGGGGTAAAGAGGGATATTAATAGGTTTCCTATCTATTTCAGTCTTGGGAGCACAATGATCAATGACTATCAAAATCCCTGGATATCAGACCATTGTCATATTCACACTCTCCAATCTGATGACTGCAGTCACAACTACCTTGCCTTTGGTTATTTTTTTTTCTTTATTATAGAAGTTGTGGTTTCCAGAATAATCAGGCATAAAACATTGGATTTCCATATTCTACCCTTTATGAATACTTTGCATTGGTGTGGAACATTTGTTAAAATCGATGAAAGCACATTTTTATAATTGTATTATTAACTGTAGTCCATGAGTTAACTTAGAGTTTATGATTGGTATAGTATAAGTGAATGGATTTTTAAAAAATTATAATATAACATTTCCCCTTTTAACCACATTCAGATATATATTTCAGTGCTGTTAATTATGTTCCCAAAGTTGTGGTCCCATCACTACCATCCATTACCAAAACATTTCCATTGTTTCAAATAGGAACCCTGTGTTTTTAAATGTGCTTTTTTGATGTGCTTTTCATAGTCATTACTGTGACAGTTTGAATTTTGTGAATCCTAAAAAGAGCATGATTATGTTTTTGAACGAATCTATTCCTGTGGATATGGTACCCTTTGATTGTATTAAATTCAGTTGAGAGTTCTTTGATTAGATTACTTAATAAGATTGCTTTGGGGCTTTTGATTGGACTAAGTTCAGTGAGGTGCGATTCAGGTGTGTTTCTTCTTGCTGGATCTGATCAAAACAGAGACAGAGAGAGAGACGCACACACACACAGAAAAGGAAGCCTCCATAATTGATTCTGCCATGGGAGAGAAAGGACTTCAGTTTTGCCCACAGCTGGGCTTCAAGGAGAGAAGCCCCCAAAAGGCTCATAGAGCTGAGAGCCAGTGAGAGAATAGCCATGTGCCTGTTAGCTTGCAGCTGAGTGCAGGAAGAAAGTGGAACAGCTGAGACTGATAGAGAAGGCCTGGAAAGAGACAAGCCCTATTAGTGATTGTTTACAGCTGAGCTCCAGGAGCTGCTCTGTGACAGAGGTTGAGTCTGGAGGGGAAGACAGAGACCTTGGCAGAGATCAGTGGCCATCTTGATTTGATAAGTGGCTGGACAACAGGATCAACAGTGGCTGACTTTGGTGAGAAACACCTCTGATGATGCCTTAATTTTGATATTTGTGGCTTGGGACTGTAAGCTTTTACCCCAAATAAATCCCCTTTATAAAAGTCAACCCATTTCTGGTACTTTGTGTTGGCAGCCTGTTGGCAAACTAAAACAGTTATTAAAAAAAATTTTAAACCCACAAATAACAAACAAAAAACCAATGACACCAGTCTCCCAAGTCACATGCTTTTCTAATCTTCAGTCAGCCTGTGAAAATGTTAATTCAATTCTGCTAGCTCCTTTTCTTAGCCCCATTACTACTGCACTGCTGTGGAACAACCATGCATTCATTTCTGTAACAAATACCTGTCGAGGGTCTGCTATTGTCCAAGCATTGCAATAGTCTGTAATGTTTGACTTACCAGAGTTTAAAACACTGTTTTATTCATGTGACTATACTGCAATATCAGGGGAAGAATCTGACTGAGTATAGATTCAGGGCATGGCTTTTTCTCCCAAGTATTTGTATTGTCATTGGAGTTTTGGAGACAATTTCTATTAGAGACTGCATTACTAAGCTCCAACAGCCCCTGCTACAGACTGTCACAAAAACCCAGGTCTGTTGTCTCTAACTCGATTAAGGAAACCTTTCCCCCTTAACACATTTCTTCATTGTTTGAGATTTTTTAAGAATTTGTATTATATTTATAATGATAAATAATTGCATTGAATATGATATAATGGTTAGAATGCTAAGCATTTAACAATGAGAAGAAAGAATTAACTGTAACAAAAACAAACTCTCTCTCTCCTACCTTCCCATCCCTATACTTTACCCTTATAATATACACCAAATAAATAAAGCCAGAATCATTATTCCCATTATTCTGTAGAAAATCAATTTCTTAATGGAATGTTAAGGAAGATGTCAAAGAATGTGAGTCCCAGACCATTCAAAATTCAAACATTGTCTTAGACTTGATTCCCTGAAAACCGACTCTGAGCTGCATGCTTGCATGTAAAACAATTTGGGAAAGTGCTCTCAGACAATAAACTTGAAATAAAGTGAGGCAGGACTGGAGAGAGGGAGAGACTGACCAGAGTAGTTAATGCTCTGGGTCTGACATGGTCTTTCAAATATGTCCCAAATTGATGTATCCCTACCTTGACTGTGGCTACCCCTGGGAAGGAGGTGTAACTTTAGGCAAAATGGTTCCCTTCAACCAAGGGCAAATTAGTTAGGGAAGCAATTGTGAGTCATTGGAAGATAAGCCTAGTGCCTGGAGGGTGGGTGCATTGCTGCCGAGGAAGGGGTCTGGATGGAGCATCACTTTTTAAAAAATAAGTTAATTATTTTTATTTCTAAAGAAGCTTTAGATTACGTAAATGTTACATTAAAAAATATGAGGGATTCCCATATGCCCCACTCCCTCTTGCTCCCACACTTTCCCACATTAACAACATCCTCCATTAGTGTGATACATTTGTTACAATTGATGAAGACATATTGAAGCGTTGCTGCTAACCATAGACTACAGTTTACATTATAGTTTACACTCTGTCCCACACAATTTTGTAAGTTAGGACAAAATATACAAAAATATGGAATGCATCACGTTAGACTATAATGGTTTCCATCATAGCACCCATCCTATTTTTGATCTCCCTTCAAGAAGAGTGAATCTTTGATTGGGTGAGAAATTATGTGATGGGGCAAGGCTCAGAGATAAGAAAAGAATATTCTTTTCATACAGTACATGGAAATAAGACAGCTGAGAGTTCAAAGGTTTGTTTCTTAGACCTCATCAGAATATCTATCCACCAACATTGCTGCATCAAAGCAACTCTACCAAAACGGCTATCCGAAACCACAACTTTGAAATATCACGTATCTAAACAGGAGTATTTCATAATAGATGCTGTCACAATAGCAAGCACATAGGTGGCAGAACAAGGACATTATTAAATATAGATATTCATTTGAAATAAGTTTTCTTCCTTGATATAAATGATTCTATATTGAACTTCCTGAAATTTTTTGGGAGGATACTTCAATCATTTTATTATCAGAGTAAATTTTGTAATGAACTTAAACAATTTTAACACTATTTCTATTTCTTTTTGAATTGAATAAAATACTTATAGCATGAATGCATAAATCTTCACAGGTGACAAGACAAGGTCTCTAGATTTATTTGGGTTTTAAAATTTCCAAATACTGGTCAGGCGCTAGATTTCTGACTATGAAAGCTGTATTGGAATCATATCTACTCAAATTAAATCCATACAGACACTTACATATGGTGAATTGGTATTAATTCTTAAAAAGTAAGCTTAATTTTACTTAGCTTGTCCAATTTAATTCTACAATTCTAAAACTAGAATGTGGGGTTTCTTTTATAACTGCAATTGGTGGGACCTACAAAAAACGGAGAGAAACACCCAGAAGTTGAGAGTGAAGTCTCCAGGAGCCAGAAGCTGAAATCAGTGGAACACAGAAGCTGAGAGGAAGCCACTGAAGTAAGAGGCTGAAAGCAAAGAGGCCCTGAGGGGAGGGGAGGGGAGGGGAGAAGGAATGGGAGGGGAGAGAAAAGAAGATACTGCCACAGCTGCAGCTCAGGGAGAAATCATCTCCTGATGATGCCTGGATTTGTACACTTTCCTGGCCTCAGAACTATAACCTTTTAAGTTAATAAATCCCAATTGTAAAAGCCAACCTATTTCTGGTGTATTTTCTTGGCAGCCTTTAGCAAACTAAAACAGCATCAATAATATGAAAAATTATGAATTCTAATAATTAAATCCAAACTGGAAATCTTAAAACTTCAAGACCTTTAAAGTGTTGGAAATAAATGATTTCCGTAGTGCTAAATACATGAAGTTGCCATTAGTTCTTTCCTATACAATCTTAGAGGAGGCAAGAATCACTTTCAATAAAGCTTTATTATTTTTTTAAACCACAGGCCTTATACTTTTCAAGGCTGAAATGATGATGGAATTGAAAATTCACAGTAAATAATTTAAAATGAAGGAACTTGAGAATTATGGGATTTCAGCAACTAGAAACAAATTGAGACAGTGAGAGGAGTTGCCTTAAATGTCCACTTTATATGCTGACTGATATGTGGGAAGCTGAGAACTTACTATAGGGCCATGAAATCTTCCACTAATAATCTTTTTCTGAGGTCTGTTTCCCTCTTCTTTCTTTTGCTCCTGGCTCTTCACCCATCTTATCAAACCCATATTAACTGCTTCCTCAACTCACTATTCTTCCTGAAGAACGTGTTGGAATCTTGAATCAACTGACAGTCCTTTTATCATTGCCTTTCTATATACAGGAAAGAAATGTGGAGAAGGAAAAGAGAAATAAAGAAATCTGCCATTATTATGATTTTTTTTTTAACATGCCACTTCCCATTTACTTAAAACCATGGAACACTTAAATTTTTTTTTTTTTTTAAAGAAGCTTTAGAATACATATATATTATATAAAAAATATAGGGGATTCCCATATACTCCACCCCTTACCCCTCCCACACTTACCCCCATTAACAACATCTTTCATTAGTGTGGTACATTTGTTATAATTCATGAACACATATTGAAGCATTGCTACTAACCATAGACTATAGTTTACCTTATACTTTACACTATGCCCTGCACAATTTTATAGGTTTTGACAAAATGTATAATAACCTGTATCTGTCATTGCAATGTCATGCAGGATAATTCCAATGTCCCCAAAATACCCCCATTTTCCACCGATTCTTCCCTCTCCTTCCCCTCAGAACCTCTGGTGGCCACTGCTTTTATATCATTGATACAAATTCTTCCATTGCTAGAATAATCATAAGTCTACTTTAGTCCATAGTTAGATTCCACACTTATGTTTGTTCATTCCTCAATCTTGAGGATTTGGAGATGGTGATGCCCACTCTCTTTCTGATTAAGAGGGGACTTAGATCCCATGAGGCAGATGGATGGAACTGTCTTGCTTGCAGTTATAGATACTTTCTGTTTTTTTTGGGATGGGTGCTGTCCATGTCATCCTTTTATTAGTTGCCCTGGGCGAGTCCAATGAACTGGAGAGTAGGTGTTGGCTGCAACTCTGCTGAGATTCAGGGCTCAACCGTCACATGAATAGAGCGAAGATTTAAGTCTCTGGGACATATATTTAACAAGTATAGGGCTAATTATAGGTTAAAATAAATGGGGCAGAGGAACCATGTGTAGGGAAATTTTAAATGAGTCTAACTCTATTACATTGGGGGGCATAAATTCGAAAGTAAGGCCCACTGACAAGGTGCTGAATTCCTGAGCTTATCTGCCCTGCTTATGGTATCTAGATGTCTCTAGAGCCCTCAGGAGCCCCCTTGTTTGAGGCACTGTTTACTGTGGCAGTCAATGAGATCCTCCTGAGACATGCATAAGCATAACCTCTGGAATGACCTCCCATCTCACTTTGAAATCTCTTAGCCATAAAAACTCATTTGTATTTAATATTTCTCCCTTTTGGTCAAGGTCTTTTTCCAGATGCATCACTAGTCAGCACTTGGTAATAATTCCTTGGTGCCAGGGAGGCTCTGCCATTATTAAACTGGGAAATTAATGAGGTATTTACAGAAAATCACCAATAAAAAGACATGGGAAAATCTGATAATTTTCTTTTTCTTTTTCTAAAACCTTTAATTGAATAGAATAATAACGACCCTGTTGTGAGTGTACAGTTTGCTGAATTTTCACTAGTTGAACATATCCATATAGTTAGGAACCAGATCAAGGAACAGAATACCAGCACCCAGTAAGTTTCTTATGTGTTCCTTGTAGACACTACCATCCTAAGCATGTCTACCCTCCTTATTTATAATAACGTACATTAGTTTAGCTTATTTTTGTACTTTATGCAGATGGAATCCTGCAGTTTATTTGGTCTTGGCTTACTTCAATCAACGCTATGCTTTGATTTCCCCCATGAGGTAGAGAGAATCCAATGTGAATTTATGTGCATTGTTAATTGTAGTTGTAAATAATTCATCCTCATTTTTAAATTTTGGGATCACCAAAATTTATTTAGCCATTCAACTATCGATGGGCATTTAAGTTGTTTCTATGTATTATTATAAATAGTATTACTATGAACATTCTAGTATGTCTTTTTGTATGTGTGCATTCCAATAAAACTTTATTTTTGGATACCGAAATTAGAATTTCATATAATTTTCACGTCATGAAGTATTATTCTTCTTTTGACTTTTCCCAGTAATTTAAATAATTTTTCCAATAATTTAAACTTTTTATAGCTCACAGGTCTTACAAAACAGTAGTATCTAGTATGTCTTTTGGTTTATATATGTACTCATTTCTGTTAGGTATATTCCACTGGGTAAGCATATGTCCATCAGTAGGAGACTAATTTCTCAAGATGGTTTTACTGATTTGCATTCATATCAGCATCTATGAGAATTCTGGTTGTTCCATGTACTTGCCAACTTGGTATTTTCCATTTTTTAAAAAATTATTGTCATTTTGGTAAGTGTATAGTCATATGTCATTGTGAGTTTTATTTGAATTTCCCTTATGACCATCTTTTCACATGTCTATTTGCCATTTTATTATCTTCTTTTAAGAATATCTTGCAAGTATTTGGGTTGTCTGTCCTTCTTGTATTGATTTGTAGATGTTCTTTAGGTATTCTGGATATGAGTAATCAGTTGGATTTATGAATTGTAAATATCCCTCTTATTATGTGGGTTGACTTTCATTCTCAATAATGTCTTCTGACTTCCAAGTTATCAATTGTTTTTATCTTATGTTTGTGCTTTTTGTATCCTCTTCAAGATATATTCACCAACTTTAAAGTCATGAAAGGTTCTCCCATGCTTTCTTCTAGAAGCTTAACAAATGTTGTTTAACATTTACATTTGGATATACACTCTGTCTAGGACTGATGGTCATCTAGATAATACACCTCCCTCCCATTTTTATCCAATGTGAATAATACACTCCCCCCACTCCCCCCAATACAATTTCTTTAGCATAAACCAAGTGACCATATGGTACAGGTCTGTTTTTATGTTCTCTATTCTATTCCATTGTTCAGATTATTTATTATTGCACTTTTCTCAATAATGGTTCTTGTCATCTGGCAGTACATGTTCTTCATTTTTGTTCTTATTTAAGTTCGCCTTGGCTACTTTTGGTTGGTCCTTTGCATTTCCATATAAATGTTAGGGTCAGCTTGTCAAATTCTTCAAAAGGAAAGCTACAGGAATATTAATTGGGTTACAATAAATCAAAGATAAATTTGGGGAGAAATTTGGTGAAAGATTTGTTTTTCATAATTACTTTACTAATCTATGAATATAGTATATCCCTCTTTTATTTAGATCTTTAAGTTTTCACAGCAAAGATTTATACTTTTCAGTGTTAGAGATTTGTACAGCTTTTATTATATTTATTGCTAGATGTTTAATGTTTTAAAATATGTTTTTCTGATTGTTGTTTGTATATTAAATACAATTGACTTTGTTAAGTAACCTCAAATTCAAAGATCTTGGTAAGATTGCTTACTAACTCTAAAAGATTGTAGACTCCCTCTCTCCCTTTAGGTGTGTAATAATGTTTCCTGAGAACCATCCCAGTTTTATTTCTTCCTTTCTAACTTTTTATCATTGCCTTATTGCCCTGGCTCAGATTTCCACTTGTCTAGAAGTGATGATAATGAACATTATTATCTCAATCACAATAGCAAGGAAAATTTTTAGATGTTTCTTTACTGAGTATGATGTTTACTGAAGTTTTTTGATATTTTTTATCAGATTGAGAGATTTCCTGCCTCTTTCTAGTATGGCTTTGAATTTTACTATATTTTGCATTATTGACATTATCATATGATTTCTTTTCTTTTCTTCTTCTTTTTTTAATGTGTATGTCTTAGGTTGGATTTTCCTCAAGCTGAGTCTGAGAGAAATATTTATGTGAAAAGTATTCCTTGGAAAATAGCCTTGGGAGAACAAATAGTGGGATGGGTGAATATGACTGAAAGAAAAGAAGGCCACACAGAGCTGCATTATTAAGCAAATTTTTACAGTGCTAATTACATACTTTTCTCCAGGCCCAGATATAATGTCTCCATTCCAGCCAATGGAAAGAGGGAAGGGATAGTGTGGTAGGTTGGAGCTATGTACCCCAGAAAAACATGTTCTTAAACTTAATCCATTCTTGTGGGTGTGAAGCCTTGTAAATAGGACCTTTTGATTAGGTTACTTCAGTTAAGGTGTTGCCCATTCAGAATGGGTCTGAATCAGGATGGGGCTTGATCCTATTACAGGAGTCTTATATAAGAGAATAAGATTAGACATATAGAAGTGAAAGCCATGGGAAAAGGCTAGAAGTCAACAGAGAACCTCAAGATCACCAGAGGTTGCCATGTACCTTACTATGTGGTGGAAGATCTAAGGACCAAAGAGCACTGACAGCCATCCCCAGAATGCAAGTCTTCCAGTAGAAAGTATCATTTTACTGATGTTTCAGTTTTAGACTTCTCCTAGCCTCAAATCGTGAGCCAATAAATTTCCATTGTTTAGGCCAACTCATTGCATAATATTTGTTTTGGCAGCCAGCCAGGAAACTAAACATATAGAGATTGACATTCTCTTTGTTCTTTAAGAATACTCCTTGATAATTGTATGCATCCCTTTCGCTTCTCATTTGTTAGAACTTACCGACATGACATGGCCATATCTAGAGACAGTAGAGTCTGAGAAATGTGGTTTTAATTCCAGGTGGCCATACACTTAGCTAAATGTTAGCTCTCCTACTTTAAAAGAAGGGGAAAATGGATATTGATAGATAACTATCAATCTCTCCAGTGGTAGTTCCTACAATTATTCTCATTTTGCACATGAGAAAACAGAAACAAAGAAGGGTTAACTCAGTCATGAGCCTACAGCTAATAATTAATGGAACCTGTTGAATAAGAATATAGGCAACGTGACTTCAAAGCCTGCATGTTCATCTGTAGAAAGTAAATTCTTCATTTTAATATTGCAAGGAGAGTTCTGTGGAATTCAAATTGATTTGACTTTTCTATTTCCTGCTGTTACTCTCATACTTAGAAAGAAGATGTGACTGTAACTTCCAGTTCTGATATTAACCAGGCTAGTATTTGGAATGTGCAGGTTGGGAGCAGAAGTAGCTCTTTCAGGTCTATCTATCTTCCTACTTGGTTCAATCAATTTTCAAATGCTAGTTCCAGAGCCAGCCCATTAGTAATGGATACACTTAATTGCTAAGGAAGAATATAAAAATAAAAACACAATTTTGAGGTTTAGAGATAATATTTTAAATAACCACTTAAAACATAAACTCTGGTTTGGATATAGATACATTTTAAATGAAAAAAAAAATCAACTTGACTAGCAAAACTATTTAATATTTTTTCTACCAACTTTTAATACAGTGTGGGTAATGCTCATAATTCTTTGTAACACTTCTTATGCTAGTTTTATTTCTTTCCTTTTTATAAGCTACGTTTATCAGTGTTTTCCACATGTGTACAGAACTTTTTCTCACTGTTAACTAAAATAAGCAGGAAAAGTTTAGCAAAAGATTATATTAATCATATTAAAATGTACTAAATGTTTTTTTTTTTTTAATTGCCATTTCAATTATTCTGGTAATAATCCATTCCTTGGACTGATAATTCTGCTGTTGGATTTAAACTTTTAATACATTTTATATGTTTAAACTATAATATGAAAATCAGTGACCCTCTGTAAATACAGCTCATTTCTTACTAAAGAGCTTGTCTCTATTATATTGCTGTACATAAAAATACATGTAGCAGGCTATAGAGAGAAGACAGGAAATATATGCAGTAAAAAATACTTTTTTCTTTGAGCTTCTGAAATGTTTCTGATGCTGTGTGTCAGTAATTATTTTTATTAACTTGACAATATTTTGATTATAAGAGCAATATACAGGTTGGTAAAATTTTCACACATTTTATATCTTGTCCTTAGTGACTCTCTCTCAACTGGCAGAACATGAAGCTCTTAATTAAATAGTCCATGGCTATATGGTATAAGTTGATTTATGACATTAGAGAGTACATGAACTCCTCAGCTCAGGCAATTGCAAAGTGGTTTCCTTTAATCTTCATTTACAGGAATTTCTCTATGGCTTGGGCTAATATTTATGGCACCCTGCCTGATGCAGCAGCTATCATAGGGTCTTCAGTGGGTGGGAGGACTGAATTGACGGTATAGAATTCCAGAGCAGATGTCAACGGGGATGGCATTTAGGAAGTAAAGAGCTGTCATGTTGAGATTTCTTCTGTGAGCACAATTCAGCTCTTACTCTGATACTGGGAAATAGAAAGTAGATCACAAAACAAAGGGAGTACATGACTTATTTTAATATTTGTTGAATAGCCTTAAATGATTCTCCCTAGGAGTCAATTATCAAGGTATAATCCCCAACCTAAATTCCAATCTTTGGGTTCAAATGAACTTGCATTAAACATAATTCAGTAAGGAATTTAGGGCTTTAAAATAATTGTATAATTTCAAAAATCAAGTGACCTAATTTTTATTTGGTAAGTTGGAATAATCATATACCTCTATGTACTATTTAAAAAAAATTTTTTTTAAGATTTATTTATTCCCCGCCCCCGCGCGCCCCCCCCCCCATTTTTGTGCTTGCTGTCTGCTCTCTCTTCTTCTGTATCTACTTGTCTTCTCTTTAGGTGGCACCAGGAACCAATCCCGAGACCTTCTGGAGTGGGATAGAGGCGTTCAATCTCTTGTGCCACCTCAGCGCCCTGGTCTGCCACGTCTCTCATCGTCTCTCCTCTGTGTCTCTTTTTGTTGCATCATCTTGCTGCATCAGCTCACTGCACTGGTCAGCACTCCATGTCTGCCAGCTCTCTGTTCAGATTAGCTGGCCTTTCACCAAGAGGCCCGGGGAATCGAACCCTGGACCTCCTATGTGGTAGACGGGAGCCCAAACAATTGAGCCACATCCATTTCCCTCTATGTACTATTTAATCATTACTAGCACTGGAGTAACCAAGCCCCTGTTTGACCTTTATTTTTCCTACTAACCGTAACTTACCTATTTAATCAAAGCTGTAAAGTAAGTAGGTCTACAAGAGATAATATCTCTTAATTTTTTCTCGAATGTGGGAACTGAGTCTCAGCAAGATTAACTGGCAATATTAGGATTTAAATCCAGGTCTTCAAATTTCTAAATTTGCGAGAATTCTCTGACCTCTAAATTGCATAGTAATGGTACCTAAGAGCATGCAAACAAAATTGTGAATAAGGAAAACTGTGAGGATGTTCTTACGTCCCCTTTATTCTATTTTGTCCTTCTCCTTTATTTTGCTGCCTCCATTCACTCTTTCCTTCCTTCTAATTGAAACTCTTATACCCAAAAGAACAGATTTTGGGGAGCTCAATAGGAGTTAAAGAATATGAAACTTAGTGTTTGTAGTAAAGTTTTATTGCACCATATGTAAACCTTTCACAATTGTCTGACCTTTAAAAGGGTGCCCTGGACTCTATGTTGTATTAATCCAAATGTGAGTGATGAAGGATGGGATTGCAAACTTTGCAACTAATACATCAATATCTTGCTTTTTCAATTGCCACCAGTATACTTGCATGCTCTAGTATCTCCATTCGTAAATATCACAATTGTCCTTTGGTACCTGTCTTCCTCCAGCTACTACCCCTTTAGAATAAAACTTCTTGAAAGACTTACCTGTAGTTACTGTATCTACTTAGTCACCTCACATCCTCTCCTCAGCCCACTCCATCTGACTGCTGCCCCCCCCACATCACTAAGACTGTTCTTGCCGAGAGCAACAGTTACTGCCATCCTGACAAATTTAAAGGTCACTTATCTGATTTTATTTCATTGCCCTCCTATGTGCAATTGACAAAATTAACCAGTTCCTCTTTGAAATAATTTCTCTTGTTTTGGCTTTTGTGATCTAGCACTTTTTTTCAGCATCTTTGCTGATTCTGCTTCCCTTTTTCAACCTCCATTCTATACTTTTCCCCTGTTCCATATATATAATCTTTCAAGATTTGATGTTGTCTCTTTAGGATAGATTAATTCAATCCTATATTTTTCAATATCCCTTTCAATATCCTTATATATACTTATGACTGCCAAATCTATATTTCACAATCTTTCTCTGGACACCAGATCCATGTCCAACTCACTGCTGAATGTTTCCACATGGATACCTTACAGGCATGTGAAAATAAACATAGCCAAACAAAATTCTTGATTTCTATTTCCCCCACCCTGATCTGTTACCCCCATTCTTTCCCATGCTAAGTATGATAGCTTGAAGTTATGTACTCCAAAAAAAAAAAAAAAGTTCTTAATCTTAACCCATTCCTGTGAGTGTGAACCCATTTTAAATAGGACCTTTTGATGAAGTTACTTCAGTTAAGGTGTGGTCCTTATAAGCAAAATATTTCTGCCTTGTTCTTTAGGGTATTGCTAATACCTAGTACATTGGCATGGATGTTCAAAAATATTTGTTAAAAACAAATACAGTTAAAATTTTTCTTGATGTTCTCTATCTAATTAGGGATAGTGATTCATCTTAGAGTATTTCTTCTTTTTATCCTCCTGGCTCTTCTGTTGAAGGGTGAGAGAATCACTCAATTGATATCTCCCTATTTATATATATTTATTTCCTTCTGGAAAAGAACCTCTTTTATAAATGACTTGACTAAGACAGTCACCCCCAGTACCCCACATGGTGAAGCTGGTTACACAGATGTAACTGGTTCCTCATTCCTTTTTCATCTGTATGATCTGTCTAGGCACAGAGTTGATCCTAATAGTCTCTTCACAAGTTGATTAGTAAATAATCCTTCTGATGTTGGCTATGAGTCCTGCAATGGGTATGTACTGGGCATTTATTCATACTTCTTCTTTGTATCAGTACTATTGTTTCTGTTTCTGTAGCCCTACCACATCCTACCCCTGATCTTAAACCTTTATGGGCCCCAATTGGCTTAATTCAGTCAATGGATTCTGGATTAGAAATTAATTCTGGAATGGACAGCTAAATTATAATAATCCTCAGGAATTTTGCTGGAAATGCTTGGATATGAAATACTCACCCCCATCCCCTTCCTGATGTGAACAAGAAGCTATAAATTGGAAGCCATTTTGGGACTACATGGAGCCAGCCTCCAAAGAAAGTGGCTATTAAGAGGTAAATGAAGAAATGGTTCTTGTTCACATTGAATCACAGAAATTAATTTTACCTAAGGTCAATTATGTGTCTAGACTTTTCCGTTTATGAGCTTTTATTGTTTAATTCAGTAGGGATTTGTTGTTCCATTAACAGAAACTAAAAAAATTGTGTTTTTACAGATAAGGTAAGCCAAGGCTATGTTTAAAAAAGATCTGAGAATTAATTGCAGGGCTTAAATCGGTGGAAATATAACTTGGGACCAACTTTATTACTGTTATATTAAATTATATTGGTGGTTCTGAAAGCAAATGTATAGAGCCTCTACTCTACATACACAAATAAAACAACAAATAAATCATCATTTCGGTCCATCTCATCAATAGACACTTGGATGGTTGACGTAAAGATTTTGAAAGCTAAAGATAAGATATTTCTGTCAGTGACCTAGGTAGGTAAACTTAAGCATCAGGGGATCAGAATCCAGGCAAGTGACACAAAAGCTTGGTAACAAAGAGACTCTGAAACTGAATTTTCAATAATATTTCACCTATTGAGAGGTGAATTACACTGTGTTCTTAAATAGCTAGATGCACCTGATAGAGACTCTTATTTACCTGTTGACCTTATTCTTATTTGTGAGAAATTTGAATGAAGTTTTCACATACCTCTACTTCCTAAACTTTCACAATACCTCAATTTGTGCACATAGACTTCTCCTTCTATCTGGTTACAATTGATATGATCCATGTTCCTATTTAATGACCCCCTCCCAATTTGTATAGTGGATTCAATCCCTTTTATTTTCTGAAGAACATTGCTTTATTAATGACCCCCTTTCCATTATCATTTTCCTCCTCTTTATGGAATCATTCCCAATATACAAATTTGCTATAAAAATCATCTATCTTAAAAACAAAACAAAACAAAAACTTTCCTTGATCTCATTCACTTATCTACCAATTTTTTTTGCTCTCTTTTATAACAAAATTTCTTGAAAAATCTGCCTAGAGAGAATACTGCCAATCTTCTTAGAAACCACTTCATTCAGGCACACCACTTTCTGCTACCAAAACTCATATTAGTTTGCAGTCATTACTATTTTGCTAGAGCATTAGCATTTGAAACCTGGCCTCTGAGTGTTTACCTCAATCATGACTCAGTCCTTAGACCTGTTTTCTATCTTCACTTCCTCCCTAGGTGATCCAATATTACAGCTTTACATATGATCTATTTGCTGATAATTGCTATGTGAGCTTAGGTTCCCCGAGAAACAAACTCTGAGATAAGAATTTAAATACAAGTACTTATTTGGAAGATAATCCCAAGAAACTTCAGTAAGGGTATAGGGAAGTGAGACAGGGAAGGGAAGGTGGCAAATTCGTGGTATTTCGTATTGAGCAGGTTACCACTGTGGCAAATGAAACTTAATTTCCACTGGAAATTCTGAGAGCTAGTGTAAAGCAGATACTTCAGATTTTATCCTTTTCTCTGGCCCTTCCAGCCTGCCTCTCTTGTGAGTAGAAGAATCCAGTGGTCAGAGAAAGCCCTTAGGCTGAGTTGAAGGTGCTGGCAGTTGGAAGTTGGACCAGTACAGTAGAAGTGGTAGGTGCTGAGAGGATGTGGGTGAGTTATCAACTGTGTCTGTTACAAGTCCTGTATCTTCAGCCTAGTCATCTCCCATTAACTCCAGGATCTTATATTCAACTGCCTTCCCAACATCTCCCATTTCTAACAGGCATCTCTACGTAGCACGCTAAAACCCCATTCTCCTCCAAACCTTTTTCCTCCCAGGGTTCCCTCATTTCTTTAAGTTGAAATTCCATTCTTCTAGTTGTTCAGATAAAAACCTTGGAATAATTTTGGCTTAATGTCCTTCTTTCTTTCATATTCTATTTCTAGACTGTCAGCTCATCCAGACCATTTATCAGCACTACCTCTGCCACCACCGTCTCTAACAAAGATTATCACAATTACCTGTTGTCTGGTCTTCTCCTACTTCCATCCTTGTTCTTGTCCCTCTTACAATCCTTTATTACTAGAGTAACCAAGATGATACTTTAAAATTTGAATCATATCATGCCAAAGGCTTTTTCATCTCATTCAAATTAAAATTCACAGTCCTTATTATGATCTGCAAAGTCCTAAATAATTTGACCCCTAGTTACCAATCTGTCCTCTTATTTGACTACTCTCCTCTTTGCTCACTCCACTCCAGCCACCCTGGCCTTCAGGGTCTTCCCTAAAGCTTGTCCTTAGGGTTTTTGTATTGTTGTTCCTTCTTGTATTGTACACCAGAAAGCTATATGACTGCCTTGCTCCCTCACCTTCTCAAGTGTCTGCATCAAATATATATTGTCAAAAAGGCCTTTCCTATGTAAAGTATTAATAGCACTCCATGTACCATCACTTTTTCTCCCCTCAACGTACTCTTTCCCCCTTCATTACTTTTGTTATCATTTGATAATATGTATATGTAGAATGTAAGCTCTATGAGGTCAGGTGCTTTGTCTGCTTTGTTTGCCACTGTGTCCTGAGACCTAGAAAAATTCCTGTCACTGACGAATGCTGAAAGAGAAAAAAAATTCCTAGAACAAAAGCATTACTTTCTAATACTCTAAATAGATTGTTTGACTTTTGTTGCTTTTCAAGATAATTTTTTCTTGGCTCAAATAAGAATGCAAGAGTGGAAGATACATAAATAAGATATAAAAGGAATTCCCATATGCCTTCTATGGTATATTTCTATAGCTTAAGATATCCATAGAAGAAAACTTTAAAAAGTTCAACAGCTTTTAAAGTTGTTTTGGAATTTTTCTTTTGGTTACAATTTACGAATTAGGGAAATTTTCTGAAAGAAAATTAGAGTAGAACTTATGTAATTTTTGATGAAAATATTCCTATTTGCTGTAAATTTGTAGAAGATATTCAAATAAGAATTATTCAATCCTTAATATCTATTTAGAAAAACAATAGTAAATTTACTAGGAGAAGAGAGCATGTTTCTTCAATCACATTTCACAAAAATATAGCAGGCCTTTTTGTATACTAATTTTGCAAGATGCTGAAATGCAAAAGAATGGAACCTAGAGAAAAACATACTAAGAATTCAGTGATGAGAACCAATGAAAGTAGGCATATCCCAATCCATTTCTCTTTACATTTTAGCATATTGAATCTTGGCAGAGGAGTTTTCCTTATATGTAAAGGAGATCAGATTTACATTCTTTTGTTAGAATAGATTTTGAGAGGAATTAATTATTGCCATTGCATTGGCTGCTGGTGACATGAAGGGCAGTATAAGAAATGACTCATCTTACTGTCTGAGGATGTAGAAAGCAATGATAATAGTACAGTGTGTTAAGCTCTAAAGAGATGACTGCAGCTTGTTTCCCAGGAGGGACAGGTAAATCCCATTGATATGTTGGGAAAGGCTTCCCAGAAGGGGTGACCCATGAGCTGATTGTTGGAGGACAAATAGAAGTTTGATCTATGAAGAAGAAGATAGGGTCAGAATTTCAGGAAGAGACAAAAATTTGTGTGAAGTTACCAACACATAAACCTGCAAGGCCTATTCCAAAACTGCACACATTTTGGTCAAGTTAGATCTAAGAATAAGTATGAGGAAGCAGCAAGAAAAACACTGATATGATTATGAAGGGATATATATATACATACATATGTATATGTTTGAATTTTATGCTGAAATACATTGAGATTTATGAAAAAGGGTGACATATTTGCATTTTAGAAATCTTTTAGAACAGGTTGGAAGATAGATTGGAGGAGAGGGTATACTGGAGAAAAGTAAGAAGAGATTTAATGATTCAAGGAATTATTTATGAATAGTGGAGCTAAGACATTAGTAAAATGTTGAGTGTTGAAGTGGACAATTCACATATTTTAAAAATATAAAAGGTTCATGGCTTATACTGATTGGATGTTGGGAGTCAGTAATAAGAAGGCATTTGGGATAATTTTTAGGCTTCTGACTTGTGCAACTCTGAATAGTACTATCTGTTTTGAAGAGTGCTATCCACTGTGATTGAGGAGAGTTTGGGGGATGAAGGAGTATGATTAGATGATAAGTTCAATTGTGGACATATTGGATTGAATGTACAGTGGTACATTTAAGTGGAAGTGTTCAGGAATCAGTTAATTGTCTATTTCTGGAGCTCATTGGAAATAAGGATGCTGAGTAAATGTATATTTGCATGTTATCAGAAATTAACAGGCTGTTGCAGGCCTGGGCTTGGAGAAGTTTACTGAGGTAAGTCAGAGCATGTGACATGAAGGTTTGCTGATAATTATAGCAAGTTTAGCTAACAAAGGAGACTTATAATTTGCAGAAATCAGGCAGATATAATAACACCAGGATAGTGGGGAGAATGTTCAAGTGGATGTGCAAAAACATGTTTAAAGTTGTTGACCTATGGTTTGTTTTGCCTGCTGTTTTTAGGATCTCAGAAAGATTTTGAAGTTTTAATAACATTTGGTAATAATTAACAATATAAGGGTAATTTCTTAGAACAGTGAATGTTAACATTTTGGGGAGCTTGATAATCTGATGATAGATGTGCAGTTTGTACCCATGGAGAAATTTGCATATTAACTGTATCTGTCAGAGTTCTTGGCTTATTTATCTGGAGAATGCATTCCTTTCCATCCTTGATACAGAAAAAAGTTCATATTCTTGTGGGACAAGCAAGAGTACACATTTGAGGTCTTGTTCAAAGTTTGTTTAAACTTCTCTGTTTTCTGTTATATGTAGTCCAAAGGGGCTTGGATTGTCTGGACATTCCTCAGGATATCATACTGGGACCAGATGAGAAGTGTCAAGTGTCAACATATGTACTCCAGCAGTTGTGAGACAAATCCTATGAAAATTCCTGGGTCTGACTTCTCAGTAAAATCATTAGGGGTCCAGTGGTCTGAAGGATGCTGAGACATCTCCTCCAATGTGAAGTATAAATGACTGCATCTCATACCTTATCTTACTAAGAAGGAAGTACAATGGCTGGTAAATGCCATTTAAGTTCTGGAGACAGCAAAGTATTCAAGGGAATACTGCCTTGAGCCATTTACTGGATGACAAGATAAGCCACAGGCTTTAAGTAAGCCAAAGAGAAGGAAGTACTCTGAAGTAGGTCCAGGTTGTAGTTCAAATAGTCCTGAGTCTTGTGCCATATCTCCTTGTTAGCAGTAACTGTGGTGGGAAAAGATGTCATGTGAAGTTGATGTCAAATTCTACTTGGAGAATTCAATTTAGACCCCTAGACTTCTGGACGCTGTGTGATGCCATCAAAAGCAGTGAACTCTATCATATTCAAAGAAAAAGCTCCTGGAATCTTACTAGGTCTTCATGGATATGGAGCATCTGACCATAGGACATCCAATGACAATGTTGCCAGAACTGTCCATTAAGATCTGAGTTATCTCAGACTAATCTGTGCATAAAGCCAGGGGAAAGGTGAGACTCAGGAAGCATTCATAAGATGGGAAATGGTACATATAGAATGGGGCACCTGAAGGTCCTGAGAACACAGGTAAGCTGTATGAACAAGGAGCTCAAACACTAATGCCATCCACCACTGTTGGATATACCACTGTCACAGTGAGGATTTTTAGACTGGCTGATGGAAAAGGAAGAAATCCAAGTTTAATTCAGAAGGATAGCACAGTATATGGATACTAGCTGAAGTGGATTGCTGCTACATTACAGCGTTGCTCAGGCATGATCTTAAAAGATGTTGTGAGTAGAAATCCTCCCAATGGACACAGCTTCACCTAGTCATTCACTTCATGTGGGAAAAAAAATGGCCCAAGTTAAGAATATATATATACATATACTCATGGGCCATGATGAATGACAAAACTGATTTGCCAGAGACTGGAAAGGAGAAAGATTGAATGATGGGGGACAAAAAAATTGTGAGAAGAGGCATGTGGATGCGCTTAAAGGAGTTGGTACAAAGTGTCAGTATCTCTAGAAATCAGCCATCAAAGAACAGATTTGGTTAGCTGATAGCAGTAAAATCAAATAGAGAATATAACTTGGTTAGCTGATAGCAGTCAGACTCTATCTTTAGCCACCCCTGGTACGTACTTGTATCAATAATGTATTCCTTTTTATCAGTGAGTGGTATCCCATTGTATTGATATATTACAATTTGTTTATACATTCATCAGTTGATGGACATTTGGATTGATTCCAGTTTTTTGGGTATTACAAATAAAGTTGTTATGACATACTTGTATAAGTCTTTGTATGAACATAAGCTTTAATTTCTCTTGGCCAGTAACAAAGATTGGAATGACTGGGTTATATATTAGGTATATGTTTAATGTTTAAGAACCTACCAAACTGTTTTCCAAAGTGGTTGTTCTATTTTGCATTTCCCCCACATCCTCACTAACACTTGGTATAGTTCATCTTTTAAAATTTAGTCATTCTAATAGGTGTGAAGTATTATCTCATTTTGGTTTTAAGTTGCATTTTCCTAATGACTAATGATGGTAAACATGTGTTCATGTGTTTCTTTGCCATCCCTATATTTTCTTTGGTGAAATTATTTTAGTGAAGTCTTTGTTCAAAATTTTGGCCCATTTTTTATTGGATTTTTCCCTTAGTGTTGAGTGTTGAGAGTTCTATATTCTTTATCAAATATATGCCTTGCAAATACATTCCCTTATATTGTGGACTTTCTTTTCATTCTCTTAAAATTATCTTTGAGGAACAGAATATTTTGGTTTTGATGAAGTATAATCTATCAATTTGTTCTTTTATTGATTGGGCTTTTTTGTTGTATCTATTAAGTCTTTGCTAATCTAAACTTACAAAGATTTTCTCTGTGTTTTCTTCTACTTGTTTTATAGTTTAGGTTTTATCTTTAGGTCTATCATTCATTTTGAGTTAAAGTCTTTGAGTTAAAGTCTATCATTCATTTTGAGTTAAAGTCTTTGAGTTAAAGTCTATATAGTGTGGAGCATGGATCCATGTTTATTTCTCTCTCTCTCTCTCTCTCTCTCTATATATATATATATATATACACACCCAATTGTTTTAGCAACATATGCTGAAAAAGCTATTCTTTATGTCCAGCATTGTCTTTACACCTTTTTCAAAAATTTGTTATTCATACATAAATGGGTTTATTTCTAGATTCTCTTTTCTGTTCTATTGCTCTGTCTTGAGGGCATTACTACACCATCTTAACCAATGCATTTTTATAGCTATTCTTGAAATCAGATAGTGTTAGCCCTCCAACTCTGTTATTTTCTTTCAAAATTGTTTTGACTATACTAAGTACTTTTCATTTCCAAATGAATTTTAGAATAAGCTTATCAATTTTTATATAAAAGCTGCTGGAATTTTGATTGGGATTACATTGAATCTATTGATCAATTTAGGGAGAATTGACAATTTAATAATATTGATATTTTGATCCATGAACATAGCTCTCTCTAGTTAAATCTTCTGTAATTTATCTCAGAAATATTTTGTTGTTTTCAGTTTATAAGGCTTCAACATATTTTGTCAGATTTATCACTATTTCATACATTTTTTGCTTTTTAAATGGTATTTTTGTTTTCAAGAGCAGTATTTAATTCAAATGTTAATATTAACATATATTTTTGTGGATAATCCTTCCTGATTGACATTTTTATAATGTGTTTCAGTGATGAGTTTAGTTAATATAAGTAAATACAAATAGGAATATTTATAATTTTTAGTCAATTGAATGATTGAACAAATATCATTTATTTTTTTTTCTACAAAAGTGATATGTAACCAGAATAAGTAAAAAATATCCAAAACTTGGTAATGCTATTTAAATGTTTGTACAGCAATAACTCCTGGACTCTTGAAGTGTTTTCTGTAACTTCCTTCCATTTTCTTAAAATAATCTTCGTTTTAATCCAATCACCTCTGTCATGATATATTCTCAAAAATTGTTCTTAAATGGCGATCAATTAGATATTACAATTTTGTCCCCCAACTCATTATTAAAAACATATTTTGGATGCTTACATTTATATAAATTACCCATTTAAAAAGATGATTCCCCTTGGCATTAAGAGAACATATAGAAGTCTATGACTCTATGTTTGCTTCTTGCATAAGTACCTGGTTTTTTAAAGAAACATATATGTAGAATTATAACTTTAGCTTAATTTACATTAGAGAAGAAACCCATTTTTTTCTTTTAATTTTTTGAAACTTAAGAAAGCAATACTATTTTCTTTATGGATTATAAAATCAAATCTGAGGAGTCTGTCGGGTGTAACTAGTGGAATTATGTGCTTTATCTTCACTCTGGTTAAGTGTACTTATAACGGATATTGGAATTCAGGAAGAAATTATCTTAGTCTCTAAATGTTCACATGTTTTATAGAAATATTGAAGAATCTTATGTTTCCTCTCAGCCACAAATTTGATGAACTAGGCTCATCAATTTAGAATGGAGGTATCCTGGGTACCCACTGTCAGAGGATATAGAAAACTAAGGTACTTGGTTTATAATTCAGTCCAAAATTCCATTAGACAATAGAAATAAGTTTTCTGTAACCCGAGTTACATGGATAAGAGATAAAATTCTCCCTTTGCCAAGGGTATTTTTAGGTAGTCATAGACACACAGAGGTATGGCTGTTTTCAGAAAGCCCTATTTTCACTATTGTGGTTGAGTTACTATTTTATTACTATACTTTGTAACCATGTGCCATAGATGATAAAGAAGCTGAAATGGCTCATCTGAAAATGGGAATAATAAATAGACTAGGTCTGAACTATTAAGTTTGGTCATATAGATAAATAAAAACCAATATTTGTCAGTCCATTTAATATTGTTATCTACACTGATCAAATTAGCAATACAGTTAGCAATTATCTACCACACTTTGAGCTGCAAGCTGAGAGCTACCAGGAATGGGCTGATATTATAGTAATGTGGATGTTCACTCTGGACTCGGCATTTCAAATAAATTAAAGTCTTTAGCAGCCAAGGAAAAGATTATTTGCATTTCTGTGCAAGGGTCCATTGGGGCATATGTTTCAATGGATTATTTTCTTTGGTTGTTTACCTTTCAATTGCTTTGGGAGTTTAGTAATTTTGGGTAATTGATGCATCAGGTATAACATATTTGAAGGGAGGATCATATCAAGGTCAATGATAATTACTGTGACTGAGACAGTTGTTTCTGAATAAACACTGAGAAAATTAAAAAGGGAGTATGTAGATCTAATTACGGTATACTAAAAGGATAATAGTTGATCTGTCACAGTAATGACTCTTTTCTCTTTGTTCATGGTAAATACATGGGATAGGATGATGGGAAAACAATAATGGAATGTATAACATTCTTAAAATTTCTCAGTGAATGGATTCTAAAATAATAGGCAAAGCCCAGGTTGTCTTACAGATCTTGTTGATAAAGGGCTATCACAATTCATTTATTCATTTATTTGACAAGCTTATTTAGTGTTGTCTCTGCAAGACAAAATGAAGTACTGGGAATATGGAGATGATTAAGTGGAGAAACCTGTCCTCTAGCTGTCCACACAATAAGGCAGGAAACTTGGCCCTCTTGTTCACCACTGGATCTATATATAACATCTAGCACTATGCCTGGCATTTAGTAGGTGTTCATTTAATTTGTTAAATAACTGTGAGGAGCTGATGAGTTGAGTTCTACATATATGTCACCATTTTTCTTTTCTTCCATTTATCTTACAATGTTGGGAGAGGGAAGAGTTGACAGCAGATGGAGAAACATCAGGCTAAATGGGAATTACTTAGATAAGATTATCCTGGTTCAGGGAGGCAGGGATTGGGAATCCAGTCCATGAGGAATCTTTGATTTGTATCATTTCCAACTAGTGTTGATATCATAATTTAGGCATTGAACATCGTTTTCAGTGACTTACTAGCATATATGCTGTGGTCTGAGGTAAACCTGGAAAGTTGAGAAAGTATGGTTTTCTTGTCTCTGAAACTTCCATTCCTGAGCAGTGATCACCTACTCCTTTTTCTCTCTTGTCTAGAAATCCAGTGCATATTTCCCTGTGTCTGATCAAAGTGCCAACCTTATTGATTTAGCCAGATCTTTTCTTCTACCTGAGATATATCATAGTCTTCTGCAACTTGAAAACTCAAGTAGATTTAAATATTACTTGATTTAAATAGAATATTTCATAAAAACATGGGAAGAAATTTAACCTTTATGGACATATGTTGGGGTCAGGATAGGTTACTCTATGATATTAACAGCCACAGAGAGCTTTGTGTCATATCTAAGTTTTAAGTATTTCCATTTTATTGAAAGAAGGAGTGAGGAGGTATTAGAGTGTAATGGTTAAGATCTGGGCTCTGCCACTTCTTAATTGGGTGACTCTGGGCAAATTTTATAGATGAAGAAACTTGTATTTTGATTTTCTTATCTGAAAATAGGAACAATAATATCATGAGGCTAACGTGAGGATTAAATGAGATTGTACAAATAGTATACTTAGAAAGGTCCTGGAAACCTAGCAATTGAATTCACTATGATCTCCTTCACTCCAGGGTTGAATATGTGTTTCTCTTAAAGACTTCGATATAATCCCCCCCCCCTTTTTTTTGCCAGTTTAACTTCTACTTATTGTTCAGATTTCTGCTGAAAGTCTCTTCTTCTAGGAAACTTTGTCCAAATGCAATCTTGATTATTTTTCCTACTATGTGCACCCATAGTAACCTGTCTTTAGCTAATATTAGCTCTTATTATATTTATTGTTTTTATTTAATTTTATAACATGCCTATTTGAATGGAATCTTCAAGTACCTGCAGACCACATCTATCTTGCTTGTTATTGCATGCCCTTGCATGAATGAATGGGAGGAGGTAGGATTCAGCATGAGAGATTTTGGGTACTATTGTAAGGACTTTGCATCTTATTCAGAGAGCCGTGGAAAGATACTGGGGAGTAGCACACCCATTTCTATGTTTTAGAAATATTTCTCTGGCAGCAGTGTAAATGAACTGGTTAGGCTGGTATCATAGAAAAAAGTTAAAAACTATTTTTAATAATCCAAATTAAGATACTTTAAGGTGACTCCTAAGTTTACAGCTTGGAAAAAAATACAATATCATTAGCCAAAATTAGGAAGAAGAGAAAGAAGAATTTTGGTGACAGGGTATCTTCATTTGGGTTCTCCAGAAGCAGATCATAAGTAAAGGATTTGAGTGACAGTGGTTTATTAGGAATTGTTATCAGAGGCAAAAAAGAAATTGGGGTAAGCATGTCAGAATGAGGAAAAGTCCAGCAAGGGTGTAATCTCATGTAAAAGTCTGTAGGGGATTTTTGGGGTATTAAGTCCCAGAGCTATCCTAACCTGAGGCAAGGGAGGTAGACTTTTATAGTCCTGCATTCACAGTCCTTGGTAAACAGCTGTGAAGTTGAAGGCGATGGTAAAGTCTCTGGCAGTTTTGGCCCTCTAACTTTTACCTGCCAAAGTTGCTGGTCATAGAAAGCCCCCACTTTTGTGTGGCTGGTATAAAGAAACTGTGAAAAGCAATTAGTAAGAGGGATTCAGAGGAGATATGATGGGGCACTGACATTTTATGCTATAGGGGTTAATATGTTTTATATTCTGGTGACCATGGGAAATGTAAGTGAACTGTCCAATGGACAGATAGGTAACTGTGAGAGTCAGGAGGATGAAGCTGGCTGGATAAATTGGCATGTGATTCATTATCATCGACTTGAAAGGGTTACACAAGTTGGGTGTTAAGGGTGAGAAAAAAGCCAAAAGAAACAATTGTGGAATTGATATTTGAATTATGTACAAAGAAAATGGAACCTATGAAGGCATAGCACTCAAAGGCATAACAGGAAATCCAGGAGAACATTGTGTTTCCATAGTCAAGTGGGGAGGAAGTGCCATGAAGGAGGCAGTAGTCAAAACTGTTAACTGCTTCTGAGAGGTTGGACAACATAAGTAGAGAATATTTCCTACTTTATTTAGAAATTAAGGTAGATTCTTGATGTAAGAGTAGATTTGAGAGTATGGTGGGGACAGACACTCAATGACAATTGGTTTCAGAGTAATGAGTGACAATATATTATTTTTTCAAAAAAAGCTTAACTATGGGGAGGCGGCTGTGGCTTAATCAGTGGGGCTCCCGTTTACCATATGGGAGGCACCGGGTTCGGTTCCCGGGGCCTCCTGGTGAGGGCAGGCCCGCCCGCACAGCGTGGTTGGCTGACCCAGCGAGCACAAGCAGCAGGGGGGGGATAGATGAATAAATAAATAAAATCTTTAAAAAAAAAAAAAAAAAAAAAAGCTTAACTATGATGGGAAGGTTGGGCTGTAGGTATGGGAATAAGAATGTTCAAAAAAGTCACTATTTAAATGGGACTCTAGAATATTTTCAGCAAGAGTAGAAGGAGGGAAAAACTAAAGATACAAGATGAAGGACTGGTGTAGCACTATGACTAAGCAATTAAGAGGGTATGGGATGCAGAGCACGGGGTAAAAGATAATCCTTGGATAGGGGAAGAACATTACCCCTGAGCTAGGAAAGGGAAGAGAAGGGAAAGGAAGGGGAGGGAAAGGGAGGGGAGGGCAGGGGAGGGGAGGGGAGGGGAGGGCAAAATAGTAGTGTGTAGTCAATGCAACAGGAAATTGAGAGTGATATTGCCTGATGCTCTCCATTTTCTTTGTGAAACAAGAGGTATGGTTTTCTGCTGTAAGCACAAACTCAAGTACATTTAAAATAAAATATAATCAGCTTCCTGCTGAGAAGATAAAACATGGAATTTTATGATTAACAAATTAGAATTTTGAGGGATCTAGTTGAAATTTTTGAAATCAACATAGTTTGGTGGCATATTAATATCTTCTTTACATAGGCTGCACTCCCCAAACTATAGTGTTTTGTGAGGTGGGTCTTCATCCACAGAATAAGCACCTGTCTTTGAACTCAGTGAATCAAATGAGAGCTCAATTAGATTTGCCCAGAACATTTGCTTTGTGGAGTATCTATGAGCCATTTTTCCTTTTTCTCCCTTAATTTGGAGAAATTAATAATCAGTTTTGTTTATGCTATTTTTTATATTTTCAAATTACTTTTGAATGTGTCATATCATTTTAGCCTTTCAAAGGCCAGGTAAGCTTGGTAAGGCAGGGATTTGAATGAAGATATAGAGGCAAAGGCTAATCATTGGCAGAGGAAGAACTTGAAACCACACCCACTGAATATTAGTAAAGGAATAAGGTGTATTTGGATTAGTCACCAGTATCCATCCTGGTGGTTTCTGTAGGGAAAACCTTAAGTTTGTAATTTAGAGAAAGAAAACAGGATCAGAAACAGAAGGGGAATACATTGCATTTAAGAGCAAGAGAGTACATTAGGATATATAGGATTATATAGTCAAAAATAATTTTGAAGATAAAAAACAATATTTAGAGGAGGAGGGGCAGGATGGTGGCAGAATAAGAAGCTCCAAGATTCAGCTACAGTGTTGTTAGTAATCACTCAGAGCTATCCAAAGCACCTGGTTTGGGGCCCCAGGAGACTAGAAGAGCATCCTGCTATATCCTTGAAAGTATGGAAGGAGGAGACTGCCCATCTGCAGAGAAGATTCATGAATAAAGCACTCCATGCCATGGTGGCCGGTGCCCATACTCCACTGGCAGTGCAAACCATCTTGGGTGCTATTTTGTGGCTGGAGCTGGAAGCTCCATTTTCAAAAAACAGGAGGAAGAAATGGTGTGGCACTGACTTCAGCTACTGATTAGTATATTCAGGTGGCTAAAGTATAATACTAAAAACAGTTGAAGTTTGAACCTGTCCAAGTTGCAAAGAGGCCAGTAACTGCCATCTTAACTCTGTCCCCAGCATGAGGGGAAATGGGGCTCATTGAAAACCACAATGCTAGTAGGGACTGGCTTCTCTCCATGCAGGATAGGATAGGAGAGGAGCTGTGTTTCCCCAGCCTCTCTGGGAAACTGCAGGTGCTTTCAGCCCACACGGACTGGTTTGTTGAGTGCCTTTGATTCTATTTCCACTTCTGCACACCGCCCCCACCATAGGATAGGAGGTGTATCCTCAGCCTTTCAGGGCAACTGCAGGCAATTTTGGCCAGCACAAACTTGACTGTTGGGTCCCTGTGGCTCTACCCCCATTCCTGATAGGACAAGAGAGGGAATGTGTTTCCCCAGCCTCTCTGGGTAATTGCGGCTGCTTTTGGCACATACAGAATGAATAATTGGACACCAGTAGTTCCAGCCTCACACCCAGGTAGATAGTAGGGGAGCTGTGTTTCCTCAGCGTTTCTGGGGCACTTTTGGCCTGCACGCCTGGGCTGGTGGGTACCTGTGGGTCCACCCCCACCCCCCAAAAGGAAATGAGGGCACTGGTGCTTCCACAGCCTTTCCAGGTAATGGTAGGCACATTCAGTCTCCACAGACTGAACTGTTGGGTGCCTATGAATCCATCCCCATCCCATAACAAGATAGGAGGGGACTGGTGTTTCCTCAGACTCTCCAGGCAATGGCAGGCACTTTTGGCCTATGTGGACTGATCCATTGGGTGTCGGTGGTTCCAATCCCACCCCCTACTGGGCAGAAGGGATAATATTCCCTCAGCTTCTCAGGGCAACTGCAGGCACATTTGGCCCACAAGGATTAGATTGTTGGGCACTCCAGAAGGTCCATTCCCATGCCTGGCTGTGGGGGTGGGTGGATGGGGGTAAGGAGGGGGCTGGTGCTACATGTGTTTACCCAGGCAAATGTGGTCATTTTGAACTTGTTGGCATAGATGCTGCCCACACCTGCAGCTTCATCCCTGCCATTGGCAGAGGAGGAAGGGGCATGAAGCTTTATCACTCTATCTAGGCAACTGCAGATGGTCTTGGCTTGCACAATTGAGATTATTACACATGGCTGCAGGTCTGTCCCTACCCTTGGCAGAAGAAAAAGTTAGGAGAAGCTTCATTGGCACCTGGGGCAATGCAGGCAACTTCAGCCTCCACAGCTTACAGCACCAACTATATTCTCAGGTCCTAATATACAAATAGCAAGGGAGAAAGGGCAGGAAAGCCCTAAACTAAAGAGAGAAACTGCACCCAGAATAAACACATCTAGTAAACCAAATGCATAGACTCCAACCAAAAATTCCAATTCATACGAAGAAATAGGAAGATATGACCCAGTAAAAGGAAAAAGAAAAGCCTCCAGATGACATAAAGGAGTTGGGTCAACTAATCATAGATATTCAAACAAATCTCCTTAATAAATTCAATGAAAGGGCTAAAGAGATTAAGGAGATTAAGAAGATACCGAGTGAGCACAAAGATTTGAAAGCATACATTGAAAAATAGAAGATCTTATGGGAATAAAAGTCACAAAGTGAAATAAAAAATACACTGGTGGCATATAACAGTGGATTTAAGGAGTAAGAAGAAAGGATCGGTGAGCTGGAAGTCATGGCCTACAAAAGAGAACATACAAAAGAACAGATGAAGAAAAGAATGGAAAAAGTTGAACAGGGTCTTGGGTAACTAAATGATGGAAAGAGATGTGCAAACATACATGTCATGGGAGTCTCAGAAGGTGAAGAGAGGGAAAAGGAGCAGAAGGAATATTTGAAGAAATAATGTTAGAAAATTTCTCAACCCTATTGAAGGCCATAGATATCTGTGTCCAGAAAGCACAATGTAGTCACATCTGAATAAATCCAAATAGATCAACTCCAAAACATGTATTAATCGGAATATTAAATGCCAAAGACAAACAGAACTCTGAGAGAAGCAGGAGAAAATCAATGGGAAGCATATAAGGGATACCCAGTAAGATTAAGTGCCCATTTCTCATCAGAAACCATGGAGGCAAGAAGGCAGTGGTATATCTTTAAGGTACTGCAAGATAAAAACTGCCAGCCAAGATCTTATATCTGGCAAGATTGTCTTTCAAAAATGAGGATGAGTTTATAATATTCACAGATAAACAGAAGCTCAGGGAGTTTGTAACCAAGAGACTAGCTTTACAGGAAATAATAAAGGGAGTGCTGCAGCCTGAAAAGAAAAGACAGGAGAGAGAGAGAGAGGCTTGGAAGAGAGTCTAGAAATGAAGATTCTATCAGTAAAAGTAACTAAAAATGTAAAAAGAGTGACGAAAATAAAATATGACAGATAAAACCCAAAGGTCAAAATGAGCGAAATGAGAAGGGCCTTTACAGTAATAGCATTGAATGTTAATGGATTAAACTTCCCAATCAAGTGACAGACTGGCAGAATGGATAAGAAAATATGAGCCATCTATATGCTGTCTGCAAAAGACTCAGCTTAGACCCAAGGATACCAATAGATTGAAAGTGAAGGGTTGGAAAAAGGTATTCTACACATATAGTAACTAAAAAAAGCTTGAATAGCTATACTTGTTTCAGATGAAATGGACTTTAAAAGTAAAATGGTTATTAGAGATATATTAGTCAGCCAAAAGGGTTGTTGATGCAAAGTACCAGAAATCTGTTGGCTTTTATAAAGTGTATTTATTTACACTCACAAGGCCATAAAGAGTAAGTTACTTCTCTCACCAAAATCTGTTGCCACGTGTTGGAGCAAGATGGCTGCCAGTCTCTGCAAGGGCTCAGCCTTCCTCTTCCTTTTAAGGCTCCATAGTCCTAGCTTCTTCTGATCTCAGCAGTAGGCTGGCATAAAGCTCATCTCATTCCCTGGGGCTCCTTTCTTTCCAGGCTCAGCTGCTCTGTTCTCATCAGCCAAAAACTATTAGGCTTATCTCTCTTCCTGGGCCTCTGCTGTATCAATGGCGCACTCTCTATTCCACTGTGTTCTTCTCTGTGTATTTACTTCCATGTGAGAATCTGTTTATTCAGCCCACCAAAGGGGCGGTGACTCAATGCTGGGTCACATTCTAATGACATGGTTGAATCAAAGCCCTAATCTTAACATAATTTAATCAGATATCTCAGCTGAATCTAATACAATCGAAGGGTTATCCTGCCCAGAAACCAGACCAGTTTACAAACATAATCAATATTTCTTTTTGGAATTCATAAATAATATTCAAACTTCCACAAGAGACAAGGAAGGACATTATATATTAATAAAAGGGGCAATTCAACAGGAAGAAATAACAATCATTAATGTATATGTACCTAACCAGGATGCCCCCAAATATGTGAGGAAAACACTGTCCAAACTGACGGTAAAAATAGATATCTCTACAATAACAGTTGGAGACTTCAATACACCACTCTCAGCATTGGATGGAACATCTGGGCAGAGGATCAACAAAGAAACAGAGTGCTTGAATAATGTGATAAATGGACTAAACATAATAGACATATACTAAACATTGTTCCCAAACAGTAGGATATACATTCTTTTCAAGTGCTCTTTCTCCAGGATAGATCATATGTTGGGTCACAAAGCAGATCTCAATAAATTAAACAAGATAGAAGATTTTGATCACTTTCTCTGATCAAAATTTAATAAGGTTGGACATCAACAAGAGGTGGAAAAAGGGAAATCCACAAATATGTGGAGATTAAACAACATACTCTTAAATAATTAGTGGGTCAAAGAAGAAATTTAGAGAGAAATCAATAAATATCTTGAGGCAAATGAAAACAAAACACAACATATCAAAGCCTATGGGATGCAGCAAAGGCAGTGCTCAGAGTGAAATTTATAGCCCTAAATACTTACATTAAAAAAGAAGAAAAAGCTAAAATAAATGACCTAACTACACAGCTGGAGGAACTAGAAAAAGAACAGCAAACTATTCCCAAAGCAAGTAGAAAGAATGAAATAACAAATATCAGAGCAGAAATAAATGAAATTGAGAGTAAAAAATAGAATTAACAAAGCCAAAAGTTTGTTCTTCAAGAAGCTTAGCAAATTCAACAAACACTTAGCTAGACTGACAAAGAAAAAAAGAAGATGCAAATAAATGAAATAAAAAATGAAAACAGGGTCAGTAGTAATGAAAATAAATAAAATAAAAAGAGATCATAAGAGGATACTATGAACAACTGTACACCAACAAACTAGACAATGTAGACAAAATGGAAAAATTACTAGGAATGTATGAACAACCTACACTGTCCCTAGAAGAAATAGAAGACCTCAACAAACCTATCACAAGCAGAGGTTGAAACAGTCATCAAATAACTCCCCAAAGCGAAAAGCCTAAGACCAGATAAGTTCACAGGTGAGTTCTAACAAACATTCGAAGAAAATTTAATACCATTCTTACTCAAACTCTTCCAAAAAATTGAACAAGAAGGAATGCTACTAAATTCATTCTTTGAAGTAAATATTACCCTAATACCAAAGCCAGATAAAGATATTATGAAAAACGAAAATTATAGATCCATTTCCCTAATGAATACAGATGCAAAAATCCTCAAGAAAATGCTTGCTAATAGAATCCAACAACATATTAAAAGAATTATTCAAAATTATCAAGTGGGTTTTATACCAGGCATGCAAGGGTGCTTCAACACAAGAAAATTACCACATTAATAAATCAAAGAAGAAAAATCACACGATCCTATCAATTGATGCAGAAAATGCATTTGACAAAATACAGCATCCTTTCTTGATATAAATACTACAAAAGATATTAACCAAAGGAAACTTTCTCAACATGATAAAGGCCATATATGACAAACCCACAGATAACATGTGGTCAATGATGAAAGACTGAAGGCTTTCCCATTGAGATCAGGAACAAGACAAGATTGACCACAGTCACCACTGTTGTTCAATACAGTGCTAGAGGTTCTAGCTAAAACAATCAAGCAAGAAAAAGAAATAAAATGCATTCACATTGGAAAGGAAGAAGTTAAAAGTTTCACTACTCGCAGATTATAAGATTTATATCTAGAAAGTCCAGAAATATCTACAACAAAGCTGCTAGAGCTAATAAACAAGTTCAGTAGAGTGTCAGGATACAAGATCAATATGCAAAAATCAGTGGTGTTTCTATACAATAGAATGCAAAATCTGAGGAGGATATCAGGGAAAAAATTCATTTACAATAGCAATTAAAATAATTAAATATTTAAGAATAAACTTAACCAAGGATGGAAAGCATTTATTTTCAGAAAACTACAGTGCATTGCTAAAAGAAATTTAAAAGGATCTAAATATTTAGAAGAGCACTCCATGCTCATGGATTGGAAGATTAAATATCATTAAGATGTAGTTCTATCCAAATTGATATATGGATTCAATACAATCCAATAAAAACTCCACAAGTATTAAACAAATGGAATACACAATTATCAAATTTATTTGTAAGAGTAAGGGGCCCAAAATAACCAGAAATACCATAAAAAAGAAAAACAAAGTTGGAGAACTCTCACTTCTGGACTTTAAATCATATTACCTAGCTACAGTGGTATAAAGAGCATGCTCAGCACATAAATGTACTACCTTCCCCCTGGCATGGGGCATGACTTCTGGGGATGAGCCTCTCTGGCACCAAAGTATTATTACAAAGCACCAACTAGCAATGCATCCAGAAAGACCAAAAGGGGAACATATTAAATACAAATGGTTTTTTAGGGCTAAGAGATTTCAACATGAATTGGGAGCTCAATCCTGAGGTTACGCTTATGCACGTCTCAGCAGAATCTCATTGACTGCCTCAGTAAAATGTGCCTCCAACAGTGGGGATCCTGAGGACTCTATAGACATCCAGACACCATAAGCAGGGCAGACAAGTACAGGAATTCAGCACCCTGTCAGTGGGCCTTTCTCTGGAATTTATGCTTCCCAGTGTAACAGAGTTAGACTCATTTATAATTTCCCCGCACATGGCTCTTGTGCCCCTTTTATTTGAACCTATAATTAGCATAAACTTGTTAAATATAGTCTCAGAGACTTAAATCTTTGGTCTGTTCATGTGCCAGTTGAGCCCTGAATACCAGCAGAGTTGCAGCACCTACTCTCCAGTTCATGGGCTCACCCAGGACAACTAACAAGGAGATGATGATGGACAATACCATACCAAGGAACAGAGAGTGTCTGCAACTGCAAGCAAGATAGTTCTATCCATCTGCCCCATGGGATCTAAGCCCCCTCCCAATTAGAAAGTGTGGGCATGTGGGCATCAGCATCCCCAAATCCTCAATATTGGGGAATGAACAATGGACTAAAGTGGACTTATTATTCTATTAGAGACAATTTTCTAGCAATGGAAGAACTTTTATCATTGATATAAACGCAGTGGCCACCAGAGGTTCTGAGTGGAGAGAGAGGGAAGAATAGGTGTAATATAGGGGCATTTTTGTGACATTGGAATTGTCCTGCATGACATTTCAATGACAAATACAAGTCATTATATATTTTGTCATAATCTACAAAATTGTGCAGGACAGAGTGTAAACTATAATGTAAACTGTAGTCCATGGTCAGTAGCAATGCTTCAAAATATGTTCATCAATTGTAACAAATGTACCACACTAATGAAGGATGTTGTTAATGTGGGAGAATGTTGGAGGGGGAGGGGCTGGGGCATGTGGGAATCCCTTATATTTTTTATGTAACATTTATGTAATCTAAATCTTCTTTAATAAAAAAACAAAAAACAAAAAACAGCATGGTACTGGCATAAAGATAGACACATAGACCAATGGAACCGAACTGATAGTTCAAAAACAGCCCTCACATCTACGGTCCAGTGATTTTTGACAAGGCTGTCAAATCCACCCAGCTGGGACAGAACAGTCTGCTCAACAAATGGTGCTCAGAGAACTGGATATCCATATCCAAAAAAAAGAAAGAGTCCCTACCTCACACCTTATACAAAAATTAACTCAAAAGGGATCAAAGACCTAAATATAAAAGCAAAAACCGTGAAGCTACTGGAAGAAAATGTAGAAAAACATCTTTCCTGATGGTAGGTGGTGCATTCTTAAACCTTTCAATGAAAGCACCAGCAATGAAAGAAGACATGGATAAATGGGATCTCCTTAAATTTAAACACTTTTGTGATTCAAAGGACTTTGTCAAGAAGGTGAAAAAGCAGCTCACTCAATGGGAGAACATTTTTGGAAACCACATATCCATTAAGGGTTTGATTTCCATTCTATTCAAAGAGACCATACAACTCAACAATAAAAGACCAAGCAACCCAATTTAAAAATGGGCAAAAGATTTAAATAGACATTTCTCCAAAGAGGAAATACAAATGGCCAAAAAGCACATGAAAGAATGTTCCATATCACTAGCTATTAGGAAAATGCAAAATAAAAGAACAATGAGATATCATCTCATGCCACATAGAACGGCCATTTATAAAGAAACAGAAAACAATAAATGCCGGAGAGGATATGGAGAAATAGGAACACTCCTTCACTTTTGGTGGGATTGTAAAATGGTGCAGCCTCTGTGGAAAAAGGTTTGGCTTGGCAGTTCCTCAGGAAATTAAATATAGAATGCCATATGATCCAGCAATTCCTCTACTAAGAATATATCCAGAAGAACTGAAAACTGTGTTATGAACAGATATCTGCACACTGATGTTTATAGTAGCATTATTCACAGTTGCCAAAAGATAAAAACAACCCAAGTGCCCATCAACCAGTGAATGGATAAACAAAATGTGGTATAGACATATGATGGAATATTATGCTGCATTAAGAAGAAATGAAATTGAGAAACGTGATAAAATGGATGAATCTTGAAGACATTATGCTAAGTGAAGTAAGCCAGACATAAAAGGACAAATATTGCATTTTCTCATTAATGTGAACTAAATACAAAGAATCAACTCACTTAAAACCTAGAGTATTATGAGATAAGAGGAGGGCTGAGAAGGATTACTGATGCTTAATATACATAGAAGTTTTAACTAACTTGACTGTAAAAATATGGAAATGGTTAGAGTCAATGGTAACACAGTATAGTGAGTAGCAGCTGGTTTATAAACAGGATTGTGACTGAAAAGGGTAGTCTGGGGAAGTAAATGGCAATTGAAAGAAAGCTAGAGAATAATCTACAGACTGAATTACAGTGAACCCAGAGGTGGATGAAAATTGTGGTTGATGGTACGGATGCAAGAGTGTCCTCCTGTGAGCTAGAGTAGATGTATATCACTATTGCAGGGTGGTGGAAACGTGTAGAAGCATTGGAAAAATACGACTGGAGTGACCATTAGACTGTGGTTAACAGCAATATTGTAATATTCTTGCATCTGTGCCAAAGATGTAGTGTGTTGATAATGGGGGTTATGGAAAAAGTGTGCTAAATGTACAGTATGAACCATGGTTGTTGGTAATATTCTAATGATATTATCTCATAATCTGTAACAAATGTCCCACCATGGTGTGGTTTGTTGGTGAAGGGATGTTGTATAGGAATTCTACACATGTACATGATTGTTTTGTAAGTATACAACTTCTTTAATAAAAATATATATTTAAAATAATAATACGGTGGGTTGGGGGAAAAATATACCAAATGTAAGATATGGAATATAGTGAGCAGTAATATTTTGACTATATTCTTTCATAGTTTGTAACAAATGTTTCACAACAATTCAAGATCTTGGTGGTGGGGTGATGTAGGGGAACCCTGTACAATGTTATACATGTTTGTTTTGTAAATTCACAACTTTTACTATACACTTATTTTTTTATATCTGTTCCTGTATGAATAATATGCTTCAATAAAATAAAAAAAAAACAATATTTATTATGTGGTGGGTACTTAGTAAATATTTGTGAGGGGAATTAATAGGTGAATAAAAGAGGAAACTGAGTCCCAAAAAGGTAAAGTGATTTTCCTGAAGTTACAAAACTGGTGGGTGGATTAGAAACCTAGTTTTTCTGATGCTCAGGACAATTGCCTTTTTATTAAATTAGGAACTGTTTCAAGGCATAGTTGTGGAGGAAAATAAAAATTACAAGTTGAAAATGAGCCAGTGCAGTAAACCACAAAAGAAATCAGTTGCATTATCAGGAGTTAATATTGCAGTACTAATGAATTATCCAGATGCGTCCTGGATTGAATCCATAGACCTCAGATGTTTGGATCTTTAATATTTCACTCTTGCCAATCTGTCTGGTTATACTAAGAATTAGAATGTATGCTTTAGGATTAGGCAGAGCCTGCTTTCCTCTTACTTCCACCATGCTATGGTTACAGAATCTGAATTTAGTAGAGATTTAGTATTTTTCCTAAGGCCACTGGGCTATTTAATGACAAAGGTTGAATTTAATTCCATGTCTCCTGATGACTAGTTGCTCCTCTTTATATCATTAACATGACTCTCCAAAATACTTCCTTCCAAGATTTTGCTCTTGAAAAATAAAAGTATAAATAAATAAATAAAACATTTTCCCCTCCCTACTCTTTCTTTTATTAATCTCATTTAACATATTTGGACTAAAATGGAGCAAGATAAGGCAATAATGAAGGACTTTGTCTTACTTTGGCCACTACATTATTACTGGGGATAAACACTTTAGTTATCATTAAGTGGAACATGGAATGAGTTGTGATTTACCATCAAAAGGAAGTAAATTCAAAACTATTTTATAAGTTAGCACCTAACAAATATAAACAATATGCTGAAGAGTATATATACTCCCTTGGTCTCTCTTTCTGTCTGTGTCTTCCTCTTCCTCCACTTCTCTGTTCCTCTTTAGATTCCCCCTGAGATGCCAACTCTATTGCACCCTCTGCTATGCATTCATCATTCTGTTTTCCAGTGCAACCAATGCTTTCTACATTCAGTTCTCAATGTCACTGTATACCCTAAAATTACCAATCCCATCTCTTCTATGTCAATTTATATTTAAACAATCCATGGAATTTTTTATTCACTTCTTATTCCCTTACAAATACTTCTTACAACTGATAGGACAATAACTGATAACTGTGCTTATACTGGCACAAAAAATGATCAAATGTACACAAAACCCCATTACATATTGTCACAAAATCTACATTCTACAAATTCAATCAAATAATCACTGAGGCAATGTAAAAACATGCCTATGATGAGTTCTATGAGCAAAACTAATGTCTTTGTAATTCGTGAGGAAATGCCCCAAGGAGATCATTTCCAACTATGTATGAAGCTAATGAAATTGACAGGCAGCCTGTCTGGAAGTCCTCAGAGATGAAAATCAAACACATGAGACCAGAGGGCACATTCTGTTCTGTTCTGAGGTTATACTTGTGAGGGAAGGAAGGACCACTAAAGAAGATGGATCCAACATGTCCTAAAGAATAAGTTGGTGAATTCCATTTTTAGAATTAAAATCCGGGAGAAATCTTGTGGTGTTTGGAGTGAAGCACTTGTGACTTTGTAACTTTTGTCATTTTCCAATGTTTGGTAAATTTCTCAAAGTTGTTTTCCTATATTTATTAGAGTAAAGACCTCAAGAGTAAAGGAAAGAGAAGAGCTTGTCTTTTTAAAAAATATATATTTTTATTTTTAAAAAAACTTTAGATTACACAGATGTTACATAAGAAATATAAGGAAAGGTAAAGATAAGTGAATGTATATGGCTAAGACACTTCAAAGTGAGTCGGTAGATCATCAGAGAGGTAACACTTATGCATGTCTCAGCAAGATCTGATAGATGGTCAAGGTAGGTACTATCCCAAATAGTGGGGATCCTGAGGGTTCTGGAGACACCCAGGACCTAAGGTCATGGTAGATAGCTCTGGAGTTTGGTGCCTTGCCAGTGGGCCCTACTTTAGAGTTTGTGCTCCTGAGTGTGACAGAGTTAGACTTAGATGTGACTTCTCTACACATGCCTCTTCTCTCCCTTTTATTTGAACCTATAGTTGGTGCTGGAGTTGGTAGATGTATGTCCAAGGGCTTTAATCTCTGGGCTGTCCATGTGCCAGCTGGGCCCTGAAATTCAATGGAATTGTAATACCTACTCTCCAGTTCATTGGACTCACTCAGGACAACTAACAAGGAGATGATGATGGGCAAGAACCAGCCCAAGGACCCGAGACAGTCTACAACTGCAATCAAGAGAGTCCCATCCATCTGCCCCATGAGATCAAAGCCTCCTCTCAATTAGAGGTGGAGTGGGCAACACCATCCCAGAATCCTCAGTATTGGGGAATAAACTATAGACTAAAGTAGACTTCCTGGTATTCTACTATAGACTTACTGTGATTCTAGCAATGGAAGAAACTATATCATTCATGTGGAGGCAGTGGCCAGTAGAGGTTCTGAGGGCAGGGAGAGGGAAATATGGTGAAATATGGGGTCATTTTGGGGAACCGAGAATTTTCCTTAATGACATTACAATGACAGATACGGACCATTACATATCTTGCCATAACCTACAAAATTTTACAGGAGAGAGTGTAAACTACAAGGTAAACTATAATCCATGCTTAATGGCAATACTCTAAAATGCTTTTATCAGTTGTAACAAACGTACCACACTAATGAAAGATGTTGTTAATGTGGGAAAATGTGGGAGGTGTAGGAAACGGGGCATATGGGAATCCCCTATATTTTTGTGAAACACTATGTAATCTAAATACCTTTTAAAATATATATATATTTTAAAATAAGAAATATAAGGGATTCCCATATACCCCAACCCCTCCCCCTTCTACAGTTTCCCACATTAACAACATCTTTCCTTAGTATGGTACATTTGTTGCAATAGATGAACAAATAATTAAGCATCACTACTAACCATGGACTATAATTTACGTTCTAGTTTATACTTTACCCCGCACAATTTTATAGATTTTGACAAAAAGTATAATGGCCTGTATCCATCATTGCAATGTCATGAAAGACAATTCCAGTGTCCCAAAAATGCCCCTATGTTGCACCTATTCTTCCCTACCACTCCCCTCAGAACCTTTGGTGACCACTGCCATTTTATCAATGATACAAGATCTTCCATTGCTAGAATAATAATAAATCTACTTTAATCCATAGTTGCATTCCCCCCTTATGTTTGTCCATTCCACAATCCTGGGGATTTTGTTATGGTGATGCCTTGCTTATGATTGAGAGGGGGCTTAGATCCCATGGGAGCAGATGGGTGGAACTGTCTTGCTTGCAGTTGCAGATACTCTCTGTGTCCTGGGATGGGTATTCTCCATCATTATCCTTTTGTTAGTTGTGCTGGGTGAGTCCAATGAACTGGAGAGTAGGTGTTGCAACTCTGCTGGAATTCAGGGCTCAACTGGCATATGAGCAGTCTGAAGATTTAAGTTTCTGGGACATATGTTTAACAAGTATTGTGTTAATTATAGGCTCAAGTAAAAGAAAACAGACCAATACAGCAAGCCATCAATGTATTGCACGTAACTGTGAACCTTATTCTTCTAAAATTGAAATTTAGTGGTTATAGATTCCAAGGGGATAGAGGGAAAGAATAGAATAGATGGAACATAGGGCATTTTTAGGGCATTGGAATTGTTCTGCATGATCTTGCAATAATGGATACAGGCCATTTAAAATTTTGTCAAAACCTATAAAAGTGTACAGGCAAAATGTAAACTGCAATGTAAACCATTGACCATAGTTAGTAGCAGTGCTTCAATATTTGTACATCAAATTGTAACAAATGTACCATCCACATGTAAAATGTTATTAAAAGGGGAGAATGGGAGAGGGAGTTCGGTATATGGTAATCCTCCATATTTTCTGTGTGACTTTTCTGTAACTTAAAACTTCTTTGAAAATAAAGTGAAAAAAATAAGACACTGGGGGAACATATGGAAGAAATTGTCGCTGTACATAAAAGATAACAGATCTTAAGGTATTGAAAGACACAATGAAAAATAATTTTTTATTTTATAATTTTTTTATATTTGATTTTTGTATTTTATTGTTATTTTGTTTTCTTAATATTTTTATTTCTGTATTTTTTGGCTTTGTTTTGGAGGAGGTTTTGCATTGCAGAAGGGCACAACTGTGGCAGGGGAGGATCACTTGTGTGGGGTGTCAGTGGGGAGGGTGTGTGGGGAGGGGTGCACTTGGGTATGCCTCTATGGCATATGAATATGTTCAGGTGGTCATGCAGCATTTTCTCAGTGGGTGAAGACCCACACAATAACCAAAAGAATATTGAATTCCCAGTCTGGGAAGTCCTGCTACATTCTCTAATAGAGCAGTTAGAATTCCCCAAGTATGTAGGCAGTGCCTAGTGAAGGAGGACAGACTATTACACCAGGCCCTTGATATTGATGGTGGTACTTATGAACCTTTTCTTATGAAATTGAAACTTAGCCTAGTGTTATACATTGCCGAAGAGTTTCCTCCCGAAAGCCTCCTTTTTGCTCAAATGTGGCCTCTCTTTAAGCCAAACTCAGCATATAAGCATACTACCTTCCCCCCAGCATGGAACATGACTCCTGGGGACGAGCCTCCCTGGCACTGAGGGATTATCACCAAGTGCCAACTAGCAATGCAACTGGAAAAAGACCTTGACCAAAAGGGGAAAATATTAAATACTAATGAGTATTTATGGCTAAAGATTTCAGAGTGAGTTGGGAGGTCATTCCTGAGGTTACTCTTATGCACATCTCAGCAGGATCTCATTGACTGCCACAGTAAACAGTGCCTCAAACAGTGGGGCTCTCGAGGGCTCAGAGACATCTAGACACTAAATCCAGGGCAGACAATCTCAGGAATTTGGCACCCTGTCAATGGGTCTTACTTGGGAATATATGCTCCCCAATGTAACAGAGTTAGACTCATTTATAATTTCCCTATACATGGCTCTTCTGCCCCCTTTTTTTTTGAAGATCATGTCTTAATATTGATGCTGTAATAAAGATAGACTTCCCCATATTAATATTTATTACAAACCACAGTGATCAAAACATCATTGTACTGGCACAAGGACAGAAATATAAACCAGTGAGACTGAACTGAGAGTTCAGAAATGAACTTCACATCTATGACAACTTATTTTTGACAAGGGTGACAAGACCACTCAATTGGGAAAGAATGGTCTCTTTAACAAATGGTGCTGGGAAAACTGGCTATCCATATGTAAGTAATGAAGGTAAACTTTGATTTCATAAAACATAGAAAAATCAACTCAAAATGGATCAATGACTTAATAATAAGATCCAGAACTGTAAAACTCCTAGGAAAAAAACATAGGGAAGCATCTTCATGATGTTTTGTTAGGTAATGGTTTCTTAGACTTTATATCCAAAGCATGAGCAACAGAACAAAAGCATAGATAAATGGGACCGTATCAAAATTAAAAACTTTTGTGCATCAAAGGACTTTATCATGAAAGTAAAAAGACAACATACAGAATGGGAAAAAATATTTGGAAACCATATATCTGATAAAGGTTAAATATACAGAATTTATAAAGGAATCCTGCAAGTCAAAAACAAAAAGATAAGCAACCCAATTTATAAATGGGCAACACACTTGAATCTTCTTTAAGGAACATATGCAAATGACCAAAAATCCCCAAGAAAAGATATTCAACATCATTAGCCATTTGAAAATTGCAAATCAAAACCACCATGAGTTGGTTCCAATCTGATACAATTTTGTTAACTATTTTTGTACCTTGTTCATGAGGACATTTACATGTAGTTGTTTTGTAATGTCTTTGTCTTGTTTCATTATCAGAAAATACAAGTTTCTTAGAATGAGTTGGAAAGTACTCCCGTCCCTCCTTTTCAATTATCTGGAATGTCTTATGTAGAATTGGTATATATTCCTTAATTGTTTGAAAGAATTTTCAGTGAAGCCATCTGGGCCTTGAATTTTCTATGTGGGGGTGTTTTTTAACTAGAAAATCAAATTATAGATATAAGTCTATTCAGATTACTTATTTCTTCTTGAGTGAGCTTTGGTAATTTGATCATTCATAGAATGCCATTTCATTTAAATTGTTGGCTTTCTTGGCATGTAGTTGATGTATTTGATGTATTTCTCTTATTATCCTTTAATACCTGTACAACAGATAGTGCATTATATAACCCCTCTTGTTACTTATTTTGGTAATTTTTTTCTCTTTTTTTTCCCTGATCCTTCTGGGAATTTATCAATTTTATTGATCTTCTTAAAGAACAGGTGTTTGTTTCATTGCTTTCTCTATTGTTTTTCTGTTCTCTATTTCATTGATTCTTGCTCTGATATATTATTTCCTTTCTATTACTTTGGGTTAATTGCTTCTTCTTTTTCTAGTTTATTATTTGAAACATAGGCCATTGATTTTAGTCCATCCTTGTTTTTAATTATTTGTGGATTTCTTCCTCTCCATTTTTTCTTATTTCTTTTACTCAGATTTTGGACATTTTGAATTGGTGCTCTAATTTTCTCTTTTCACTCTGTTTTCTCTCCTTTTTGCTCTACTTTGTGACATCTTTTCAACAAGGTTTATTTTAAACCTTCTGTTAAATAATACATTTTTACTGTCATACTCATTGGTGAGTTTATAGACATAAATTGTTTGCAAAACATACCCATGAACCACACAAACATATGATTTTCAAATATAAACAAATTAAAATCTGAAGATGTTTTAAAGAAGACCAGGAAACTACTTATTGCAACTTACACATTAAGATAGAGTTTGTACATAAGTATTAATAGCCAGTGGCCTATATTACAAGCTTATTCAAATGCCAAAAACTTGAATCCGTTTTACAGAATAAAATACCAAGAAAATGTCTCTTCAAAAGCTAAATATTGTTTTATATTATTTAAAAATTATAACTTTACAAATAAGGTGGTAAGGATTATATCAAGGCTGTAGAGTTGTGTAACTACAATCCTCTTATAAAATATTGAGCAAGATACACTGACTTAGTTTCTCAAGTCAAATAACCTGCCATATCTATCAGATGGGTAGACAACTGAAAAAATAAAGGTACAAATAGACTCTTGTTGATTCAAATATTCAATTTCACAGAGATCATGTGGCGAAAAAAGCTTGGGAGTTATCAAAACTGACTAGCAAGACTTTACAAAATAAATCTTCCAGGGCTTTATTTAGCATTTTTCCTCACTATAGTGCACATATATTATCCTAATTAATTTAGGGAGTTCTGTAATCTGTAAATTGTAGGCAACTTTCTTGTTATTTTAACCAATTTTGTGCTAAAGCCAGCTCACACTGGTTAGAGAGAGTCAATGGAAGCATCTCTTTCCAACTTCTGTTCAGTAATGATCATATTGGTAGCTTAAATTGGTAATTTTGGGAATATTTATATAATGTAAGTTGGAAAAATTGCTCCAAATACTGTTTTTTTTTTGTTAAGTCTGTAGATCTGGTTACTAAACCTTTACCAGTATACCATTGACTACAACCCTGAGAAGAGTAAGCACCCCGAAATTAGGAAGTGGCACCGGAACAACATGTAAAGTAGGAATTTAAGTCCACCATGCGATTGGAAGACATATTAGGCAGAGGGAATGACACAGTCAACTCATCCAGTAAGAGGACCAGTGTAGTTTATTACAGAGCTTCAAGTTTATGTTTAGGTGTTGGACATTAAATGTAGAGCTAGGGAACTGACAATGGCTTGGTGGCCAGCAGTCAGGACATGGAGGGGTTTTTATGCCATCCTGATAAGGTGGATCTTATTCTCTTGTTATGGCATGGGATTGTTAGTTTCTAAGCAAAAGTAGTAGCATATTATCTGTATTTTAAGAATCTTCCTTTGTGAACAGCACAAAGAACTGGACTGAACTGACTGAAAACCTAACCTGGAGATTATTGGAGACGTCCTGGGCAATAATGTGGAGGGCATGGATGTGTAGAGAATGAGAATGTGCTTTCTAAATTGTTAAATTGTTAGTGTGTTCCTTGTGTTTCTTTGAGGACAAAATCTATGTCATACATTTTTATACTTTCCCAGTCTCTAGTAAAGCACTGGATACACTATGTGCTCAATAAATATGTTGACATGTATCATTGTCTACGTATAAACTCAACCTTACCTCTCTATTTACACAAAGAAACATTTGCCAACTCTTTGATTTTATTTTGTTAAAGTTTGTAACAGCCATTTCTAGGCATGAGTTTCTTTTAGCCTCTTTCAAACTAACTAGGAATGAGTCATTTTCATTTCCAGCTAGAGAATAAGAAAGAAACCACAAGATTGTTAATTAGCCAAATCACCCTTCATCTGAAAACAGCAATAAACTTACAAGCCAATTAAAAAAAGAATCACCAAGCTGTGCTCTGGCAGATTGTGGCAGTTGAGACCTTGGTCTAAGTTGACAGGAGATATGTTTTGCAGTTCTGTCATGGCATTTCAGCAGCACACAGCCCCTTGTTAAGAATATAACAGGATATAATCAACCAATCCATGGAATAACACATGCCATGAAGTCATCTTGGAAAAAAATCTCACTTGCTACTATATCATGTGGATTTCTTCAAAAAGGGATTTTATGTATTTCTGTTTTTAAAGTTCTCTAAATAATAGTGACATTGAACATCTGATTTAAGCAAGTAGGTAAGTAAAGTTAATAAAATTTCAGAACAAAGAGGTTAAATATATTCAATTTATTTTAAATTGTATTTTTTCTCCATGGTGATAGCCTCCCATTTGTCTTAATATATTATCTGTGTCTAAACTTTTGTTGAGCATTTGTTCAGCATTTATTGTTTCCTATGTGATCAGTATTTTGTTAGGTACTATGGATATAAAGACATTGTTCCCTTGTTAAAGTTTATTGAGATTTAGATCAATATGTAAATGATGAATTGCAATGTAATGCAGTATGTGCTGTGGTATATAGGTTTACATAAATTGTATACACATTCTTTTTGAAACACAGGGACGTTGATGAGTTTCATCAGAATGAGTGGTTAGTTTCCTGAAAGCATGCTGAAATTTTACATTTATATAACTAAAGTACTTCTATCTTTAACCACTTGAATTCTGGATTTTATTCCTACTGCTCTATTATAGGAGCTCTTTGGCTAATAGTAAATTACTTCTTTGCTCTCAAACCTGCTGTGTTTTTAAAATTCTTATCTTCTTCAGCTTTTGATACTCATGAACATCACCTACTTCTTGACACTCTTTGGTTTCACTTACACAGACAAACTGAAACTTACCTCTTTGATCTTTTGCCTCAGTTTTATCATCTATAAAATGAAAGTATTATAAAACAGCAGATACTATGTATCAGGCATTGTTCTAAGCATTTTACTTATATTAACTAGTTTAATTTTTTGGTAGCCTCATGAGTTTGCTCTTATATTATCCTGTTTTACAGATGAGGAAATCAAGGCATAGAGTGGTTAAATTTAAGGTCATATTGATCAAAGAGAATTTAGGATTGTTCAGAGTTTTAAATAAATTGAAACATGTAAGTCCCTGGTAAAATTGTTAAATCTAATGCCTCATTTTCCCATTTATACCATATTGTCCTGAATTTATTCCTACTTTTCTGACACTCTATATGCTTAATGACTAGCTCGTCCTCCTGTTTCTGTCCCTTAAATAAATGTAAATATTTCTGAAGTTTCTTACTCTGCCTCTTGTAATTTCTATACTATTTCTCTTTATGAAAGTGTTCACTTCCACAGCTTCAATTATTGTCTGTATGATGATGGACCCTAAATCCTCAATTCAGACCTGCACTCTTCCCAAACTCCAAACCTACTTGAGTGCCTTTCAACTGGTCACATCCACCTTCCCAAGTTCTCAAACTCTATTGCCAAATTTTCTTTTCTCTTCGTGGCACAAAATTTTTGGTAATAACCTCCAACATTATTTAAATTGTTCAAGATCCAAATATTATGTATATCTTTATTTATACCTTCAGATTTGAAGGTCATATATATTATCAGATTCAATGCTTTTCTCACTGAAGTTCAATCCCCATGACCACTTGTGGGGGCTATCATGATAACTTTATGTTTTTATTTCTGTTCTCTGCCATACTCACAGTGCAAATCTTTATAAAGTACATTTCTCATCATTTCCCTCTGATCCACACACATCTTCTGTGACTCTCAAGCTACACTGGACACTCTGCATTCCTATTCCTAGCTTTGTACTTGGATCATACTCTTTCTTCACCATGGATGCATCCAATCTCTCCAAACCCGATTTTATATGACAAAATCCATTTATACTTTAATGTCCTAGTGAACCTCCTACTACTTCCCAAACCCATTTTTAAAAAAAATATATTTATTACAGAAGTTGTGAATGTACAAAACAATCATGCACATGTGTAGAATTCCCATACAACAACCCTTCACCAACACACCACACCGTTGTGGAACATGTGTTACAGATTATGAGATAATATCATCAGACTATGACCACTAACTATGGTCCATAGCATACATTTGGCATATTTTTTTCCATAGCCCCCTATTATTAACAAAATACATCTTTGGCATTGATGCAAGAATATTACAGTATTGCTGTTAACTATAGTCCACAGGTTACATTAATAGTATTTTTCCCATGCTTGTCCACATTCCCACCACTCTGCAATAGTGCTGTATATCTGTTCTAGTTCACAGAAGGACATTCTTGCATTTGTACTATTAACCACAATTCTTATCTACCTCTGGGTTCACTGTTATTCAGTCCCTAGATTATTTTCTAGCTTTCTTTCAATTGCCATTTACATCCCTAGACTACCCTTTCAGCCACAAACCCATTTATAAACCAGCTGCTACTCACTATAATGTGTTGCCATCAACTCTATCCATTTCCACATGTTTAGAGTCAAGTTAATTAAAACTTATACATACATTAAGCATCAGAACTCCTTCGCTGCCCTCCTCTTATCGCCTAATAGCTTATACTATACTCTAGGTTTTAAGTCCCTGTGTTTATTCTTCGTGTTTAGTCCTATGTGAGACCATGCAATATTTGTCCTTTTGTTTCTGGCTTGTTTCACTTAGCATTATTTCTTCAAGATTCATCCATGTTATCATATGTGTCCCAATTTCATTTCTTCTTAATGTAGCACAGTGTTCCATCAAATTTATATACCACATTTTGTTTATCCCTTCATCAGTTGATGGACACTTGGATTGTTTCCATCTTTTGGCAATAATGAATAACACTGCCATGAACATCGGTGTGCAGATGTCTGTTCATTTCACAGTTTTCAGTTCTTCTAGATATATTCCTTGTAGAGGAATTGCTGGATCATATGGCCGTTCTATATTTAGCTTCTTGAGGAACCCCCAGACTGTCTTCCACAGAGGCTGCACCATTTTATAATTTCACCAACAGTAAAGGAGTGTCCCTATTTCTCCACATCCTCTCTAGCACTTATTGTTTTCTGATTTTTAAATAATGGCCATTCTATGTCATGTGAGATCACCTAATAGCTAGTGATATGGAACATTTTTTTCATGTGCTTTTTGTCCATTTGTATTTCCTCTGGAGAAATGTCTTTTTATATCTTTTGCCCTTTTTTAAAATTGGATTGCTTGCTCTTTTATTGTTGAGTTGTATGATCTCTTTATATAGATTGGAAATCAAATCCTTATCGGATATGTGGTTATCAAATATTTTCTCCCATTGGGTGGACTGCCTTTCACCTTCTTGTCCTTTGAATAGCAAAAGTGTTTAAGTTTGAGGAGGTCCCATTTATACAAGTTTTGTTTTGTGGCTCGTGCTTTTTGGTGTAAGGTTTAAAAATGTACCACCTACCACCAGGTCTTGAAGATGTTTTCCTACATTTTCTTCTAGGAGCTTTACGGCTCTAGCTTTTATATTTAGGGTTTTGATCCATTTTGAGTTAATTTTTGTATAAGGTGTGAGATAGGGGTTCTCTTTCTTTCAATTGGATATGATATCCAGCTCTCCCAGCACCATTTTTTGAATAGATTATTCTTATCCAGGTGGGTGGGTTTGACAGATTGTCAAAAATCATTTGACCATAGATGTGAGGATATGTCTCTGAACCATCAATTCTGTTCATTTGGTCTATGTGTTTAAATTTATGTCAGTACCATACTGTTTTTACTACTGTGCTACATAATAAGATTTAAAGACTGGAAGTGAGAGTTCTCAAACTCAATTTGGGTAGAATTGACATCTAATGTTATTTAGTCTTTCAATCCATGAGCATGAAATGTTCTTCTAATTTCTTAGGTCTTTTTAAAATTTCTTTTAGCAATGCATTATAGTTTTCTGAATAAAGGTGCCTTACATCCTTGGTTAAATTTATTCCTAAATATTTTATTCTTTTTGTTGTTATTGTAAATGGAATTTTTCCCCCTGATATCCTCCTCAGATTGTGCATTACTTGTTTATAAAAACATCACTGATTTTTGCATTGATCTTGTATCCTGACACTCTTCTGAAATCATTTATTAGCTCTAGCAGCTTTGTTGTAGATTTTATGGGACTTTCTAGGTATAGCATCATATCATCTGTGAATAGTGAAACCTTTACATCTTCCTTACCTATTTGGATGCCTTTTGTTTGTTTGTTTCTTTCTTTTTTGCCTGATTGCTCTAGCTAGAACCTCTAGCACTATATTGAACAACAGTGGTGACAGTGGGCATCCTTGTCTTGTCCCTGATCTCAAAGGGAAAGCTTTCAGTCTTTCCCCATTGAGTGCAATGTTATCTGTGGGTTTTTCATATATGGCCTTTATCATGTTGAGAAAGTGTCCTTCAATTCCTATATTTGTAATATTTTTATCAAGAAAGGATGCTATATTTTGTCAAATGCCTTTTCTGTGTCAATAGATGGGATCATGTGATTTTTTTTCTTTCATTTATTAATGAGGTATTTATGCAGATTGATTTTCTTGTGTTGCACCACCCTTGCATGTCTGGTATAAAACCCACTTGGTCATGATGAATAATTCTTTTAATATGCTGTTGGATTCGATTAACAAGTTTTTTTTTTTTATTTTTTAGGATTTTTGCATCCATATTCATTAGTGAAATGGGCCTGTAATTTTCTTTTTTCTTAATATATATATCTGGATTTGGTATTAGGGTGACACTGGCTTCATAGAATGAGTTTGGTAGCATTCTTTCTTGTTCAATTTTTTGGAAGAGCTTGAGTAAGATTGGTATTAAATCTTCTTTGAATGCTTTGTAGAACTCACCTATGAAACCATTAGGTCCTGGACTTTTCATTTTGGAGAGTTGTTTGATGACTGTTTCAATCTCTGTAATTGTGATTGGTTTGTTAAGGCCTTCTATTTCTTCTGCAGTCAGTGTAGGTTGTTTGTATGTTCCTAGGAATTTTTCCATTTTGTCTACATTGTCTAGACTTTTGGTGTACAGTTGTTCATGATATCCTCTTATGATCTCTTTTATTTCTATAGTAATATCCTCACTTTAATTTTTTATTTTATTTATTTGCATCTTCTCTCTTTTTTTCTTTGTCTGTCTAGCTAAGGGTTTGTTGATTTTGTTAATCTTCTCAAAGAACCAACTTTTGGTTTGTTTAATTCTCTCTTTTGTTTTTTTGTTCTCAATTTCATTTATTTCTGCTCTGATTTTTGTTATTTCATTCCTTCAGTTGGGATTAGTTTGCTTTTCTACGTTTTCTTTCAGAGGCCATGTCTTCAAGCTTAACAATCCTTTCTTTTGCCTCCCCAAATCTGCAGTTATATAACTCCAGTTTATTTATTTTTTTAACATTTTTTAAACTTTATTTTGTACATTTAATAATTGAAGATATAAACAATTAAAAACTAAGAAGTAAACACAGATGAATAAATATATACATTTCTCAATTAAATCTAATGGTTACATATAAATTTTTTTTTTTGAATCAAACAATATATTGCACAATATATTTGGTTCATAGTAACGCATTTATACAGTATTTGTCCTTTTGTGTCTGGCTTGCTTCACGCAACATAATGTCCTCCAGGTTCATCCATGTTGCCATATGCTTTATGACTTCATTTCTTCTTACACCTGAATCGTGTGAATAGACCACAGTTTGTTTATCCATTCATCTGTTGATGGACACCTGGGTTGTTTCCAACTTTTGTCAATGGTGAATAATGTGGCTATAAACATCAGTGTGCAGATGTCTGTTCGTGTTACTGCTCTCAGTTCTTCTGGGTATATACCCAGTAGTGGTATTGCAGGGTCACGTGGCAAGTCTATATTCAACTTTTTTAGGAACTGCCAAACAGTCCTCCATAGTGGTTGTACCATCCTGCATTCCCACCAACAATGAAGAAGTGTTCCTATCTCTCCACATCCTCTCCAACACTTGTAGTTCTCTGTCTTTTTAATAGTGGCCATTCTGATAGGTGTGAAATGATATCTCATTGTAGTTTTGATTTGCATTTCCCTAATCATGAGTGATGTTGAGCATTTCTTCATGTGTTTTTTTGCCATTTGTATTTCTTCTTCTTTTATTCAAGTCTTTGGCCCATTTTTTAATTGGGTCATTTGTCTTTTTATTATTGAGTTGTAACATCTCTTTATATATCCTGGATATTGAACCTTATGAGATATGTGGTTTCCAAATATTTTTTCCCATTGAGTTGGCTGCCTTTTCACCCTTCTGACAAAGTCCTGTGAGGTGCAAAAGTGTTTAATTTTGAGGAGGTCCCATTTATCTACTTTTTATTTTGTTGCACGTGCTTTGGGTGTATGGTCCAAGAAACCACCACCTACTACAAGGTCTTGAAGATGTTTCCCTACATCCAGTTTATTTTTAATTTCATTTAATGTCCCTTTCATTCCCATATCTTTTGCCAGTACCATGCTGTTTTTTACCACTGAAGATAAGTAATATGCTTTAAAGTCAAGAAGTGAGAGCCCTCCAACTTCTTTTTAAAGATATTTTTGGTTATTCAGGTCCCCTTACCCTTCCAAATAAATTTGATTATTGGCTTTTCCATTTCTGTAAAAAAAAAAAAAAAGCTGTTGGGATTTTGATTGTGATTTCATAAAATCTGTAAATCAGTTTGGATAGACTTGACATCTTAATGCTATTTAGTCTTCCAATCCACGGACATGGGATGTCCTTCCACTTATTTGGATCTTATTTAATTTATTTTAGCAATGTTTGTAGTTTTCTGAATACTGTTCCTTTATGTCCTTGGTTAAGTTTATTCCTAAATATTTGATTAATTAGTTGCTATTATAAATGGAATTTTTTTCTGACTTCCTTTTCAGATTTCTCTTCAGTAGTGTAAAGAAACACTACTGATTTTTATGTATTAATCTTGTATCCTGCCAATTTGCTGAACTGTCTATTGGTTTTAGTAGCTTTATTGGTGATTTTTCAAGATTTTCTAGGTGCAGGATCATTTCATCAGCAAATAGCAAATGTTATTTGCTTCCTTTCCTATTTGGGTGTCTTTTCTTTCTTTTTCTTGCCTAATTGCTCTAGGTAGAACTTCCAGCACAATATTGAATAACAGTGGTAACAGTGTGCATCCTTGTCTTGTTCCTAATCTCAATGGGAAAGCTTTTATTCTTTCACCGTTGAGTACAGTAATAGCTGTGGTTTTTCATATATGCAGTTTATCATGTTGAGAAATCTTCCTTCTATTCTTATCTTTTGGAGTGTTTTTATCATGAAAGTATGCTCTATTTTGTCAAAGCCTTTTCTGTGTCAATTTAGAGGGGCATGTGATTTTTCTTCTTCAATGTGGTTTATTACACTGATTTTCTTGTGTTGAATCACCCTTGCATACCTGGGATAAAACCAACTTGATCTTGGTATTTAATGTGCTTTTGGATTTGGCTTGCAAGTATTTTGTTGAGGACTTTTGCATCTCTATTCATTAGAGAAATTGGTCTGTAATTTTTTTTTCATAGTATGTTTACATGGTTTTGGTATGAGGGTGATGTTAGCTTCATAGAACGAATTTGGTTGTTTTCATTCTTGTTAAAATTTTTGGAAGAGCTTGAGCAGGATTTGTATTAGATCATCTTTGAATGATTGGTAGAATTCAACTGTGATACCATCTGGTCCAGGGCTTTTCATTTTGGGGAGGTTTTTCATCACTGCTTCAATCTCTTTGCTTATGATTGGTTTGTTGAAGTCTTCTATTTCTTTTAGGGTCAGTGTAGGTTGCTCATGTGTTTCTAGGAATTTGCCCATTTCTTTTATGTTCACTAGTTTGTTGGTGTGCACTTGTTTATAGTATCCTCATATGATCTCATTTCTGTGTGGTCAGTGGTAATATCTCCTCTCTCATTTCTGATTTTATTTATTTGCATCCTCTCTCTCTCTTTTTTTCCTTTTTCTTTTTCAGTCTTGCTATGGATTTGCCAATTTTGTTGACCCTCTCAAAGCACCCACTTTTGGCTTTGTTGATTCTCTCTATTGTTTTTTGGTTCTTGATTTTATTTATTTCTGCTCTAATTTTTACTATTTCTTTCCTTTGCCTTGATTTGGGATTAGTATGCTGTTCTTTTTCTAGTTCCTTCAGGTGAGCAGTTAGGCCTTTGATTTTAGCTTGCTCTTCTTTTTTAAATGTAAGCATTAAGGGCTATATACTTCCTTCTCAGCACTGCCTTTTCTGTATCCCAAGGTTTTGATATGTTGTGTCCACATTTTCATTCATCTCAAGATATTTACCAAATTCTCTTGGAATTTCTTCTTTGACCCACTGATTATTTAAAACTGTGTTGTTTCATCTCCATATATTTGTGATTTTCCCCCGTTTCTATCCAGTATTGATCTCCAGCTTCATTCCATTATGATAAGAGAAAATGTTTTGTAAAATTTCAATCAATCTTTTAAATTTATTGAGACTTATCCTGTGACCTAACATATTACCTATCCTGGAAAAGGATCCATGAGTGCTTGAAAGAATGTATTTTCCACTGTTTTGGTGTGTAATTCTCAATAAATGTCTCTAAGTTCTAGTTCATTTATCATATTATTCAAGCTCTCTGTTTCTTTATTTATCCTCTGTCCAGATGTTCTCTCCAATACGGATAGTTGTGTATTGAAGTCTCCAACTATGATTATAGAGACATCTATTTCTCCTTTCAGTTTTTCCAGTGTGTGCATCATGTATCTTGGGGCTCCCAGGTTGGGTACATAAATATTTTTCATAGTTATTTCTTCTTGGTGAATTGCCCCTTTATTTATATATAATGATCTTCTTCATCTCTTATAACAGCTTTGCTTTTAAAATCTATTTTGTCTGATATTAGTATCACTACTCCAGATATTTTTTGGTTACTGTTATCATGGAATGCCTTTTCCAACCTTCACTTTCAACCAGATTGTGTTGTTACATCTGAAATGAGTCTCTTGTAGACAGCTTATGGATGGCTCATATATTTTTTTATCCATTCTGGTAGTCTATGTCTTTTGATTGGGGAATTCAATCCATTAATGTTCACTGTTGGCATTACTTACTTAATCCGTTTTATCCTTTGGCTTATCCATGCCTTTTTTGATGCACCCCTGCGACTTTCTTGTGGAGTTATCATTTTGTCTTGTATAATGATTTGTACCCTCGTCTTTCCTATTTGTACAGTAATGGAAACACTTTGAGTGGACTCTGCAGTACATAGAATAGCACTTGTGATATGTTTAGTAGTTGGTAGTCAAACTTTGTAAAATTATTAAAATAGTATTGAGAAAACCTGTGATGGTTTGATGTATGCCACAGTGCAGGCAAATGCCTTACCTATTTTATTGAAAAGTTCCTTCTTTTCTACTGAAAGATTTGCTATTTTACAGCAGAATTCACAGTGTTCCTTGGAACTAAATCCAGGGCTGGATTTGTGTTAAGATTATGGTTTGGCGGGTTCTTTTTGTTAATACTGCTTTTGCTCTCTATCCAGGCTATTTCTTAAATTGAGTTCTTTTTCCAGGACCTCAAACTGAAATTTTCATCTAAAACTATTCAGTTACATACAAGGATGGTTTTATTATTCATGAGAAGTTCATATTTTTCTGTGATTGTTTAGCTCTCATTTGAAACCCCTGTTTCTAAATCTGTCAGGGTTCTCTATTTTTCCACATGTATTGATGATATTTATCACTCAGCTGGATGAAGAAAGAAAACCCCAAAAGCTCTTTCTTGTGTTAGAACTCTGACAGCTGCATTATTATTACAGGGCAGGTGGTAATCAGTATTATTAAAAAGCAGGGTCAGTTACCGAATTTTCATTGTATAACATGTGTTCCCAATATGTATGAGTGCAGGCTTCTTAACTTTTAAAAATTGACTTATTACAACAGTTGAGAGGTTTTGTGTTTGGTGTTTGAATATTAGAACTGCCTAAGAGGTTTTAAATCATATCCCTTCTTAAAAATCTTTTTTGGTAGTCTGAGTCTGTTTCATGATGTCATTATGGTGGAACTAAACCTTAACAGCTGAAATGATGTGGTATAGCAAGTAGACTTGATTTAGCCAGTCCTGGGTGCAAATCTTGCTTCCACCACTTAATAACTCATAGAATCTCATAAGGAGGAAATAAAGCATTTTGAAGATACTTGTGTTAGAACCTGGCACAGTTGATCAAAGAAGTGACTATTTTATCCTTGTATTTTGCTATTTTTATGGTGGTGTTATACTACCCTTTAAATGTAGTTGTTAATTTTATTCCAAGAATACTTGCCAGTAAATATCTACTAATGTTTCAAATCTTTATTTCTTTGCAGTATTATAGCACCTCCTGTATTTGTAATTTAAAAAAATATATAATACTTTTTATCATATATATCATATTTTATCATATAAATCCAAGGAATCCAAGGATTGCTGGCCAACCAGAATGCTACTGACCTCAGGAGGAAGGAAGCTTTCTAGCATCTGAAACTGTGAGCCAATATTTTTATTGTTAAGCCAACTCATTGTGTGATATTTGTCTTAGCACCCTGGAAAACTAAGAGAGTAATAAATAAAAAATAGAGTTAAGCTTGTTAAATTAGTGTCAATAAGTGGTTTCCTTGGACAAGGAATTAAACTCAGGGCATTAATTTAATAAGTTACAGGAGATACCTAGTTAGGTCATTTTGTCGCTATTGTTTTCTATTTTTGCTGGCTTAAAATCTTCTGTGAATCACACTGATAGGTCTGGCTGACTATATTTAGGATAATTGGGATGTTCAGACTGCATTTGAAGAACATCGGATCTTGTAACTATTTTAAATTTGCAATGTTAGACTCACTTCCGTATGGCAGAGTTTTACATATTCTAGTGTATATTTTCATTTTTACTAGCTCAATTCCTGGAAGTGAGATACAGGGTTGAAGTGAATGAACTAAATTTCAAAATTCAATTCTATCTGATATTTTATCTCTCTTAAATATTAGATATAAATTATATAACTTAAATAATATATCAATATTATTATAAAGAAATAGCCATACTTCTCAGTTCACAGTAAGACATTTTCCCCCATCTCAAACTAATCTATGTTCTGTACAAAATAACAAAGGTTTACTGAGAATTTCCCTGGCTTTTAAAATCTTTGCTCCAACAGTTTGTATAGCATTGAGGCTACTGCATTTGTCTCCACACACACACACACACACACACACACACACACACTAAGTACACAGGAAGAGAATAAAACTACTTAAAACATAGCAAGAACTTTAGATATTATATTTAAGTTCATTTATTTGGGACTGTAGGGTGGGGAACTTCTGGTTGTATGTTCAGAGCCTAGTCCTTTTGATATATATAAATTTTTCCTTCATTTCAATAGTGTGAGCATTTATTCTTTTTTGAATAGTTGGATCAAAGTAAAGGAAATATTCAGGCATGGATACTTAATTTTAATAGTGATTGTTAAAGGAAAAGCATGCATAACCTGAAGATATTTGGGTTAGGATCATGTATAAACATGTGTTAAATTGATATGACTTTTACAGAGGACTGGAAGTCTTTGTCCTAGTTTAGGTGACAGTGATAGGCTGTTTTTTTTCTTTTTTTTAGACCTAACTTTATTTTTGCTCTTGCTACTTTTTTCATAGACAAACACACATGCACATAATCTTACATGTTTTTCCTTAAAAGTAAACTGTCTATTGTTCTCCATTTCAAATGTGAAAATATGTTCTTTTCTCTAAGTGCCATATAATCTATAAAGTTCTACATAAAGTGAATAAAAACTTGAAAAAATAAAATGATTTATATTAAAACAAGCTTTATATAAGTAGCTCTCTGAGGCTGTGCTATGCTATTAGACATCAATGCTAATGCTCTGACATGCCTAGCTTTTCTATAAAAATAGATTCATCAAATGCCTGACATGTCAAAGAAAATATATAATTTGATTTTCTTTTCAAAGGGACTTTTTGAACCATTACAAGATAGAGTAACATTGTCACTATATTAAAAGTACTGTGGTGGTGGTACATTATTTTGAAGTACTGATTGTGTCGCTGTGCCAATTTCATTTTTCAAATCTGCCTGATGTATATGAAAGAAGATCATTAAGTTCCCACTCAATGGTGCATGGAAATTCGACAGTGCTTCCTGAACATGTGGTCTATTCCACACACATTTATCCCCCCTCCCTCCCATTAATATCCTACTGGTATTTTACTTAGTCAAGGTTGTGGTGCTAGCCATAGAGTAGAAAGCTGTTAAAAAAAAAAAGGTATAATTCATGCTTAGAGAAAACCAGATATATCTAGAGCTCTAATCTGTTAACATCTCTTACAGACTTGAGATATTTCCCTTAAACTTTTTCGGGAAGAAAAAGCTCAACATACTTATATTAGCTAGTCAAAGTAATAGTGGTGGTTTATGTGAATAATTATGAATTTGGTTAATGATCATTAAATTGTAAGTATTCCACATGTACAATAATTCATGCTTTGAAGGGAGAAATATTCTTAGAGATAGATTTTTATATCACGTGTGCATCTCATTATGTCTAATTTCACAGCAGAGGTGGTGTGTTAGGATGTACTGAATGACTGGCTGGTGGAAAATAATATGTCAAATTTTGTATAATTTTAAGCTTTTGTATTTCTTCCCATTTGATGCACACTATATTCTATTTTAGGTTTCCCCTCATATCCTTGTTTAGTTTTAAAAATTTAAATACAGTAACATTCACTATATGTGGTGTAAAGTTCTATGGCTTGAATTCAGAGTCATATATCCTCTGTCATAGTAAAGATACAAAACAATTCCATCACCCCAAAATTATCTTGTGCCGCCCTTTTGTAATCAACCTGTCCCCATGTCCCCATCCCTGGTGTGGATCTGCTTTCTGTCCGTATAATTTAGTTTTGCCTTTTAGAGAATGCCATATAAATGTAATCATACAACAGTAGCCTTCTATGTCTGACTTCTTTCACTTATTAAAATGCATTAAGATTTATCCATGCTGTTCCATGAATCATTTGTTCCTTTTATAGTAGAATATTATTCCATTGTTTGGATATTCCATAGTTTTCTTATTCACCAATCAGTTGAAGGACATCTGGGTTGTTTCTAGTTTGGGGCAATTATCACTATAGCTCCTGTACTATTCGTGTACATGTTTTTCTCTGAACATAAGGTTTCTTTTCTCTGAGATAAATACCTGAGAGTGGGTTTTCTGGGCCATGTGACAACTATATCTTTAAATTTATAAGAAACTGCTGAACTATTTTCCAAATTGCCTATATCGGCACTATTTTGTATTTCAACTAACAATTTGTGAGAGTTCCAATTGCTCTGCATACTTGTCTGCACTTGATATTATCAGTTTTCTTGGTTTTGAATTTTTAAAAAATAATTTTAGTCATTCTAATAGTTGTTTTGGTATCTCATTGTGGTTTAATTTGCATTCCCCTAATGACTCTGATGCTGAGCATATAACTATTTGGTGTAAGTATCTTCACATCTGCCAATTTTTTTATTGAATTGTTTTTTTTCTTTATTGTTGAGTCTTGTGAGTTCTTTATATTTTATGGATATAAGTCCTTTGTCAGAAATGTGATTTGCACATTTTATTTTCAGTTTGTGGCTTGTCTTTTCATCCTCTTCAGTGTCATTCACAGAGCAATATTTTTACTTTTGATATAGTCCATTTGCCAATATTTTTCTTTTGTGATTTGTGCTTTTAGTTAGTGTCATATCTAAAAGCTCTTTGCTTAACCCACGGTCCCAAATACTTTCTCCTATGTTTTCTTCTAAAAGTTTTATTCTTTTTCATTTTACATATCTGTCTATGATCCATTTCCAGTTAAGTTTTCTGTAATGTGTATGTGTCAACATTCATTTTCTTGCATATGGATGTCCAATTGTCCCTGCACCATTTGCTTAAAAGATCATAATTTTTCCATTCAATTGCTTTTGCACCTTTGTCAATAATAAGTTGAGTATGTTTGTGTCAGTCTCTTTCTGGACACTCTATTCTGTGCCGATTTTCTCTTTTTCTGTCTTTTTACCAATACCATACAGCCTTGTTTACCTTAATTTTATAGTAAGTCTTGAAACTGGATAACATGAGTCCTCTAAATTTGTTCTTTTTTTCCAAAGCTGACTTGTTTTTAGAATCGGTTTATTGTTATCTACAAAAAAGCTTGCTGATATTTTGGTTTGGATTGCCTTGAACCTATAGTTCACTTTAGGGATAATTGTTATCTTGAGTCTTGCCATCCTCCTGAACATGTTTTAGAGGATTGATATCTAAGTATTTTTATTCTTTTGTTAATGGTGTTTCAGTATCAATTTCCAATTGATACTGGAATACAATTGATTTTTATGTGTTGACCGGTATTCTGCTACCTTACTAAACTCACACCAGGTCTCTCCATAGAGCTGTTAATGACATAGCAGCTGGCTTCCCCCAGCGTGATTCAAGAAAGAGAGGGCAGGAGAGAATGAGAGAGAACAACAAAAATGAATTGCAGTATTTTTTAATATATATATATTTAAAAAGATGCTTAGATTACATAAATGTTACACAAAAATAACAGGGATTCCCATGTTCCCCACCTCCCACACCTCTCATAACATCCCACATAAACATCTTTCATTAGTGTGGCACATCACCTGCAGTGGATATACACATCCTGGGGCTTTGCCACTAAGCATGGACCATAGTTCACATTGTAGACCACACTTTCTCCCACACAGATCTGCATGGTATATGCTGATGTAAAATGGCCTGTATCTGTCGTTGTAATGTCACTCAGGATAATTCCCAAGGATTGAAACCGATTCCCATGTACAAGGATCCGGGTTCAATCCCCATTACCTCCTAAAAAGAAATAAATAAAAATAAAATGAATTGCAGTATTTTTTTAATCACCTATTCTTGGAAGGGACATTCAATGACTTCTGCCATAGTCTGTTGGTCCAGCAAACCACCCTTGGTACAATGTGGGAGAGGACAACAGGGTGTGAATACCAAAAGACGGGAATCGATTGCATGGGCCATCTTGGAAGTTGACAGTTCTAATTTTAGGTAAATCATTACTACTCTAGTTTCCTAATATAAATTTGATAGTATAAAGAGAAGCAAACTTAATTATTTTCTATGAGAAATTTCACCTTTAAAAAAATGCTTATTCTTTAAGATGATGGTTTGGGGGCAGATACAGTGATTCTACCATAAAAGCTGATCTCAGAATACAATTCATAGTTATTGCCTATTTTAAATGAATTCCTTTATTATAACACATCGAGTAGTTTAGTGATTATTGCAGACATATATTCAGTGTTTTGATAATGACAGGGAAGAAAGATTTCACCAGCTATATTATATAGGAGAGGAAAGTATGGTGACAGAAATATTGGTCTCTATCCCAACATCACAAAGCAGCTAAAAGCCTTTTCTGATCCTGGTGGGAATTTACTAATAGGAAGTAGGTGATAAAAAATTTTTAAAATTCCACACTGCTGGCCACTGTTATGCCCTTCCATACTTCCATAGATACTGAAAACAGTCCGAGTTTCTGAATACTTGCTTTTATTTTTGTTTTCCTGGCCCTTATAACACTTAGGGGAAATCAGGTGCTTCATTTCTCCTTGTTGACAAGAAAAGAGGTCCCTTAGGCAAATGGATAAATTCCCAGCCATATTTTGACCTTTCCACTTTAGATTTAGTGAAGATTTCTTAACCACTAGAGAGAGCAGTGATTTTATTCGTTTTTGCTAGCTGTGTTTTCTACCAAGATTACGTTTTTTAAAAAAGAAATGTTAAAAAAATTTTGATTTTTAAAAATTTAACGGGTAACAATATGGTAATTAGAGTAAATATTTTTAAAAAATAGATAACTAAAATTAAAAAAAGAAATCTGTCACCACAATTCTATCACTGAGATAATTAATACAAAGCTAATGTAAAAGTTTTTAATAGACACACTTATAAGGATAAAAATCCTACAATTACTTATGCAGAAATTTTAATATTAGTTATTTTGATCTATGGATATGCCAATATTGAATCAACAAATCTAAAATTATTAGATATTTGACTAATTATAATCTTTTTCATATTAAAAGTTTCAGTGAATATTCTGGAATATGTAATGTATTCCTCATAAATTCCTTAAACATTTCCTTCAGGTACATTCTTGGAATTGCAATTGTTTAATCAAAGTTTATTTGCCAAAATGCCTTCTAGAAAACTCTACAGATTTATATTTATGTCAATTCTGTATATTACCAACACTTATTTTAATTTTTTAATCCAAAAGGTAAATGATATTTGTGTTTTAACTTTCAATTCTTTGATAAATAGTAAAATTAATATTAAAAAATATTTTAAATATTTGTTGGTGTTTTATGATTATGCTTTGGGGAATTACCTATTTATAACTTTTCTCCCCATCCCAATTTATATTTTCTTCAGTTGCAAAGAACTTGATTAATCACAATCCTTGGTTCAGAATGCCCTATCATCATGGACCCATTGATCCACTGATCTTTCTGTATTTTATGTACACATATTTGTATGTGTGTACTATACTGTTAATAGTATGTTGACCACAAAGTTACGCACCGCACAACTCAATAACAAAAATACATCCATAGCTTCCATCTCCCTATAAACATCTCCTCTATCTCATCACTTGCCTCCTCTAGAATTAAGCAGTCATGATTTTTCACTTACCATTCTCTTGTCTTTTTTTCACATAGATTTGTACTGCATATAAATCAACAACATAGTATTGATTTGTCCTTTTTAAAAAAATCTTTATACAAAGGCTATCACACTCTATAGCCTTCCTTTTTTCAAGCAATGTTAGCTAAACACTTTTCAATACTGTATAATACTTCATTGTGTAAATATATCATAATTATTATCAGTTCTATTGTCAATGTGCATTTTGGTGGTTTCCAGCATTTTTCCATTATGAAGAGAGCTTATGTGGATATTTTTATATATGTAATTTTACAAGTTTTTTCTGTATAATATACCTAGGAGTGCAATTACTGGGTCAACTTTATAAGGTAGTGCCAAATTTAAACTCCCAGCTACAATGTACAAGAGTTCCATATGCTCTCCAATAAATGGTATTATCATATTACTTATTTCTTTCCAATTAGATGACCATAAAAATGTATCTGTTGCAGGGAAAGGCTGTAGCTCAGTGCTTGAGCACCTGCTTTGCATGTACGAGGTCCCTAGTTCAATCCGTTGTACCTCCTAAAATATATATATATATATATATATATATACACACACACACATACACACACACAGATATGTATATATCTGTAGTGATCTTTTTTGCATTTATTTTACACTATTGGTCATACGTATTTTCTCTTCTGTGAAATGCCTGTTCATATCTTTAGCCCATTTTTTCTGTTGGGACAGTGTCTTTTCCTTTTTAATATGAATGAGATTTTGAATTTGTGAGTAATATGTGTAGCAACTATTTTCTCCCAGTTTGGGGCATCTCTTTTCACTTTCTTTGATATGTCTATAAGGAAAGAAGTTTTTAGTGAAAAGTAGTTGATTTATTTAACCTTTTAATTATGGTTGGCACTTTGTGTCTTATTAATGAAATCCTTTCCTACTCCAAGATAAAAAAATATAAAAAATATCTTCAGCTGTATTTTACTTGCCATGTTTTAAAGTTCCATGCTCCTGGTTTCAGTGTTGTTATGGAAATCATCTTGAAGCACCCCTGCCCTTTTTGGGCTTCCTGTTTTACCAGATTCCTTCCCTGATTCTTACTGTTTTTACTCTGGCCTGGTTCTTGAACACACCTGCTCTGTCTCCCTATAACAGAAGCCCAGGCCCCACGTTTCCTGGGGCTCAGTTTACTTGTGTATTGTTCTTTTAGGGGCTTCCCCAGAGACTTCTCCTCTTTTCTATGAGACCAATTATACCCCAAAATGTGCATTTCTTGGATGTAGCAGTTATCAAGTGAGAGTGTTCCTAGAACTCCTAGCTGTTCATTCTGGAAGCAGGAGATGATGGGATATATTTCCTTATCCTGCTGATTTTAAGAGCTATTTAATTTATTGAGAATCTTAACCATTATTTTATTTTATAATAGCTAATTTTAAAAATTGCTGTTGTCGTCTAGATTTGATATTTCAGTACATTTTACATTTTAGTGTGTCATATCCAGCAAGCTTTTCTTTTTTTTTTTTTTTTTTTTTTAGCAAGCTTTTCTTTATGTTTGTCTTTCCTTTTAGATTTCAGAAGGCTTTTCCTACACTAATATAATCTAATTTTTAATATATATTTCACTCCTATATCTATATAGATTAATTGTTATATTTAAATAATCAATTCTTCACATATTTGTCTCAGTGTAATGACAGAGGGAGGGGTCTATATTTTTTGCCAATTGTGCAGACTGATTTTTAAGAGCATTCATATAAAAAGAAAATCCTCTGATTAGGAAAGTCACTTTCATGACATATTACATGGGTGTCTACTATACTGTTCTACAAATTTTTTGTTTATTCTGTTACTAAGAGGACTTCCTTTCATAGCTGGTATGGTAAGTCTTTGCTTATTCAGCATTTAATTTTTTTCTGGCTTCATATATATATTGTTATCTTGAGGAGGAACTTTAAAATTACTTTGTCAAGTCCCAAAAATTCCCCCTGGGATCTTGATTCAAATTGTGTTAAATTTATAGATCAATTTAAAAGAAACAGATAGCCTTTCAATACTGAGTGTTTCTGTCCAAGAATATCAGGTCCTTTTATTACTTTAAACTTTCTTTTATGTCTCCCAGTCAAATTTTCTTCATCAGGTTCCTCCAAGTGTCTTGTAAAACTTATGCTTAGACATTTCACAATGTTAGTGTTTTAAACCTTTCAACAGTTATATTCAATATGTGAGTTCATAATCTTTTAAAATAATTAAACAATACAAACATATATGAAACAGAAACTGAAATTCTCTATGAATCACTCCACTGAAGTAATTAATGGTGACATTTCTCTGCATATTTCCATACATTTATTATGTATGTGTAGTTTGGGTATTTTTATTTTTGTTATTGTTTTTAACAGAAATGCAAGGCAAATTTTGAAATTTCCTTTTTTTTTTTGTTACTCAAACTGTGTTTTGGAGATATTTTGATAACAGTGCCTCTAGTTTTACCACATTCTTTTAATAATATAAGGATATATAATAATTGACTGCCATTCCTTAATTGAGGTCCATATTGATTGTTTCTATTTTTCATTTCAAACAACAGAACAATAAACATCTGAATACAGGTATATTTATGCATATCTGTAAGTATTTTTCTAAAGTAGATTTTTTAGGAATAAATTTGTGTTTCAAAGATAAGACATTAAATTTATAGTTATAGCTAAAAATGATTATCAATTTATAATCCCACCCACAGTATTTTTGACACCTTTACTGGACTAATACCTGAAGAAACTTGATGATTTATTATTTTATGTTCTATTTCCTTGATTATTAATGGTATGGGACATTTTTCATATCTTTTGGCTATGTATGTATTTTCTTCTTTGGAATATCCTCTACCATTCTTTACTAATGAACTGTATTCTTTATTAATTTTCAGAAGCTGTTTATATATTGATTCACATTAATCTTCCAATTAAATGGGATATAAATATTTTCATCCACAGTTATGACTATGTTTATGGTATATTTTGCTATATAGAAGTTTTAGTACTTACATTGTAAGTACTCCCTTTCAAAGGAGAAGTTAGTGTGTAGTGCATTTTATTGTGTTGCTATAGTAGTCCAGGTTTTATACCAGGATTTTTAGTGCTTCATTACAAATAAACATTCTTCAACTATCTTTTTCGTACCACTTTTCTCCTCTATTTATACTGTAGAATCTTTTTCATCTTCCCGAAATTTGGTGGAGAGGGCGTTACTTTCCGTTTCTCACAACTATAGGACATAAGTCATCACTTATCTCAGGAAATGCTGAGAAGGGAGCTTCTACTTCACTTTCACTTTCTACACTTTCTACATTGAAGATCACTGATCCCTTGACCTGAAGGCCTTTTCTTACTACATTAATAGAGTTTTATTGTGTTCAAAACTGTTTTTCTACATTGGAGTAGGCCACATTGCCTTTGAGAAGCTTGTTTAGAAACAAAGAAACAAAAAAGGAATATGGCCCTTATAATTCAATTTATTGTGATCAGATGCTAGTTCACATCTATTTATGCATCCTTAGGAGTGAGTTCATTCCTGGTTCATGGCAGCCTCTAGTTTCATTCCTCTGGTTTAGGTTTTTGAGGTGCCTTGAACGTCCTTCATTTATTTCTTTTCTTCAGAAAGGGAAGTGTGGTTGTTGTTTTTTTTGAATGATGACTTCTTTTGATCTTATCTCATCTATATTATTTGAAATTAGTGGTTTATATTCATAATGTGCCACGATTTCAATACTGATGATTTTTCTCCCTATTTTATTCTTCTTTTGAGCCATTTTTGTAAATATAAGGAATTTGGAAGGTTGCTTTTACATTTGAGTACCTTTTAGTTAATGGAATTTAATTTTTTATTTGCTATCTTTGCACTCATAAAATTTACGCATAGAACTGGGTTTATCAGGGACTTGATCTCTGTATAATTCAAGGTGCTGAATAAATCAGAGACTAGGGATAAGAAACAACAGTAAGTTAACAGTAAAAGGCATATTAAAACAGCATCTGTTTTAGTCAGCCAAAGGGGTGCTGATGCAAAGTACCAGAAATCTGTTGGCTTTTATAAAGGATATTTATGTGGGGTAAAAGCGTACAGTTACAAGGCCCTAAAGAGTCAAACTCAAAGTTACTTTCTAACCAAAGTCAGTTGCCACATGTTGAAGCAAGGTGGTAGCTGATCTCTGAGATGGTTTGGACTCCCCCTCTGGGCTTGTCTCTCAGGGATTCCTATATCAGTCTGAGCTGTCTTCCCAAGGTCAGCTGTAAGCTCTCAGGCAAATGCTCCATCTCTCCCTAAAGCTTTAGCTTCTCCTTTCCGTCTCATGGCAGGCAGGATCGAAATGACAAAGTTCTCTCCTCTGCCGTCTATGGAGCTCTCTCTCTTCCTGTGTATCATCTTTTATATATATATATATATAATACAAACATGTATGTGTGTATTATATATATACTTTTTTATTTTATCTTTTTAAAGATACCTAGATTACATAAATGTTACGTAAAAAATATAGAGAAGGGAAGTGGCTGTGGCTCAATCAGTAGGGCTCCCGTTTACCATATGGGAGGTCCCGGGTTCGGTTCCCCGGGCCTCCTGGTGAAGGCAAACCCGCCCGCACGGCGTGGTTAGCTGACCCAGCGAGCACAAGCAGCAAGGGGGGGGGATAAATGAATAAATAAATAAAATCTTAAAAAAAAAAAAATAGAGAATTCCCATATGCCCCGCTCCCTAGCCCTCCCACATTTTCCCACACTAATAACATCCTTCATTAGTGTGGTAGATTCGTTACAATTGATGAATACATTTTGGAGCATTGCCACTAAGTGTGGATTATAGTTTGCATTGTAGTTTATACTCTCTCCTGCACATTTTTTAAAGTTATTACAAGATATAAAATGGCCTGTATCTGTCATTGCAGTGTCATTCAGAACAATTCCCAAGTCCTGAAAATGCCCCCAAATTACAGCTATTTTTCCCTCTCCCTCCCCTCAGAGCCTCCAGTGGCCACTGCCTCCACATCAGTGATAAAAGTTCTTCCGTTGCTAGAATCACAATACATCTATAGTAGAATAACAGTAACTCTACTCTAGTCTATCGTTCATTCCCCAATCCTGAAGATTCTGGGATGGTGGTATCCACTCTGCCTCTAATTGAGAGGAGGCTTAGATCCCATGGGGCTGTGTGTCATCTATTTCAGCCCACCAAGGGGGTGAGGACTCAACCCTGAGTCATGTCCTAATGACATCGTTGAATCAAAGCCCTAATCTTAACACGTAATTTCATGAAGACATGTCAGCTGAATCTAATGTATTCAAAGGGTATCACACCCAGAGGAATCAATTAGTTTACAAACATAATCTATCTTTTGGAGATTCATAAATAATCTCAAACTGCCACAGCAACCATAAACAAGTCTTTAAGAGAGTTAAAGTTAGAAAAGTTAAATTCTATATTAATTTTCTACAATCAGAGAAACTTATTCTAATTTTTAATTCATTGTATTGTGAGTAAAGTTTTTTTCTCAAATCTTTGTACTTTATTTTTTGTTGTAGCAGAGACATACACTGTTACTGTCATCAACAAGCTGCAGTGGTCATCAAAGACATTTGACTAACAGGACTTCATGCAGTCTGAACTTTTCTGTTTTTAGGAAATTTTCTTCTTGTATTGCATACTTATACACATATTTGAAGCTTTATTTGAAATTCAGTGTATGTGATGTGAAACTGTGTTGTGATTTTACTGACTTTTAAGAAAGTTTTTATTAATGCAACCTAATTAAATGGGTCCAAATTTAATCTCTTGCCTTAAATTGAAAAAGTTATTTAATTTACAGGTCTTTATTGAGGCAAAATCTGTCACAAGTGGCACAGGGGATTCAGAATATATGGCTCTTATTCAAAAGCAGCTTATAATCAGGCTGGCAAGAGATAACATATAAAACAAAGATGGGTCATGCCTAGCTTTTGTAAGAATTATCTAGATTTCCCTTCAATTTCAAGATAAATATAAAGTGAAGTATTCAGTAGAGATTTGCTGTGTTTAGAAAGTAAACTTCATAACATGGCAAAGGACAATCAAATTTCATTTCTTAGGCAATGGCTTCTGTTTATAATTTTAATTTTATTTTTGCCTTTTCAGCAACTTCTCTTTACTACAGACAAAAATAGGTACATTGTAATATTTTATGACCTCTTAGAACAGCAGTTATTGGTATTTTTGGGGTCCTAGACTTCTTTGAGTATCTAATGGATGTTCTGAACTCTTCCCGGAAAAATGCATATATGTACATACACATAACACATATGACATACTTAGTTTTGCATAAAATTTTAGTATATTTATAGAAATCTAGTTAGGTAACAAGTTTCCATGGATCTTATGGCAAGAGCTTCTTAGAATTACTTTCCAACAATTATATTGGGACATTAATGTCTATGTTTATGTGTATATGCACAGGTGTATGTGTGTGTGTGTGTGTGTATGTGTGTAGGATACCCATATGTAGTTCTGAAGAGTCCCAGTTTAGACCATTTATCCATGTGTTCCATGAAATTTTGCATTTATCCCAAATTTTCCCTTTTTAAAATAAAGTCATTATTATTAACAGTCAGTTTGGGTCAGTACACCTGCACTTTATACTTCTAGTTTCTGCCATAGTCTCCTTAATAGTGTATGGGTGCAAGTGTAGTGAACAGTATTCTGTCTTTGATATGTAGTTAAATTTGAAAGATGACCAGCAATTTTCCTCTGTTCCAGGTATAAGTATCTAACATTTGCCTTTTAATAAGAACATAAAGGCTGTTGTTGATAAAACAAAGGGCAATGGAATCTGAGTGAGAAAAGAATCAACTTTATTTCCCAGAAAGGATACTTGCTGTACCAACCAGTTGTCCCCTCACTTATACTTTGAGTTGCAAAAAGCAAAATGACAGACCTGTCAGAGAAGTCTGATAGAAATTTAAGAAACTATAAGTTAGGTATATGTGACATACATGTAGGCAATATTTGACTGAACTTAAATAAGTTTGTCTGAATGTCTTTACTGTTTACTTATTGCATAGTGTAAATCAACAACTATTTATTTTATTTTTAGTAACACTTTTATTTTGCAATAATTTTTTTTGGCACTAATGATTCAAAAAAGAAAGTGAATGTTAAAAAACAAAAACAAAAACAAAAAAATCTCCTGGAACAAATAAGCAATTATAGCAAGATTGTAGGACACAAGGCTAATGTTTTGGTTTGCTAAAGGCTGCCAATGCAAAATATGAGAAATGGATTGGCTTTTATAATGGGAATTTATTAGCATATAAGCTTACATTTCTGAGGCTGTGAAAATGTCCACATCAAGGCATCATCAGAGATGCTGTCTCACCAAAGGTCAGCTGCTGGTGACTCTGGACTCCTGCAGTATGGCAAGCCAAAATGGTGGCTGGTCTCTGCTTTCTCCTCCAGGCTCACTTTCTCCCTGAACTCAGGCATATGGCTTTTAGCTTCCTGGGCTATGTCTCTTTAGTTTTGGGCTGCTCCACTGATTCTAGGCTCCTGCCTCTTTCTCGAGCTCTCAGGGTTCCTCTCCCTTACTGCAGTTCGATGCACTCTTTGAGTCCTTTCTCACATAGCTGGGTAAAATGGTAGCTCTCTTCCTCTGTGTGTTTCTGTTTTCAGTTCTCTATTTATATAAGACTCCATCAAGAGGACCAAGAGCCATCTAGGTCACACCTCACTGAAATAGTCCAAAGTCCTTAAACTAATAATCAAAAGTGATCTAATCAAAAGGTCCCTTAACTGAATCTAACCAGAATGTCCCACATAAAAGAGGTTTACATGCACAGGAATGGTTTAGCTTGAGAACATAATTTTCTGGGGTCCACAAAAGACTCAAACCAGGACAACTAACATACAAAAATCAATTGCTTTCTATCCCACTTCTGAGTATATACCCAGTTGAATTGAAAGCAGGGACATGAACAGATATATGCACATCAATGTTCATAGTGGCATTATTCACTATTGCTAAAAGTTGGAAACATCCCAAGTGTCCATCAATAGATGAGTGGATAAGCAAATTGTGATATGTACATACAATGGAATATTACTCAGCTCTAGGAAGGAATGTAGTATTAACACACGGGACAACATGGATGAATCTGAAAGACCTTACATTGAGTGAAATAAGCCAGTCACTGAAGGACAACTCATACATGACCTCACTGATATGACTCAAGCAAATTGAGCAGACTTACAGAACTAGAGCCTGGAAGATAGGTTATCAGGAGACAGAAAGGGAGTATAGTGTGGTGAGCTGATGCTTAATATGGGCAAGACCTATGCTAAGATGGAAGGAGGTGGTTGGACAGTGGATAGGCTTGATAGAGGTGCAGTGATGTGGTTGGGTTTGATGGAGCTGGAATGTGAGGGGGACTAGGGTGAGGGGGTTGGGTTGGACTATCCATGGAACTGGGGGAAGGAATGGAGGAAGAAGCAGGTGAACTCTGGGGGGATTTGTAGGTCTGTGGTTAAAACTACAATGGTGGGAATGCTCTCCTGGCAAATATGGCAGGGGAGGATTACTGGTACAGTGTGTCAGGGATGGGGGAATATGTGTATAGAGTGCCCCTGGGGCATGCGTCTATGGAATATAAAAGTGTTTACCTGGTCATAGTGTGTTATCTCAGTGGTGGAGACTCACACAATAAACAAGAAAATATTAAACTCCCATCCTGGGGAGTCCTGCTGTGTTTTCAGTTAGAGGGGTAAGAATCTCTCAAGAACATTGGCAGTGCCTAATAAATGAAAACAGACCAATATGTCAAGCCCTCAATATTATTGCATGTAACTATGAACATTATTCTTCAAATATTGAAACTTAGTGGTTACCATAGGTTCCGATGGAAGGGGGAGGGAAGAATAGAATAGATGGAACAATGAAATTGTTCTGTATGATCTTGCAATGATGGAAACAGGGCATTTTAAATTTTGTCAAAGCCTATAAAAGTGTACAGTGCAATATATAAACTGTAATGTAAACCTTCACTGTGGCTAGTAGCAATGCTTCAATATTTTTACCTCAGTCATAACAAATGTGCCATACACATGTAAAATGTTATTAATAGGGAAAAGGGGATGGGGTAAAGGCGAGGGGGTTGGGTATGTGGGAATGCCCTATATTTCCTATGTGACTTTTCTGAAACCTAAAGCTTCTATGAAGATTAAAAAACAAAAAACAAAAAGACACACACACACTGAGGGAATATACAGAAGAAATTGTCACTGTACATAAAAAATAACAGATCTTACACTGATGAAAGAAACATTGGGAAAAAGTTTTATTGTACTTTATTTTTTAATTTTGTAATTTTAACCTTTATTTCTTATTTTATATTCTTTTTCTTTTTGTATTTTGTTAGTATTATTTTAGTTTTTTATTTTTATTTTTTTTACCGGGAGGTCCCGGGTATCGAACCCGGGTCCCTCCATATGGGAGACGGATGCCCAACCATTTGAGCCACATCCGTCCCCCAGTTTCTTATTCTTTTATTTATTTATTTATTTATTTATTTATTTATTTATTTATTTATTTATTTATTTATTT
>JAKSZT010054487.1:36536445-36688397 GCA_026826555.1 Tolypeutes matacus | reverse complement strand
TTTATTTATTTATTTATTTATTTATTTATTTATTTATTTATTTATTTTGGCTTTGATTTGGGAAGGTTTTGGATCACAGAAGGTTCACAACTGTGGCAGGGGAGAATCACTGATGCAGGGTGTCAGTGATGGGGGGATGTGTGGGGAGGGGTGAAACTGGGACATGTCTCTATGGCATATGAATATGTTCACATGGTCATGGCGCATTGTCTCAGTGGGTGGAGACCCACACAATCACCGAAGAATATTGAATTCCCAGCCTGGTAAGTCCTGCTATATTCTCTTTTAGAGCAGCAAGATCCCCTGAGTACATGGCAGTGCCTAGTGAAGGAGAACAGACCATTATGCCAGGCCCTTATTACTGATGGTTGTACTTATAAACCTTTTTGTGAGAAGTTGAAACTTAGCCTAGTCTTATATATTGTCTAAGAGTTACCTCCTGAGAGCCTCCTTGTTGCTCAAATGTGGCCTTTGTCTAAGCTAAACTCAGCATATAAACTCATTACATTTCCTCCAGCATGGGACATGACTCCCAGGGATGAACCTCCCTTGCAATGAGGGATCATTACCAGAGCCAACTAGCAACACATTTGGGGAAAAATCTTGATTTAAAGGGGGAAATATTAAATACAAATGAGTTTTTATGGCTAAGAGATTTCAAAATGAGGAAGGAATTCATTCCAGAGGTTATGCTTATGCATGCCTCAGCAGGATCTCATTGACTGCCACAGTAAACAGTACCTCAAACAGCAGGGCTCTTGAGGCCTCCAGAGACATCTGGACACTATAGGCAGGGCAGAAAATCTCAGGAATTCAGCACTGTCAGTGGGCCTTAGTTTTGGAATATATGCTTCCCAAATTAATAGCGTTAGACTCATTTACAATTTCCCTACACATGACTCTTCTGCCCCTTTTATTTGAACCTATAATTAGCAAATATATGTCCCAGAAACTTAAATCTTCAAGTCTTCAAGCTTGAATCTCAGCAAGATTTGCAACACCTACTCTTCAGTTCATTGGACTCATCCAGGACAATTAACAAGAGGATAATGATGGACAATGCCCATCCCAAAAAATACTCATCCCAAAAAACAGAGAGTATCTACAGTTGCAAGGCAAGCTCCTTTCAAATTGTAAATAAATGACTGATTTCAAGGAAAAAAAAATCAATTGCTTACCTATACACCAGTAATAAACAATTAGAATTTGAAATTAAAAAACCATAATACCATTTATATTAGATCGAAAAAATTAAATACTTAGGTATAAATGTCTAACTAAATGTATACAAATCCATAGAACTGTATGCAAAAAGTATGAAACCTAATATAAACTGTAGGTGGACTTTACTTACTAAAACTGTATCAATATTGGTTCAGCAAATGTAACAAATATGCCACATTAATGCAAGATGTTAATAACAGAGGAAAGCTGTGTATGTGTGTTTGTTGAAGGGTGTATATAGGAACTCTGTACTTTGGTGTAAAACTGCTCTAAAATAGTTTAATTTTTACAAAAGTAAGTACTGAAATTTTCTTTGTCAAGAAATTTGATGTGAATGTGCCACTTGCACATATTGTTTTACATTTACCGTCTGCAGTCATCAGAGTAATATTAGAGACCTCATAAAAATGCCAGTCCAGTGAAAACCACGGACCCCTTACTAAGTCCACATTTATAGTATATTTATTAAATAATACTATACTGTGTATTATTTAATAAATATATCACACCTGCACCAACACGTCCCCACAAAAATAATGTTTTTTTGAATTTCAATTCAAGCTCACAGACCCCTGGTTAAGAACCCCTGATTGGGAAACGGATGTGGCTCAAGAGGTTCAGTGTCCGTCTACCATATGGAGAGACCGGGGTTCGATCCCCGGTACCTCCCGGTAAAAAAAAAAAAAAAAAAAAAAAGAACCCCTGATTTAGATCAATGCATAAATTGTTATAAATTAAGTTCCCTTACCTTTGCTGATCTTGCACTTAAACCTGGACTTGTTCAGTGTTCCCTTCTTATCCCCCATAATTAGGTCCTATAAATATTATCTTCTAAATATATGAGATTTGCTTTCTCTTGTCCAAATTCATTGCCACTCTCCATCTCCAGAATTAGTTCTAAACTCTGTCATCTCATGTTAGCTACTCTAATAGTCTCTGAATTGATTTCCTCACTGTATTAGTTCTCTAGGGAAACAGAACCAATAGAGATATCTGTAAATAGTATGAGATTTTATAAAATTATCTCATGTGCTTATGGGGACGCACAAGTGCAGATTCCATAGGACACTCTGCAAGCCAGGGACTCTGATGAAAGTCTACAATGTGTTCTCCAGGAAATGCTGGCTGTCTGAACTACAGATGGAAATTCTCTCCCTGCATGCTGAAATCAGTTCTCCTTTTAAGGCTTTCATCCGATTGGATAAGATGTCATTCATTGCTGACAGCAATCTCCTTAGTTGATTAGTTGATTGTAGATGTTAACCAACCATCTATGCAATCAACTCAATGATAATTAAAGTCCATGAAATGCCTTTGTATTACAATTAGCCTAGTGCTTGCTTGACCAAACAGCTGGACACCATTACCTGGCCAAGTTGACACATTAGCCCAACCATCACACCCACATTTATTCTTTCTTCCATCTAATGAATTTTCCACATAGTTCCCATAGTATTTTCAAATTAAAATTTGATCATATTCTCTTTCCCCCGTTGATTAAAGCATTTAATGTCTTTCCATTGATCTTGGGATAAAGAATACATTTTATATGACTTGCAAGCCTCCTCACTATCTCTCTAAAACTGTACCATGTTACCCCTGGAAGAATTCCTTCTTTCGTTAACTATTAATTATTTGTCAAGTCTCAATACAGCTATTAATTCATCAGAGAAAGTTCTCAGAATTTCCTTGGCAAGTCAATTTCCATACTGTGTTTTCAAAGGACCATTTAAATCTCATTCCTGGCTTATGTTGCAATTTTAATGTTACAGTTATTCACATGTTTTTCTCATCCTTTATCATCAATATATGGAGGCTTCAGAGGAGCAAGCTTGGTTTTATTCACCAGCACCTACAATAGTTCCTAGAATATAAATAAATGTTATTGAAATCAACAGCATTGAATGAATGAGTTTCATAATTATAAGTGAGATAATATTTTCTTGATTATTTTATTTTTAAGAAATAGAAAATCAATGATCTTTCATTTCTCCCTTTTCATACAAAGGGAGAAATAGTTGTCAGAGTGGAATATGGTGAAAAATTGAAAGGTTTTAGAGAAAGGGCAAACCACTTTACTACCAGTGTCACAATTTCCTCCATTTGTAAACTGCAAAAAAAAAAAAAAAAAAAAACATTCCCACTTCATTGGTTTTTTTGAGAGGCTTAAATAAAATTGAGTTTGTGAAGCTCTATGTTTGAATATCTATGTTTGATATTGGTAACCCAATAAATATAAACTCTATAAGACACAATTTCAACTTTGGTTTACCACTTCCCAGAGTATCATACTGTCTTTGAGTTTGTCTTTTCCATCAAAATCTTAGAATTTGCTAAAATGCCTAATTTTAATATAAGGCGATCATAATGAATTTTCCTGTACCTTATAATATACTCTGGAATATTAGGATGCATTATGTCCACTGTCCTCTGTTGTGTCAGATATTTCAGTAACTATTTTTCATTTGAATTTTCACAGTGATTATTTTTGCTTTGATTTATGATGTCATTTTCTCTTCCACAGTTTGGACTCTGATTTTATCCAACTTATTTGCTATTTTGTCCTTGTCTTCAAGGGCGAGGATTTTTTGATCAGATAAATTTCTTTGGAGAGATTATTCTTCTTATGCCTCTGATTTACATTACTTATTCATATTATCATTCTGAAGTTTCTGGCATGGTTTTCTCAAACTTCCCTTACTCTCTTTTTATATTTTACCCTCACACTGATGGTACATGATCCGAGGCTTGTAGAGGAATTAGAAAGGCACTGATATGGTCATATGGTTAGGTAGAAGGTAAAGATAAAAACAACATTTTCTTTATAGCTTATAAATAGTTCAGTTATCAAGATTACATTAATACTAGGCCAACCATGTTTTGTTCAAGCAATAATATTTGATAACGAGGTGACAGAATAATTGAATAGACTTCATTTTACAAGCTAGCTTTCTATAATAAAGTTTACTGTTCTTAGTACATGGTATGAACTGTACAGTGAAAAAGAGTTAAATAATCAACCCTTAGCTGAGATCTAAAAGCTGAAAGTGCATGGAAGAAGGATTCTCTACTTGCACCAGAATATGCAACAAAGCAGGACATGAGCACAAAGAACATGAGAAAAAGAAAGGGCACAGTAGAATTATCTGCACAATGCTAAATTTATTAATGTAAAAAATTGCCTTTTATCCTGAATTAATATCGTTCCTACTTTTTAGTGGTTATTGTGTTTTTCCTTTAATAAAATAACTGGTAGTTATTTTTTTTTAACTTTCTTATTTGACTGAAAATGGATTAAAGATTGTAATCCTCTTTTATCTCCTTTAATTACAAGAAAAATTCTAGACCCATGAACTCCAACGTCTGAGAACCATTGCCTCACATTGTTTACAGTGCAGTAGTATCTTTCTCTGGGTAAGCACTCTGTTGTTTGGTTGCTGAACACTTATTTGATGGGCACTCTTCATCTTCCAGTTCCATAACTTGTTAGCTGATTAAACTTGGGAAAATTTACTGAACTTATCTGTGGCTCTTTCATTATGGGGAATTAAATAGAGGATCTACCTCACAAGGGTTTCTGTGAAGTTTGAGTTTATCCACAGAATGTGTTTGGAACTGTTTATTGTACCAGCTAAGCCCTCGATAAATGCTAATTATTATTATAATCAATGCCATATTTTCATTTTCAACAGCTGAATAATGTTTATTTTACCTTTACCTTGACAAGTAGAAATTGCACATTCTCTTTATAGATGGCAGATATAAAATATACAACACTTTTTTTCTCTAGCTAGTTGATTCCAAATCTCTAGAATAGTCCATGCTGTTTTTCAGAGTCAGGGACATGATTTGACTTAATTCAATGAACCTTGCTCTAGTTCCTTTCCTGGCCCTTTCTCAGGTGTTTGTGGAGATCATGGACTAACTGCTGAAAAGTGATTATTATTTTAACCTCATAGCTGAAGGGTTCACTAAACAGATAACATCTTTATACATCAGTCCATACCGAAGTTCAACCATGTAGCACCATTTTACAACTGAATCTAGGACCCAGTGTCTTCAAATCAAAGTATGAGAATTCAGGGGAAGTTAGGTAGCATGCATTTCAACATCAAAGAAGCCTGAAATAACCATTTATTAATTTTTAAACAATAAATATTTAGTATAAATTCTTTCATGCATCTAACAAATGTTATTGGAGAGCCTACTATGATTCAGACATTTCTAGGTACTTGGGATACAGAGATGAATAAAATAAAATTTCTCTCCTACAAAGGCTTATGGGGGGAGGGTGGATCTATATTTAAATAAAAAATGTAGCAGACTGTTGCAAGCACACTGGGAGATTTTTATGTAGAATTCTTGGGGGAAAGGAGATAGTCATCATCAAACAACCTAGACTTTCCTGTTAAGACCTTAGGAAGGGAACAAATATGACCATGTTGATCTGCAGTCTAGTAGTGAGAAAGGCAGATTTGAAACTCAGGTCTAAGAACTGGGCCTTGGTGTTGAGGAGGAGGCCTAGTTATCAACATTTGAGGAACCGGTCATGTTCTGATTGAGTGAGGGTTAGAAGTTGAGTTTATGTCCATGGAATTGTAACTAGTTATATCCAGTGTTAACTGTCTCAGATAAGAGTTGGTCTTTGGACCAGAAAACATATAAATCGGAAGATGGGATTAAATGGTTTCTGCTGTGGAAAAGGTCGACAATGAGACATGGAATCCGGATGAATTTCTTACTAAGGTATTGATTTGGATTCCTTTTCAACCTGAAAATGTTCATTACAATGAAAAAGCAGTGAAATTCTAACCACACTGCTGTAATGTCGTTCTTCACAATATAGTTTTTAAAAGTGTATCCCAATTTCTTTCAGTTGAAGATATTGTTCTCTGGCCATATACGTGTTTTGTTGTTTTACTAGTATTTTATATAATAAAGAAATTGAAATGTTTTGGATGAGGGGAAAGGAATTAGTAACAATTCACCCCTAACTCACTTTTATTTTCTGAAAGCTTCTTGTCTTGAATTAAATTGAAAACATATGTATATGCATGTTTAACTCTCTGCTCTTTGTTTCTAAAAATAAGATAATTGCCCAATTACCTTTGTCAATTTTTTAAAGCCCATGAATCAATTTTGGGTAGGCTTCTACTTCAGAAAAGGTGGATATAATTTTGCCTAATTAATATTTTCCTTATGATGGAAAAGAAGGTCCCCTCCTTGGCCATGTTTGTTCAAAAATCAAATATTTAGTATGAGACCATAACATAAATTGGTCTCTATTTGTTTCATTTTTATTTTGTGGGTTAGCTTTTTATCTCTAAGGAAGTTTTCTCAAAGTATGGTATGTGTATAAAGGGTACAATTAAATTCTGGATACCTTGAGCCTATGAACGGTTATGGATTGTGTATATGTGTGTGTATGTGTGTGTGTGTGTGTGCAGCAGCCTCCAAAGTTGTTGCCATAATATAGTAAGCTCTACAGGATCTGGCTTCCTATTACCTCTCTGATATTATCACCTACAATCACTTTCTCACCCATTCTATTTTAAGGATTCTAGCCTGATTTCTGCTCCTTGAAAATAGCAAACAGGCTTCCACTTCCCGGCCTTTACACTGGCTCCTCTGACTGAACACTCTTCCTATAGTTACTCTCCTGGAATATTTTCTCATCTCCTCAGGGCATCACACATATGTCACCTCCTCTGTGAAGTCCTCCTTGGTCAACCCCTCAGAAACTGCAGCCCTTTTTTTTCCACTTTCTATCGTCCTTTCTTATTCCATTATATTTTCTTTGAACTCTTACCATTCTTAAATATACTATTTATTTTACTTAGCTTATTTTCTGTTCTCCCATTCAAGCTCTGTGACGATAGGGACTTTTGTCTGTTTTGCTCACCCCTTTATCGCTATCACCTATAATAGTGCTTGTGGGCACAGTGGATGTTCAACAAATTTTTGTTGAATAAATGAGTGAACAAAGCATAGAAACACCTTTTGTATTGAAGTGGATTGTAGATGACAAATATTAGAATATTATTCTAGAAGAAATACTTGGTGTTCTTTTTTCACTGCAACCATTTTATATTTACTTTATTATCTCTTTGTGCCATTTACAATCAGAAATCTAAGTTGCAAAGGCCAAGAGCTACTAGCTAGATCTCTCACACAAGACATAACTCCACAGGTTGCCGGGACTCAAATCCTGGCCATACCACTTATGTGCTTTGTGATTTTTGCCCAGTCACTAGCTTATTTAAGCCACAATTTATTAATCTCCAAGCTAGAGATTGAAATAGTGACTTCCTTATAGGTTGCTGTGAAGATTAAATGAACTGATCTCAAGGTACTTGAATACAAGCTAACTTGAATAAAACAAGTGGCCAGTAACTGGTAGTTGCTGCTACTTGTTATTATAATCATTAATATTTGACAGAATAAAACCTTGGACACATTATTTTTATCATGTCCAAAACAAGTGTCCAAAACAGCTCCTCCTTCTGTCCACCCCATTTCAGTAAGTAGCTACTCCATCTTTCCAGTTATTCAAGAACAAAATATTGGAATATTGGAATACTGGAATATCCTGCTCTAGTAACGGGGCTTTAGGGAATAGAGAAATATAACATACCTGCTTTCGTAAATTCAGAGATTTATTAGAAGATAATTTGCATGGTTGTTTTAAAATAAGTAATAGAAGAGTAACTATCTCTTTTCTATAAAAATTTAAGAGTTATTCTCAAAACTGGAACAAATAATTCTAGAACATCAAGGATAAGTCACAGAGATGTAGTTTTTCAAAGAGATCTTTCTTTGCTTGGCTGTAAGGTCTTTGTGAGGCTTTTGGCCCTGAAATTTCTCTGCCAGTATTTCTACAGCTATTTTCCTCTGACTTCTGCTGGACAATAGAGGGTAGAGTTTGTAAGAAGTAAGCACTTTAACTTGGTTCTAAAAAGCTGTGACCTCAGAGTTAAAACCTGAATGTCATTAAAAGCAAACAAGGCCAATTTTACTAGCTGTAAAAGTTTTATTTTGTTGTCCTTTTATCTCTTATCTTGTCTTAGGAGTGATAATGTGGCAACTGTCTTTCACCTTTCCTATTATTGTTTTCTTTCACTACCAGGGAGAGCAGAACATGAGGCAGAGTTCTGCTATCAGTCGTTTTCCTTAGCGTTCCACTTCCTTGCACAGTTGGGGAGTTGTGGAGCTGGAGAGGAATTCCAAGGTCATGGTGGACCCTTCCAGGAACAGATGGTACCAGTAGTGTGAGGTCCCTGAGTCTGAAATAAGGGCTTCTGCAGTCCACAGAGATAAAGATTCTGTGTTCCCAGACAAGGTATGGCAAAATAAAATTTAATTCAGAAAGAACAGAATGGAAACAAGGATATAAACACAGGGTGAAACTGAAGTGTGGCAAGGCCAGAGCAGAACAGGAATCCTGAGAGGAACAGAGAAGATTTTATTGGATAAGATCTTTTTCTTGTTGCTATACTTCTTCAGGGTCTACCAAAATTATAGTTTATCTTAATGACATTATACTCAGGTTTTGTTATTCCAGTTCTTAATCTCCCTTGCTTCAGCATCTCCCAGATTAGATTATATAACAGCTATTTGACAGCACTGGCTAGTACTATTTTAGCATACTTCAGCTAAATTTAACACAGCATTTATTGAGGGCCTACTAAGTACATTGTATTAGTTTGGAATTAGCTAAAGTCCATTGTCTTCTAGGAATGTAAAACAATATTGGGGGAGCTATATCCCAAAAGAAAAACTTTTATTTAAGATAGACTGTGATAAATGCTATACTAAAAATATCTGTGGGACCATGAAATACTAGTAACTTTAAACTCTATGATGATTTACAACACTACACTTATCCTATTTACATTGCAAAATATGGATAATGATAGAACCTGACACACAGGGTACTTGTGAGGATTCAATGAGATGCTTCACACGCTCCCTGGACCAGAGTAAACGATCAATCAGTATTCGCTTTTGTTATTTTTTTGTCTAATTTTTGGAAGTGGAGCTGTTTCTGTTTGCTGAAAGATGAGCAGAGTTTGCGACTTCCTCCTCTGTGCTTGTACATGATTTCATTACAGCACTTAGAACACTGGTATAATTGCATGTGTAATTGTCTGTCTCCACCAACAGAATGTGAGCTCCTGAAGGAGAAATATGTTCTATTCGTTTTTCTATCCCCAAAGTTTAGCCCAGAGCTTGGTACACAATAAGAGTTTAATAAATGTTAAATGAATGCTATTTCGCTCCTATAATTATGTTGTGTTTTCACACAAAGTGGCCACGGTGGCATAGATTGTAATGTGTCCCCAAACCTTATTGGCACAGTTTTTGTTTTGTTTTTTCTGTCATCTGTGGCAGTGTTTCAGTTTCAGATGGGTTTTCACATTTCATTTCACCCTGTGAACAATCTATCCTTTATTAGCTCACCCTAAAGAAATAACTTTGGAATGCAGCTGTTCTCCATTAGTTTCCCATATTTTGTTCACTGAAGCAGAATCTCAAATCACCATGAATGTCATCCTTCCATTGAAGGCAGGCAAACCTCTGGAGCTTGGTTAGGGCAGAGAGAGAGGGCAGGCAACAGTGGCAGAGAATGTGAGACACGAAGCAGGAGAATCTGGTCCTAATCCTGGGGAGACAATCTTAAGTAGGGGTTCTTAACAAGGGTCCATGAACTTGAATTTAAATTAAAAAAAAATATTATTCTTGTGGGGACGTGTTGGTGTGGGTGTGATATATTTATTAAATAATATATAGTGTGAACTTAGTAAGGGGTCCGTGGTTTTCACATGACTGGCAAAGGGGTCCGTGGAACAAAAAAGGTTAAGAAGCACTGATCTAAAGCCTGATCATTCTTGCCTTAAACCAGAAAGACAGGCACTTCCACCATACTCAGCCAAAGTATACTGAATGAGCATACTTTGCTTGCCTGGAACTCAGTGGTAAAACTGTCAAAGGGGTTAAAATCATCTTATTAGATTTTTTTTAGTAAAACAATGTATGTAAAAGTGCTCTGTGAAATATGAAGCAGTACACAATGTAATAAAATGTTAGCTGTAATCAGTCTGTCTACAAATTGGGCCTGCTCTTGAAGGAAGTCTAGCCACTTGCAAAATTTAAAAACTTACCTCCAAGTATTTTTGAGGTCCCTTGGTTGTCTTGCTCATAGGGCATTATTTATAAGGCTCCTCAGGGCTGGCCCTTCTCAGTTCTGCCCCGAGTGCCCTGGACTCTCTACTGCTCAACAGACTATTCAAATGAAAGAGATCTTCCGGATTCTGAACCTTAAATCCTTTTCTTCATTCCTAAGACTAGCTGTTTAAATGCCGGGTCCTTTTTCACATAAAATAAATAATCATTTCCCAAGAAGCCATTCTGTCCCTTGTCTTGCCTTCCCTGCCCCTAAAAAATTACAAAAAGACTTCAGTCAGACAGTGCTGACAGTGGGACCCAGATTATGTCTGACTATCAGCAATATACTCAATTTGTGTCCTTTCTCTGGAGTCTCATACTCTGTGCAGTCTGTGCACTAATTCACCAATTATATCTTAAACCTCAACACTGGGCTTTATTTATTTATTTAAATATATATTTTTCATTTTTTAAAAGATGCTTAGATTACATAAATGTTACATAAAAAATGTAGGGATTCCCATATGCCCTGCTCCCTAGCCCTCCCACATTTTCCCACATAAACAACATTCTTCATTAGTGTGGTTCATTCACTGCAATCGATAAACACATTTTGGGGCATTGCCATTGAGCATGGATTATAGTTTACATTGTAGTTTACATTCTCTCCCACACAATTCTGTAGGTTATGGGAAGATATATCTGTCGTTTCAATGTCATTCAGGATGATTCCTAAGTCCCGAGAATGCCCCCCGTATTACACCTATTTTTCCCTCTCCTTGCCCTCAGATTCAATTCAACACTGGTCTTTAGAGAGCTAAAGGTAACAGGTATAATTGGCATGTACTATAAATTTGCAAATTTTTAATGTTTTTAAAAAGTGATTTTGTATATAATGATATTCATTCAAACCAGGGGATAGAAGGAAATGTGACTTGAGAAAATTCTGTATGCTGGAGATGTTGACCAGCTCTGCACCTTTCCGAGTTGGAGAGTCCTCATTGCTGCTTGCCTGCTTCTACTCAGGTACATAAAGAAGGGGAAAGCAGTAGTTGGGCATGGTTAATCAACTTTATTACAAGTAGCTGATCCTAAGTCAAATCTTAAGACTTGGTGAAGTCAATGATGAAACTAATCTCCTTTCTTTGAACTTCTGTCATAACAAACGTGAAAGGTTGTTTTCTTATATTAATAATATTACATATTTTATCTTTTGATACATATTATTCACCTTGTCTACATGCCTGAACTATAAGGTAAAAAAAGAATTCCATCTCCTACTTCTGTGTCCCCCGATACAAAGTATACTGCACATAGTTTTTTGCTTACTGGAGCCTGTACTGGTAAGTAAGGTAGGTGTCCCTAGGAAACTGTAAAATGCACCTATTGACGTTTCCCTATTGACAGTATGCTGAATACAATGGAATGTTTCTTAAAAGATCTCAATCTATAGATCACACTATTGTTGGGAAAAATGTTTTCTTGAGATTATGTTATCTCACTCAGAATGTTTAGAGGACATTAGTATTCAAAGCTTGCAGGCGTTGCTATGTAGAACAGCTGCACCTGACAAATTTGCTGTTTTGGTGACATTGACCGTTTTGATGAGCCTGCAGGAAGAAAAAACCATGCCAGATAAAGTACAAACATTTACACAAAATGCACTTCTAAACTATCAGTTTGACTTTGCAGTCTTTGCTTTCAGGGGAAATTAATAGTATCTCAAAACAATTTAAAAAGGTAGATATGTGTTTGTATATATATATAAAATTACATGTGTCAATCCACTGTATAAGTTGTATAACACAACACTAAGTGGAGAATTCAGGGTAAAGTTTATTTAACTCCTGAAGGAAAACATGTCTTTGCTTATTGCAATCCAATCTGCAATCTATTGGGTACTGATTACATCTTTGAAACAAAGTCTTTTGTATTTAGTAGATCATCCCTTCCTTCTGAGCTGCTAATTAGTTGCCCCTTGACAGGTGGTGACATGCACAGCAAAGTTATCTCAGCACTACAAAATTATATCACATTTAGATAAGTGCAGTTTGTTATAGCATTAAACTCATTCAAGATGAAAGATAACTTGCACATTTCAGTCACAATCTTTTCCAAAATTGCAAAGTTAAACCTTGAGCTGAAAGTTATGGTTTATTTTCAAAAGAGAGTCCTAGAGAAAATAATATATTTTTTTTCTTAAAAGCAGCCTTTGATATTAGAGAGACACTTTATGGGATAAAGGATGTCTTTCCACATTTATTTATTTATTTATTTTTTTAAAAGACTTTATTTATTTATTCATTTATCCCCCCCTTGCTGCTCATGCTCGCTGGGTCAGTTAACCACGCCGCGCGGGCGGACTTGCCTTCACCAGGAGGCCCCAGGAACCGAACCAGGGGCCTCCCATATGGTAAACGGGAGCCCTACTGATTGAGCCACAGCCGCTTCCCTCTTTCCACATTTAAAAAGTACCTTAAAACATCATTAAAATTCATAGATAGCTGGACACTTAACAAAATTTTTCTACATCAGTTTATGAGTGTTGATATAGTAAAAGCAAATGGTTTAAGGATGCTTCAGTATTTGTAATTCAACTTTAGGAGCTTTCAAGTCAGCTAATATACCTTCATGCATTTAAATTATATATTATATCATACAAACTAGGAACGTTCTGAAGAGATAGTAAGTGAATTTCCAGCTTCAGCTCTTGGATAATGAGGTAATGAATAGGGAACAGAAATTGAACAAATTATCCTGAGAGTTGAAGTTATATGAATATTTTTTTGCATGCGATTTACCTAAATTTCAACCCTTTTCCAGCTTAACACAAAGAAAGAAAGTATCAGGAGACTTTTAAGAATGCTTCCACTAATTGTAGTGATATGATGTATAAACCAGAAAACTAAAACCATGACTCTAAGACCATATCATGATTTGGTGGATTCAAGTAATATGGTTAAAAATATATGGTATTATTTTCCCCCTAAACTCATAGGTACTTTTGACCATGTTAGTTGTAAATGTTCTGCAAAGCAGGATGTGCTAGAAGTACATGTGATGACTCAGAGGAGGGGGAAGATTTTCTGAATTATTCAGAATATTTTATATACCATCTTAATTTGAGTACTACTTCCATTTCCTTTGATATAATGCTGAGAACCTTGTGGTCAGATAACAAATTTCTACCAATCACTTTCTCCTATAATATTTATATTAGGCTTTACTGAAGAAGGTTCATTAACTATATTACCATATCAACTCTACATTTTATTTGTCAAAATTACATATTTGCTGAAGGCACTGCCTCATAAGTTATCCCAAATAAGCAGGAGCTGTATATGGTTTTGTACCATTCTTAGATACAAAGTTATAAAAACCAGTTTAATTTAACACTGACTCTTTCGTTTATCCCAATCCCCAAATTTTCTTCTGATTCTTTCCATCTCCAGACTCCTGATGTTTCATGAAACAAGTGTGAAAAGCCATTTTATTTTCTTTTTCTGTATTTTGGTGGCTGCTGGCCAGCCTCTGCAGCTCTTCACAGCTGGGCTAGTTTCCTGGCAGGTGGTAATCATAAGCTGACTTGGAATTTTCCCTGAAGTGCTTGGGTTGTTAGAATGTGGGCCAAATGGACATCACACACCATGGTATGGTTCACATCAAGCTCTCCATTTGCTATCACTTTGATATGAAGAACAGCAATGAAAAAACATGTAGGAAAAGGTCCTCCTGAGAAACAGGCAGACACAGCCAGTTCAAGCTGATGCAATACCAACTATGGTTTAATTTCAGAACTCCAATATTATCCTTACTTTAATTGTCTTGATATTTTTTAATGAAGTTCTGCCTATTATACAGGTCTGTATAATAGGGCTAGTCCTAATTAAGTCACTCAACATTATTGGTCAGCTAAGCGAAAAATGTTTATATAGTCATAGATTCATATTCCATTTATCACCTTCTCTACTGTTATAAACTGGACTTCTTAGCATGTCTATAGTTGCAATTTTTATGATACTGTTGGTTTTAAAAATTTATTCAATTGGGGGAGAAATCTATAGTCGTTTTCTTAGGATAAATTTTTAACCATGTGATTAAAAGTAAAAACTTAAAAGATTTTAAATATATGTTGCCAGATTGAACTCTACAGATTGTAATTACCAATTTATGATCCCGATTTGCAAAGCCACATGAATCAATTTATAATCCTACATCTTCACTACTGCTGGTGTCTTAGTTTGCCAGACATGTGATGACAAATACCACAGACTAGTTGGTTCCAACTACAGGAACTTATTGTCTCTCAGATTGGAGGCTGAAGTCCACAATCTAGGTGTCAGCCGGCAGGGCATGGCTTCTCTGAAGTCTGTACCGTTTTGGTGGTGGTTTGCTGGCAATTTCTACCTCTATCACATGGCTATCTCTTCCTTTGGCTTCTACTCAGTGTTCAAATTTTCCTTGCTTATAAGAGCTACAGTCAAATTGGATTAAGGAACACCTGTCTTTAGAGGATCTTCAAAGATCCTGTTTACCCACTGGTCTGGGGGTTAGGGCTTGAACATGTCTTTTTGAGACACAGGATTCAATCTACCAAAATTGGTTTAAAAGAACAAGAAAACAGACAAATAACTTTGGACATTTTATAGGTAGAGAAAATATTATTTTCCATATCCTTGAATCTGGTGAGCTGAAACCTTATTTTATGCATACATTAGCTGTTTTTCTTCTTTTGTGAATTGACTTTCCATGTTCTCAGAATATTTCTCTGATGAGTTTTCAATGTTTTTCTTATGACCTTTTAAGAATTCTTTATATGCTAAGGGTATTAGCATTTTGTATGATAAATATTTTGCAGATGTTTTCCAACTTTGCTTTTTGGTTTTGTTTATGAATTTTCAAAACATAGAAGTAAGCTTTGTTTTTTTGTGCCAAATTTGTCTTAATTAGAAAGACTTATCCATACTAATAAATATAAACAGACTATTTTTTCAGGTTATTTGAGGAATAATTTCCATCCCTCTAGAATTTATTTTGTTCTATTTATAATTTGCATTAATACATGGTATATTAAAGTGAACTCATTTTATAGTTTTATTTTTGTTTCATTTATCTACATTGCCAACACAGCTTATGAAACAATCTAGCCCAGTGGTATAAAATATCATTTTTATATACATTTTCACATGTACTAGGTATATTTCTGGGCTTTCTATCCTTATTTGATTGTCCATTCATATTCTAAAATGATATAAAATAGTATAGTCATATATTGCCTTTTTAAGTTCAATAGGAAGAGTGCCTAGTCTACATTACAAAATTAAATTTCACAAGAAGTGTATCCAAACAGATTAATTTAAGCAGGAAAGACATATTTAAAATATTAAAATCTCCCTAACTCAAGAACACATTATGTACCTTCTTTTAATTGCCTTCAATTATGCTTCTCAGTTAACATTTGCTCTTTTCTTTATAACAGAAATATTTCCCATACTGTATTTCTTCCAACATAGTTTATATTTAATGTTATGAATAATTTTCATTTATAGTTTATAGCTGTTGTATTAGCATCCTGGGCTCCTTTAGTAAATTATCACAAGCCAGGTGGCTAGAAATCTGAAATCAAAGTGTCAGGAGACTTGGTTCCTTCTGGAGGCTCTGAGACAGAATGATTTCCATGTCTCTCCTAGCTTCTGGCAGTTGCCTCCAATCTTGGGCTTCCCTGCTTTGTAGGTAGACTCTAGTCCCTGTCTCTTTCATCACATGGCCCTTCTCTCTGTGTCACCATGCCTTCACCTGGCCTTTTTAAAAGGACATCAGTCATTGGATTTAGGGCCCACACAATCCAGGGTGATCTCATCTCATTACATCTGCAAACACCCTATTTCCAAATAATGTCATATTCTGAGGTGCCAGGTGGACATGAATTTTGGAGCGACACTATTCAACCCAGAACAACTACTTACAGTTATTATATGATACATTATTTTTTATATCTAGCCCATACCAGAAATCACAATATTGAGATAAATTATAGTATTTTCCTGTTGACATTTTTGTGTAGGTAATCATATCCTCTGAAAATATTAACCTTATATTTTCCCTTCCCAAATTTTTATCTATATTTCTTGTCTACTTGCATTGTTTAGAATTTTAGAACAATATGAAATAATGATAGTGATAATATTTCTCTCTATCTTGTTTCTAATCGTAATGGAAATTACTCTAATGTATCACAGTTAGGTACAGTATGAGCTATTTTTTACTTCAGATAATTTTTTATCATCCAAAGGATACCGAAAGCTCTGCTTGATTTCTTTTTCCTCCCCTCCCCTTTCCTCCCTCCCTTCCTTTCTTCCTTTCCTCTTTCCTTCCTTTCTTTTTTTTTTTTTTTTTGTGAAAATGGATTCTAAATCTCTGACTCCATTTCTACAAACTTATCAGGAAAATTACTCATAGTATCTAGTTCCTGGTTTTCTGGGAAAAAATATTTTAGAATAGCCATTAGTAATTCATTCTAGAACAAGAATGATTTCTACCAAGAGATTGTGCTAAGAGGGTGTCTCTTCCTCTTAGGTTGTAAAAAGTTGCAACAGAATATTGTTCCCACCTGACAACAGGAAGAGGCTGGATAATTTATAAAATCACAATTTCTTCATCCCATAAGAGTGCTGAGGCCACAAGGAACCAAGTAAACTGAATTACAGAGTGATATGCCACTCTGGGGAGAAATGCTGAGGCACATAAACTGTTTCACTTTAGGTAGACATGGGAGGAAGTGGTGGCCACTATAAAACTAGGTAGGAAGAAATAGCTATAGCTAAAGTTTTAACTAATCTGTAAAAGCCAAGTGTGGGTTAGCGTGGCACTTTAAAATAACAGTGAGCCCAGCCACAGGGGATCCTATACTCAAAAGCTCTTATCCACAGGCCCTGACAATATGGTCTTGAGAAAGATTGGGGATGCAGGGCAGGAGACCCAAGAGTGCCTCCTGCCCCCAATCCTTTGGCAGTACTGGTGCTCAGGTGTCCCACTGAGGAGAGGCAAAAAACTCTGCCCTCTTCCATGGACTCTCTTTCAAATTAAGGAAAATCCTTTAGCTGCTGGGGGCAAAGGAAGAAATACTCCTGTCTCCAGGATCAAGGGAAATATCTAACACATCTAAGGCAGGGGAAAGGCCCAGGTAGAGATCCACTGCTTCTGAATGCGCGTGGAAGCAAAACCAACTGCCCCTGGAAGAGTGGCAAGGGACCCTCTTGGATCTAGATACTTCATTGCAAAGCAGACAAAGCAGAGGGATAAGAAATTCTCTACCACTGAGACCTCACACATACAGAAGGCAGAGGGTAGTTGCCGAATGAGAAGGGGAGGAAAGGCAGAAATGTTGAGGAAGACTCACCTCTGAGGATCAGGTTCACACAGCATTCCTAATCAGACCAAGAGAACAGGGGGTGTACCTTCTTCCCCTAACCATGACCTAGCAATAGGCAAAGGTAGTCGACTCTTAGGGGAGGGGCAAGAGAATGATAAGGGTCTATAACATACAAACTAATAAAATGTGTGACAGCAATAGCCCAAAGGTATTGGGATAGAAAATGAAGCATAAAGTTTTTACTATTTCTTTTTGAATGTTGGCTGTGATAAGTTCCACATATATATCATAAACTCTGGCTCAATCATTAAAATAATAAAAATGAGCTGTAACTATTAGTTATAGTTAATAGTGGATATTAATGGAGCCTTAAAAAACACTCAATCAAAAACAAGAGGAGAAATAGAAAAAGGAAAAGAATTCAGAAAATATGGAATAATCAGAAAATAATCACAAGGTAATAGTTTTAAATCAACCATATCAATAATTATATTAATTGTAAATAATCTAAAATACCCAATGAAGGCAGATTCTGTCAGACTCAGACTGGATAAAGAGCAACACACAACTATGTGATGTTGAATGAAAACATTTTAAAAATATTAACATGTAGATAAGTTAAAAGCAACAGGAGAGAAAAAAAATATATAGAATGCAAACACAAATCAAAAGAAGTCTGAGTTGTCATATTACTTTCATGAGAAAGTCCTTTGGGGTCCAAAAGTTTTTAATTTTGATGAGGTCCCGTTTATCTTTTTTTTCCCCACTTTTGTTGTTTGTGCTTTGGGTGTAAAGTCTAAGAATCTATTGCCTACCACGAGGTCCTGAAGATGGTTCCCTACATTTTCTTCTAGGAGTTTGATTGTTTTGGCTCTTATATTTAAGTCTTTGATCCATTTTGAATTGATTTTTTTGAATAAGGTGTGAGGGTAGCACAACATTGTGAGCATAATTAACAGCACTGAAATATATATATGGATCTGAATGTGGTTAAAAGGGGAAATGTTATTTTGTTATATAGATGAAAATAAAACATTTTTTAAAAATCCATGAATCTGTACTATACAAAAAGTGAACCCTAAATTAAACCATGAACTATAGTTAATAGTAAAATTACAAAAATGTGTTTTTATAAATTGTATCAAATGTACCACACCAATGCAAGTTATTAATAATAGGGTGGTATATGGGAATCCTGGATTTTACGCATTATTGTTCTATAAACCCACACTTTCTCTTAAAGTTTTTTAAATAAAGATGACTGGAGTGATTATAGTATTAGAGAAAGTAATTTCAGAATAAGAACTATTACCAGGGATACAGGTAGACATTGCATAATGAAAAAGTGGCCAATAATCCAAAAGGAATAGCAATTCTAAATACGTATGACTTTAATAAAAACACCTCAAAATGCATAAAGTAAAAAAAAAGGATGGAACTAAGAGGAGAAATAGATAAATCCAGAATTTTAAGTGGAGGCTTGAGCACTCCTCTCTCTGTTATGCTTCAGCAAGGGTAGAACATAGAGAACCTGAACAACACTTTGAACAAATTCAGAACACTCCACACAATGGCAGAAAACACCCGTGCAAATGAAACACTTAACAAGATAGACCATATTTTGAGTCATAATACAAGTCTCAACATACTTAAACGTATAAACAATATACTAAGTATTTTTACTGAGCAAAACACAATTTAAGCTAGAAATCCATAACAGAAAGTTATGTGGAAAATCTCCAAATATTTGGTAGTTAAACAATGGCACACACAATGGGTGAAAGAATAAATCACAAAGGAAATTAGAAAATACTTTAAATTGAAAAAAAGTGAAAATAAAATGTGAAAATTAGTGAGATTCAGCTAACATAGTGCTTAGAGAGAAATTTATAGCAGTAAAATACACTGTTTTCTCAGAAAATTAGAAAAGGAAGAGCAAATCACCCCAAAGGAAGCAGAAGGAAGGGAATAATAAATACTTTAAAATTTTAAAAAGAAATTGAAAATAGTAAAACAACAGGGAAAAGTAATGGAACTTGTTCCTGTTTTTCAGAGCTGCTATGACTAACACCACACAATGGGTTGGCTTAAAAAACAATGTATTGGCTTGTGGTTTTAGAGGCTGGAAGTCCAAAATCAAGATGCTTTCTTCTGGAGTCAATAGTGTTCTGGTAAAGACAGTCCTCTGTCACATGGTGATGCCTTTCTCTCCTTGTGTGTCACCTCTTCTGGTTCTGCAGACTTTCAGCTTCTCTGACTGCCTCCAAATTTCTTCCCTTAATAAGGCCTCCAGTGATACTGATTAAGGCCCACCCTCATTCAATTTGGCCACACTGAAATAGGGTCTTTAAAAGTCCTATTCACAAATGAGCTCACACTCTGAATGACCTTAACATATTCCAAGATACTATTTGCAAGTGGTTTCATGACCACAGGAATGAGGATTAAGACTTGAATGTGACTGTACATACAAGACAACAGATCTTATAGTGATGAAAGACATAATGCCAAATTTTTTTAATTTTTAAAAATTATTTCAAATTCTTTAAAAAATTTTTTGTATTTTATTTGTCATTTAAAAAACTATCGTTATTTCATTTTCTTATTAATTTTATTCAGTTATGTTGTTGGCTTCACTTTTGAAGAAGTTTTGAATCACAGAAGGGTTACAACTGTGGCAGGGGCGGACCATTGGTGTGGGCTGTCAATGATGGGGGATGAATGGGAGAAGGTTCACCTGGGGCATACCTCTAAGGCATATGAATGAGTTCAAATGTTCATGGGGCATTGTCACTGTGGGTGGAGATCCACACAATACTGAAAGAATATCCAATTTCCATCCTGGGGAGTTCTGCCACATTCTTTAATGGGATAGCAGAGTACTCCCTCAAGTACAGTGGCAGTGACTAGTGAAGGAGGATGGGCCATTGATGGGTACTTGATATTGATGACTGTACTTATGAATCTTTTCTTTTAAAATTGAAACTTAGCCTAGTATTATAGGGTGCCTAAGAGTTACCTCCTGAGAGCCTTCTTATTGTTCAAATGTGGCCTCTCTCTAAGCCAAACTCAGCATATAAACACATTTCCTTCCCCTCCCCTCCCATGGCATGGGACATAACTTCCAGGGATGAGCCTCCCTGGCACTGAGGAATTACTACCAAGCACCAACTAGCAATGCAACTGGAAAAAGACCTTGAACAAAAGGGGGAAAGGGTAAAGATAAATGACTTTATATGGCTAAGAGACTTCAAAGTGAGTTGGGAGTTCATTTCAGAGGATATGCTTATGCACATCTCAGCAGGATCTCATTGACTGCCACAATAAATATTGCCTCAAGTAGCAGGCCTTCGGAGGGCTCTGGAGACATCTAGACACTATCACACTATCAGCCGGGCTGACAGCTCAGGAGTTTAGTTCCCTGCCAGTGGGCCCTAGTTTGGGATTTATGCTCTCCAGTGTGACAGAGTTGGACTCATTTGTGGTTTCCCTACACATGGCTCTTCTGCCCCTCCTATTTGAACCTATAGTTATTACTATGCTTGATAGGTGTATATCCAAGGGACTTAAATCTTTGGTCTATGTGCCAGTTGGGCTCTGAATCTCAACAAGTTTGCAACACCTACTCTCCAGTACATTGGACTCACCCAGGACAACTAACAAGGAGATGAAAATGGACAACGACCATCCAAGGAACTGAGAGTCTACAACTGCAAGTAAGAGAGTCCCATTCATCTGCCCCATGGGATCTAAGCTGCCTCTCAATTAGAGGCAGAGTGGGCATTACCATCCCAGAATCCTCAGGATTGGGGAATGAACAATGAACTAGAGTAGACTTACTGTTATTCTACTATAGGCTTATTGTTATTCTATCAATGGAAGAACTTTTATCATTGATGTGGAGGCAGTGGCCACCAGAGAGTTTGAGGGGAGGAAGAGGGAAAACTAGGTGTAATATGGGGGCATTTTTGTGACATTGGAATGACCCTGAATGATGTTGCAATGACAAATACAGTCCATTATATATCTTGTCATAACTTACAAAATTGTGTGGAAGAGAGTGTAAACTATAATGTAAATTATAATCCACACTTAGTGGCAATGCTTCAATATGTGCCCATCAATTGTAACAAATGTACTACACTAATGAAGGATGTTGTTAACATGGGAAAGTGTGGGAAGTGTAGGGAGTGGGGCATATGGGAATCCCCTCTATTTTTTATGCAACATTTATGTAATCTAAATTTCTTTAAAAAAATAAAATAAAAAAATAAATAAATAAAGAATTTAATGTGTCTTTTGTGGGGTATATGATTCAGTCCCTAACAAAACTAAAAGCTGGTTCTTTGAAAAGGTCAGTAAAATTATAAATCTCTAGCCATTCTGACCATGAAAAAAAGGACAAATTACCAATAACTGCCATGAAAGAAGGGACATCTCTACTATCCTACATACCTTAGAACGTTAGTAAGAGAACATCATGAACAACTTTATACCAATCAATTTGAAAATTTAAATAAAGATAAATTCCTTATAGATACAAACTATCAAACTCAATAAAGAAGACATAGGTAATCTAAAAATTCTTGTCTACTGAACACATTATATTTGTAGTTATCTTCCAACAAAGAAAATATCAGTCCCAGGTGGAAATCATTGGTCAATTTTATCAAGCATTTAAGGATGCAATAACATCAAATTCCATACAAACGTTTCCATAAATTAGAGAAGGAAAGGACACTTTCTAGTTAAATCAATGAGGCCAGGACCTCTGATAAAAAAACAGACTGAAACAATATAAGACAATAAAACTAGAGACCAATATCTCTCACAAAATTAGACATGAAAATCCTTAACACAATGTTATCAAATCTTATCCAACTATATATAAAATGACAATGCTTCATGACCAAGTGTGATTATATCAGATATGCAAGGTTCTTTCAAAATTAAAAACCAGTCAATATACATCTTCATATCATCAGACTGAAAATGAAAAAAAAGTTCATATCAAGATATGCAGAAAAGGCATTTGTAAAATCTCCATATCCATTCATGATAAAAACTCAACAAACTAGGAATAGAAGGGGATTTCATCAGTCTGAAAAAAGACATATTTAACATTATTCTAAATGATTGAAAGACTGACTACTTTCTTCCTAAAATAAGGAAGAAAACATTCACAAGGGTGAATGTTCTTAACACTTTTATTCAACATGGTACTAGAATTATTAGCCAGTACAATAAAGCAAGAAAGAAATAAAAGGCAGACAAATTGAAAATGAAGAAATAAACCTGTCTTTATTCTCAGCACCATGATTGTCCTGAAGAATCTAAAGAAAATCTGTTAGACCTAATAAGTGAGTTTATCAAGATCACCACAATATAAAGGTCAGGCAAGCAGTCTGGCCAGGCTACCATGGTCATTTTAGTTATATTTACTACAAGCAGCAATTTTAATGGGAAAATTTGGTGTTAACAATAAATAGCTTTCCATTTCATTTGTTAGTACAAGAAAGTAGGAGTAAATACAATTTCAGCATTTTTGTTTGGAAATAAAATCCCAATCAGTGGATTATGAAATATTTTGTTGTAATTATAAACTTTTATTAGGGTGGTATATACAGAGTAATAGGTCTGTACACTACACACCATAGTGCTCTGCATTAATTTTCTTAATGTTTACTGACAATATTATGAGTCACAGAGTAATATCATATCAAATTTTTACACGAGAAAATTGAGGCTTAGAGAGGATAAATAATTAGCCTAACTTCATGTAATTAGTAAGTGGTAGAACTATGTTTTAAGCCCACCAATAACTATTAAAAGTGTATTAATAGATAAGACAAAATGATTCAGGAGTCAAGCAGGACTGGCCCTAAAATATGACATTCTAAGTCATTGACCATAAGATTGGAAGAGGAAACAGAGTATAATTTCCAGGTGTGGTACAGAATAGTTGTTGATAAACATATCTACTCCATTAATAATGTGTTATTATAGTAAGACATGTACATAACCTTTTACATATTTAAAAATTATACACTTATTTTTCAGGTTTAGATATTATTAAAAGGCCTCCCTTTATGGAAGATTAGGATTTAGCACATTTATAACCCCCCAACTCCACTTACCCTATCTTTATCCATCCAGTAATTTTATATTTCAAATCACAATGGTTCATTAAATTAATGTTAAATATTTATATCTGTAGGATTATTTTACAAGTTTTTGTTCTGTTTTCTATTTCCTTGACTTTATCTTCTATTTTTTCTACAATGTTTTCATTATGGCTTTCCTTCAATTTCAAAAATCTTTTTCCAGTCTCAGATTCCGTTGCTTGGGATGATCTTACCTTCCTTACCTTTCATAGCACCCTAACTAAATGTGGTGCATGGGCATCCTTCATGTCTGGACTCAAATTTCTTATCAGTGAGAGTTTCTCTAATCACTCTAAATGGCTTCCTAGCCCTGTGTTAGCTGTTACTACCCCTCAATACTTTTCTTCATTTCTCTTATTATAATTTGTTCATTTGTACACATGTACATAATGATACACATCTAGAACCTAGCACAGTACTTGTTTCTCAGGATGAGAAACTGAGTGAATGAATAAAATAATTAATGATTAAAATTGCTTAGTGTAGTCCAATGTACCATAGAAATAGTGACGTATCATAATTAGTATGCAAGGACATTGTGATAACACTGGAATACAAGAATATAATGCAGTGATTATGATTTGCAATATGAGTTTGCAAACTAATTAATGTTTTCTCCTCAAGGAAGCACATTTCCAGTTCTCTCACCAAAATATGTACCTACCTTCTCTCTGCCCACTGTTTAATGTTTTAAGACTCTTTAAGTTTTTCTGGCAAATCTATGCTAGACTAAAGTGAAGTTAGTCTCTGAGAGTTCTCTGAGCATAAACTATGGTCAAGGCTGCTTGTCAGCTGAAGAGAACTCCTCTTTTCTTCTAAGAAGTGCATTAGATTCTTTTAAATTTAACTTCAGCCACAATTTCATTAAGTTCCTCTTCAGTGGTTTCTGGTAAATTGGCTTGAAAATTAGCAAACATTTCAATAATGCAGTCTGGAAAATTTAGTACACAGTTCTTAGCATATTTTATTGCAATAATAAGGTCTTGACAATTTTGCTTTTGCTTAGCCATTAAACTCTGTTGGTTTTAATTGAACACTGACAGGGTTGATTGCAGGTCAGTTCAGTAAGTCCCAATAGCAGTGGAATGAGTGATTTGGAAAATTGTCCTCTGGAAAAGAGGAAGTAGCAGAAGAGCAGTCATTGTAGAAACATTAAAGTCATGTAAAAGGAAATTCTAAGAGTACTAAGCAAATTTTTTGAAATATAGCATAACTGCAGAAATGCCACAAATCCTAGTATATAACTCAGTGAATTTTTTCCAAATAAATAGCCCATGTAATCCCCATGTGGTTCAAAAGTAGAAAACTGCTAGCATCCTACAATTCTCCCTCATGAACTTTTCCAGTCATTACCCCAACCTAAATGTAACTTCTCTTCTGAATTCTGTCAAATCCCTTAGTTTTGCCAATTTCTGAGCTTTTCATAAAAGGAACATGTGATAGATAAGCTTATGCTGGCTTCTTTCACTGAACACTCTGTTGTGCGTAATAGTAGCTTATTCATTTTTATTTCTTTGTATAACTATACCACTATTCACTTAGCCATTGTACAATTAATGAGCATGTAGATTGTTTCCAGATTGGGGAAATTATAAATCCTGGTACTAACCTTCTCATACTTCTCTCTTGTGGCTCACATTATTCATATCTTCAGGAGTAGAGTTGATTCGTAATAGATATGTGCACAATCAGCTTTAGTAGGTTCTACCGCACAGTATTTCCAAAGTGGTTGTGCTAACTTATACTCCTGCCAGCAAAGGATGAGACTTCTAGTTGCTTCACAGTCTTGCTGAGCACTTGCTATTTTCCATATTTTTCATTTTTGCCATTCAGGTGGATGTATAGTGGTATGTCATGGTTTATTTTGTGTTGGTCATTTTTATATACCCATTTGAGAGTGCCTGTTTTATCCTTATACCCATATTTTAAAATTAGGTTATTTATCTATTTCTTACTGGTTTATATGAGGCATTTTTAAAAACTTCTAGATCCATGTTGTTTAATATGATAACCACTAAACTACGTGTGGCTATTGAGCACTTGAAATGTGGCTGGTCAGAATTGAGATGTGGCTTGTATTATATTTTTATTGGACAGTGATGTTTTTGATAAAAACAGGTGCATGTATTACAAATATTTTTCTCACTCTGTGGTTTTCATTTTTACTCCTTAATGGTTTCTGAAGATCAACAAAGAAGGCCTTTAATTTTAATGCAGTCCTATGTTTCAGTCTTTTCCTTTATGATAAATGCTCTTTGTGCCTTGTTTTTAAAAGAAGTTTGTCAACCCAAAGAACTTAAAAATATTTTGAAATTTAATAATCTAGAACCCTTCTTGTTATCCTTTTACATTTAGATCTATAATCAATTTGGAAGCAATTTTGTTTTTCCCATGAGATAGGGATTAAGCTTACTTTTTAAAATCAATTTTTGAGTAATTGTTGATTCATATGTAGTTGTGATAAATAAGATTACATGTACTCTTTATTCAGTTTCCCCCAGTAATAACATTTTTAAAAATTATAGTATGCTATCTTAACCAAATGTCAACATTGTTACAGTCAAGATACAGAGCATTTTCAACACTACAAGGATCCCTCATGTTGCCCTTTTATAGCCATTTCCTTTCTCTCATTCTACCCCTTCATGCTTAGTCCTTGACAACCACTTACTTATTCTCCATTTCTATAATTTGTCATTTGAGAATTTTATATAAATGGAACCATAAAGTATGTTATATTTTAGGATTGTCTTTTTTTTTCAGTTAGTGTAATTCTCTGGAGATTCATCAAGTTGTTTGCATATTTATATAGGATTTTATGCAACCATAAGTTTTCATATTTCTGATATAAATGGCCCCAAGAATGCAATTACTAAAACATATGAGTCACATGTTTACTATTTTAAGAAACTGCCAAATTGTCTTCCAGAGTGACTGCATCATTTGCCATTCCCACCAGGAATGTATGAGTGATCCAATTTATCTGCATCCTTGCCAGCATTTAGTATTACCATTTTTTAAAAGCCATTTGATAGGTGTATAGTGAAATCTCATTGAGGCTTTAATTTTCAATCCCTTAATAACTAATAATTTTGAACATCTTTTAATTTGCTTATTTTTTCATCTATATGTCTTTGCTGAATATTTGTTCATACAAATATTTGTTCATGCATGTGTGTGTGTTTGGCTTTTTTGTTTGTTTGTTTTTACCTATAGAAGACCAATTGCTCCAGCACTTTAGGTTGAAAACTATCTTTTCCCCATAGAATTGCTTGTGTACTTTTATTAAAACTCTCCTGGGCCTGTTTGTGTGATCTATTTCTGGGCTCTCCATTGTGTTCAATGGCCTTTGTATCTATCTCTGTGCTAATTCCACACCATCTTTGTTATTGTACCTATTTAATGTGTCTTGAAATTAGGTGGATGGATTCTTTCTACTTTAGTCTTCCTTTTCCAAATTGTTTTAGCTATTCTAATTCTTTGACATTCTGAAGCTATTTTGGAATAAGCTCACCAATATCTGCAAAAAATATTTCTGGGATTTTGATAGGAATTGCATTAAATCAGAATTGGCATCTTTACTACGTGAGTCTTCCAGTCCACGAAAATTGTATCCGCTCCCCCCCTTCGTTTAGATCTTCTTTATTATTTATAGTTTTCAGCAAACAATCCCTGTATTTTTTTTTAGACCTAAATATTTCATTTTTTAAGCAATATAAATAGTACTTTTAATTCAGTGTCCACGTGTTTATTGCTATTTTATAGAAATACAATTGATTTTTGTATGTTGATCTTGTAGCCTGCAATATTGATGAAATCACTTATTAGTTCTAGGAGTATTTTTCGTAGATTTCTTGGGATTTTCTGCAGAGAAAAGCATGTCATTTGCAAAGAGCAACAGTTCAATTTCTTCTTTTCTCATCTATATGCTTTTTATTTCCTTTTCATTTCCTTTTCATACCATATTGCATTAGCTAGAACATCCAGCATTGTTAAATAAGAGTGGTGAGAGCAGGCATCCTTGTCTTTTTCCTGGTGTTATGAGGAAAGCATTCAGTCTTTCACCATGAAGGATAGTATGAGCTCTAGGATTTTATTTTAATCAATGGTCTTTATCAAACTGAGGTATATCCCCTCTATTCCTATTTTACTATGTTTTTTTTGTTGTTGTTATGAATGGATGCTGAATTTTGTCAAATGCTTTATTTGCTTTGATATCATCATGTGATTTTTTATTCTTTAGCCTGTTAATATGGTGGATGGCATTGATTGATATTTTGATATTGAACCAATCATGCATCTCTGGAATAAACCACACTTGATCATGGTGTATAAATATCTTTATATATTGTAGACTTCTGTTTGCTAAAATTTTGTTAAGGAGTTTTGCATCTATATTCATGAGAGGTATTGTTCTGTAGCTTTCTTCTTTTGAATTGTGTTTTCTGGTTTAGTTTAAAGGTATACTAGTCTCATAGATGAATTGATAACTCTTCCCTCCTCTTCTGTTTTCTGGAAGAGATTGTGTAGAACCTGTTTAAGTCTTCTTTAAATATCTTGTAGAATTCTCCAGTGAAAAGATCTGGGCTTGGATATGTCTCTTTGGTGTCTTTTTAAAATTGAATTCAATTCCCTTAATTCAAAGCTTTTCAAATTATCTGTTTCTTATTGGGTGACTTATAGTAGTTTGTGTTTATCAAAAAATTGGTTTATTTCATCTAAGTGGTCAAATTTATGTGTGTCAAGTTATCCTTTTGATATTCTTTTGATGTCTACAGAGTCTGAAGTGATATCCCCTGTTGCATTCCTGATATTGGTAATTTGTATTCTCTCTCTCTCTCTCTCTTTCTTGCCAGTATTGCCAGAGTTTGGCCAATTTTGGTATCTTTTAAAGAACCAGCTCTTTGTTTCATTGATTTTTATTATGGTTTTCAATATCATTCATTTCTGCTTTTAACTATCTTATTCTCTCTCTTGTTCATATTTTGTTTGGGTTTATTTTGCTCTTGTCTTACTAGCTTCTTGAAGTGGGATCTTAGATTATTGATTTGAGACTGTTCCACTTTTCTAATGTATGCATTGAGTTCTGTAAATATCCCTCTCAGTACTGCATTCAACATGCCCACAAATTTTGATATGTTGTATTCTCATTTTCATTAAATTCAGTGTTTTTAATTCAATTTCCCATGAGACCTCCTCTTAGACCCATGAATTATTTAGAAATGTGTTTTTAGTTTCCAAGTATTTATAGATTCCTTTGTCTTCTTTCTATTGCTGATTTCTAGTTTGACTCCATTTGGTTAGAGGACACTCTTTATATGATTTAAATTCTTTTAAATATGTTGAAGTTATTTTTATGGCCTAGGATATGGTCTGTAAGTATATGTTCTTTGGGATCTTGAAAAAAAGTGTCTTCTGCTGTGGTTGTGTGACTTGTTTTATAATATCAGTTAGACCTTGCCAGTTGATGGATAATTGTATTGTTACATTTGAAGTGAGTTTCTCATAGACAACATAATTGGGTCATGATTTTTAATCTAATCTGCCAATTGCTCTCTTTTAATTGGTGTATTTAAACCATTTATATTAGGACTCTTGCCAAAGTTGTCAAGTCTTCAGCCATTGTTTCTTTGGGTACATTTTCAACCCTGACATACCTTTCTCCTCTCCTTTTGGAACTCCAATGACACAATGTTAGAGCTTTTGTTATTGAATCACAAACATCTGAGTCTCTGTAAATTTTTTAAATCATTTTTTTCTCTTTTGTTCAGATGGGCAATTTTTATTATTTTTATCTTCCTATTCACTGATTCTTCCCTCTGTCCTCTCTATTCTGCTGTGCAGCCCATTCAATGAGTTATTTTAGGTTATTGTATTTTTCAGTTCTAAAATTTCCATTTGGTTCTACATTATATCTTCTATTTCTTTGCTAACAACATTTATTTCTTTGCTGAGACTTTCTAATTTTTCACTTGTTTTGAACCTGTTTATAATTGATTGTTGAAGCATTTTATGATGGCTATTTTAAACTCTTTGTCAGATAAATCTAACACTTTGGTCATTTGGTATGGGCATCTATTAATTGCCCTTTTCATTCAGTCTGATATATTCCTGGTTCTTGGAATGATGAGTGATTTCAGATTGAAACCTGGATATTTTGGGTCTTATGTTATAATTCTCTGAATGTTATTTAAACATTCAGTTTATCTGGCTTCTTGTTAGAAGGCTTTGTCTGGGGAAGGGAGTCTCTGCCTCATTACCAATAGGTGGGGGTGAGAAGTCCAAGTTCCCCATTTGGCCTCCATTAACACCTTAGTGTTACTAAGTTACTTGTTACTTCTAGGAACAGGTTGAAGTCCTTATTCCCCATTTTGCCTCCACTCATACCTCCACTCATAGTTTCTTATTGTTTCTCCACAGATGGCCTCCAAAGATGCCACAGTGGGGCAGCCTCCGTAATGCTGAGCCATGGTGTGGTGAAAGTCATGACTGCCCACTAGTCCTCTTCTGACACCACTTTGGGAGAGGTTCTTCATTATTACTGGGGTGCGGATAGAAGTCCAGGCTTCTTGAGTGTCTCTACTGAACTGGGGTTTGGGAGTTTTGATGCTAGTTACAAACTAGTGGGGCTGAAAGAGCCAGCTCTCTACAGCCTTCACTAACACTACCAGGGAGGAGAGGAAGGTTGGGACAGCTTATTATAGGTAGGTGAGGGGGAAATCTAGTCTCCCCACTTGACCTTTGCTAGTGTGGATGGGAGTAGGGCCACAGTTTTTTCCTGTGGTATATGGCTGTACTGGAGCTGTTATTGGCTAAAAGTTTTCTGTCAAATGGTGCTTTAGGTAGAAACAGCAGGCTTTTGTTGTGACTTTTTTGACAATGCCCATTGGCATTTCTGGGTTGCTGGCTTCTTCAGTCCCAAAATTGAAGTATATGAGGTAAAAGAAAAAACAAACAAACAGGGAACTCATTATTACATCGTTCCTTAAGTTTTGCGAACCCCTGCTGCCATCTTCTCTCCATCTTTTAGTCTTCTTATATTTATTTACTATATAATGGCCAGAGTTTGTAATATTGTATAGCAGGAGGAATAGAGAAAAGCACTTCTACTTTGTCTTCCTAGAGACCAAGTCCCCTAAGATTACTTTTTTAAAGACTGAAAATACAAATGACCTGGCATTATTTATTAAAAAGGCCATCTTTCCCCACTCTTCTGCAGGATATCTTGGGTTAAATCAAGTCATCATACATATGTGGACTATACCTAAACTCTATTAGGTTTGCCTGTTTTCTATCCTTGTCCCAATACCGTGATGTTATATATTCTATCTTATATTACATGAAAGAGAAATATTCTCCATTTATTCTGGTCATCTTTAATTTTTTTCAGTAGGGATTTTGTTTTCAGTGTGAGAAGTATTGTGTTTTTAAAATTTTTAAAATTTTTTCGGTAGAGATTTTGTTTTCAGTGTGAGAAGTATTGTGTTTTTAAAATTTTAAAAATTTTTTACTAAGTATTTTATGTTAAATTTTGGTCTTATATAAAAATTGTATTGTATATAAAAGTTTTCCAATTGATTGTTGCTAGAATATAGAAGTAATTTGTATTCTGAGATCTTACTAAATTCACTTATTTGTTCTAATATATTAATTGTTATTGTTTCCATGTAAATAATATGATATCTATAAATACAAACATTTACATTCTCCCTCAGTCTCTGTGCTTTTAATTATTTTTCATTTCTTATTGGACTGGTAAAATGTAGTGTAGAGTGTGGACCTTGTCTTTTTCTGATTCTTTGTGTATAACCATTAACTATGATATTAACTATAATTTTTGCATAGATGACCATTATCAGAATTAAATCCCATTTTATCCTGGTTTACTGAGTGTTCTTATCATAAGTTAGCATTGTTAAATGTTATTACTGCGTATATTGAAATAATCATATGTTTATTTTCCTTTCTTTTGTCACTATGGTGAATTACATTCCTTCATTTTTCTAAAGTTCAATGGATATTGTATTCTTGAGATAAATCCCACCTGCTCATGATATCTTTTATATATTTTGCTGGATTAAATTTGGTTACATTTTTGTATATTTGTGCATTCTTCATTTGGTACCAGGGTTGTGATAGTCTCATAAAATAAGTTGAGAAGTTTTTTTTTCATTTGTTTTCTGAAAGATCAGCATTGTTTTTGGGAGATTAGTATAATTTCTTTATGAAATGTCTGATAGAATTTACCAGTGAAACTATCTTTTTCTTGGAATTTTCTTTGTGGGATGGTTTCTGATAATTATTAACTCAATTTCTTTGATATATATTGGACTATTTATATTCTGTATTTGATCTTGTGTCAGTTTGGGTTGTTTTTTTCAAGGATTTTCAAATTTCATCTAAATTGTTGAATATGTTGCTAAAATTTGTTCTTAATGTTGCTTTAGAATTATTTTACTCTCTCTAGAGTTTTTCCCACTTTTTATATTTATATGAGTTATTTGTGTTTTCTCTCTCTTTTTCTTATTCAATCTTATGAAAGATTTTTAAACTGTTAATTAAAAAATAACTAACTTTGGTCTTTGTCAATTTCCTTTATTATTTGTATTCCATACCACTAGAACTGGCTGTCTCATTTCCATTTTTTACGTAGCTTGGGTTTAATATGACTTTCTTTTACAAGCTTTAAAAGGGATAAGACATATATACAATTGATTTATACATTTATTTCTTTCTAAATTTATAGTTAAAGCTATAAATTCTAGTTAATTTATAGTTAAAGCTATAAATTCCTTCTTTAAGCATGGCTTTAGTGGCATTCCACAAATTTAAAATGATGTTTTTTTATTACCATTCAATTTTAAGCATTCCTCTCAAATTTCTTCTTGAGGTCATGAGATACTGGTTCTATGCTTTTTGTGTGTGTGTGTGTGTGTGCTCTTTTTTTTTTTTTATTTTTTATTGTGGGTAAAAATCAAAATTTTCACAATACTTACCAAATACTTACCAATATTTGTAAAATGATATATCAATATATATGCATATATGTGCATTTGCTTACAAAAATGTTATATATATATTTTAATCAGTGTTTAGATTATCTAAATATTACACAGAACCTACAGGGATTCCCTTATTCCCCACCTCCCACACCTCCCACTACATTCCACACAAACATCTCCCGCAAGTGTGGCCCATCACCCTCAATGGACTTACACATCTGGGGCCTTGCCATCAATCATAGACCACAGTTCACATCGTAGACCACACTCTTTCCCACACAGTTTTGAATGATGTGTGCTGATTTAAAATGGACATCACCATCCCAGTCACCTCTGGATTGGGGGAAGGACTATGGACTAAAGTGGACTTGATGGTATTCTATTGCTCACATATGGTGATTCTTTAATGCAAGAAATTATAACAATGAGGTGGAGCCAGTGGCCACTTGACAGTTTTTGGGTAGGGAGGGGATGAGCAGTTGAAATACAGGGGCTTCTTTGGGAGTTGGAGGTTGTCCTGAGTACTGTTGTGGCAACGGATGCAGGCCATTTTAAATCAGCACACACCACTCATAACTGAGTGGGAGAGAGTGTGGTCTACAGTGTGAACTGTGGTCTATGGTTGGTGGCAAGGCTCCAGGATGTGTAAGTTCATTGAGGTTGGTGGGCCACACTGTGGGAGATGTTTGTGTTGGATGTGGTGGGAGGTGTGGGAGGTGGGCAACATGGGAATCCCAGTGGGTTCCGTGTAATATTTTAGGTAATCTAAGCACCTCTTAAAATATATGTATATATATATATATAAATAACATTTTTGTAAGCAAATACACATATATGCATATATATTTATGTATCATTTTGCAAATGTTTGTATGTATTGTGAGAATTTTGATTTTTACCCATAATAAAAATAAATAAATAAATAAATAAAAAATAAATAAATAAAATGGCCTACATTCATTGCCACAATGGCACTCAGGACAACCTCCAAATCCCGAAAAAGCCCCTGTATTTCAACTGCACATCCCCTCCCTGCCCTGAAAGTGTCTAGTGGCCACTGGCTCCACCTCACTGTTATAATTTCTTCCATTGCTGGAATCCCCATATGTGTACAACAGAATACCATCAAGTCCACTCTAGTCCATAGTTCTTCCCCCAATCCTGAGGGGACTGGGATGGTGATGTCCACTCCAACTCCAAGTGAGAGAGCGCTTATATCCCGTGGATATGGTGGGTGTGATGATCTTGCCTGCAGATGCAGGCCCTCTCCATTCCCTGGGCTGGCCGTTACCTATCATTGTCTCCTCGCAAGGTGACTTGGATGAGTCCATTGAGCTGTAGGGTAGGAGTTGCAGCTCCACCGAGATTCCACACACACCTGGCACATAGGTAGGCTAGAGGCTCCAGTCTCTGGAAGTTTACCTAAAAACTGCAGCATCACATATAGGTTTGAATAGAAGGGACTGAAGAACCATGTGCAGGGAGGACTTATTTGAGTCCAATTCTCACTCTCAGGAGCACAGATTCCAAAATAGAGCCCATTGATAAGGCGTCAGTCTCTGGGGCTATCCCCCTTACATAGGACCTGGGTGTCTCCAGAGCTCTCAGGGGTTCCTCTGTGTGGGGTGATATGCACTTTGATGTTTTATGAGCTCCTACTGAGGTGTGCATAAGCGTTACCTCTGGGATGACCTCCTGAATCTCTTTGAAGTCTTTTAGCCACTTGAACTCATTTGTCTTTACATTTCCCCCTTTTATTCAAGGTCTTTTTCCAGTCGTGTTGCCAGTTGGCACTTGGTATCAATCCCTCGTTGCCAGGGAGGCTGATCCCCGGGAGCCATGTCCCACGTTAGGGGAAGGTAATGCATTCATATGCTGAGTTTGGCTTAGAGAGAGGCCACATTTGAGAAACAAGGAGGCTCTCAGGTGGCAACCCTTAGGTACCCCATAACAGTAATCTAAATTTCAGTTACAAGAGCAAAGACTCATAAGGGTAGTCATCAATAAAAAGAACTCATCAGTGGGCCATCCTCTTTTGACAGACACTGTCCCTGCACACAGAGGATTGTTCCTGCTCCCTTGGAGAATGTGGCAGAGCTTTCCAGGCTAGGAATTCAGATTCCCTCATTTATTGAGTGATTGTCCACCCACCATGACCATGCCCCATCCTTTGATCTTTTGAACAATTTTGTATATCTTTCATTTATATTCAGATGAACTTACTCCCATGAATCCCCCCTCCCAGGCACCCACCACCAATAATCCCCTGCAGTACCCATTGTAACCCTTCTGTGATCTAAATCTTCTATGAACATGTAGCCCATAAAATATTCAAATACACTTAATAGGAAAAAGAAACAACAAAGATAAGCTTACATACACAGACAAACATAAGGAAACTCAGGAAAAAAACAAACAAACAAACAAACAATCAAACAAAAAACAAAGCAAAACAAAATATAATTAGCAGATTGGGACATTCAAAAAAATGGGGAAAAAGGCAAAACAAGTGCCTTTAAAATATATATATATATATTCTTTTTTTTCCTTTTATCACTGTGTTATCGGATGTCTGGTGTGCCGTGACACTTGCCCCCTCAATCCCAGTATCTCCCAAATTTTCATTTAATTTTCAAAGAAGTTGTAGGTCACAGCAAAGTCACAACGGAGTACCAGAGACTCCCAGATACCAAACCACCCCCCACTTCCCCACCCCATATTAACCCCCCCCCATTTTTTTGGGGGGGGATGTTAGCATTGTTATAACTGTTATACAGATAACAAAATATAGCAACTAAACATTGTCAATGATTTACAGTATAGTTTACAATTTAGAGGATACAGTTTAATAAGTTTTGATGATGTTTACCATGTCCTGTGTCCATTACTGTAAGGTAATGAAAAACCTTTCCCATGACCACCGAATACCCCATTATATCTTAACTGTTTCTTCCTCCCCACCCCCCTGGGGCATATGACACTCCCCTGTCTTGACTCATGGAATATCAAGATTCATAGTTATATGCCCTGGGTATTTGAAACTGCCCTTCCTAATCTACCCACCTGTCAATGCTGCACCACCAAACCTAGTAATATCACTACCCATCTGTCCTATCCTTCAATATGCAACTATACTCTATCCCTTTACCATAGATTATGTCCATATGGGTGATGGCTCAAAGCCTGCTCTTCTCTTTCTCTCCCTTGTTAACCTATCTTTCAGACAATGGTTCTCAGAGATTGCTCACTTTCCTCAGTTCAAATCAGTGAGGTCATATACTGTTCATCCTTCAGTGCCTGGCTTGCTTCACTTAACATAAGGTAATCAAGATTCATCCACATTATTCCATGTGTTATCACTTTATTCCTTCTTACAGCTGAGTAATATTCCATTGTATGTATGTACCACATTTTGCTTATCCATTCGTCTGTTGATGGCCACCGGGGTAGATTCCAACTTTTGGCATGGTGAACAATGCCGCTATGAACATTGGTGTGCATATATCTGTTTGTGTCTTTGCTTTCAGTTCTTCTGGGTATATACCCAGCAGTGGAATTGCTGGATCATATGGAAGATCTATTGTTAGTTTTCTGAGGAACCGCCAAACTGTCCTCCACAGTGGCTGGACGATATAACAGTCCCACCAGCAGGGGATGAGGGTTCCTATTCCTCCACATCCTCTCCACCATTTAGTGTCTCCTATTTTTTTAATAGCTACCATTCTGATGGGTGTAAGAAGGTATCTCATTGTAGTTTTGATTTGCATTTCCCTGATAGCAAGCGATGTTGAGCATTTTTTCATGTGCTTTTTAGCCATTTGTATTTCTTCCTTGGAAAAGTGCCTTTTCAGGTCACTTGCCCATTTTTTAAATGGGATGTTTGTCTTTTTATTTTCAAGGTGTAGGATTTCTTTATATATATGCAGGATATTAGGCTCCTATCAGATATATGGTTGCCGAATATTTTTTCCCATTATGTAGGTTGCCTTTTTATTTTCTTAATAACATCCTTTGAAGTGCAGTAGTTTTAATTTTGATGAGATCCCATTTATCTATTTTTTCTCTTGCTGCACGTGCTTTGGCTGTGAAGTTCATGAAGCCATTTCCTATTACAAGGTCCTGTAGATGCTTCCCTACATTATCTTCCAAGGTCTTTTTGGTTTTGCCTTTTATATTTAGATCTTTGATCTATCTTGAGTTGATTTTTGTATAAGGTGTGAGATGGTATTCTTCTCTCATTCTTTTGGATATGGATATCCAGTTCTCCAAGCACCACTAGTTAAAGAGGACATTCTCTCCCAACTGAGTGGGCTTCGTGACCTTGTCAAATATCAGATAACTGTATATGTGAGGATCTATATCAGAACTCTCAGTTCGGTTCCATTGGTCAGTAGGTCTGTCCTTGTGTCAATACCACACAGTTTTGATCACTGTAGCTTTGTAGTATGTTTTAAAGTCACATAGTGTGATACCCCCAACTTCATTTTTCTTTTTCAATATGTCTTTGGCAATTTGGGGCCTCTTGCCTCTCCAAATATATTTTGTGGTTAGTTTTTCCAGTTCCTTAAAAAATAGTGTTGACTTTTATTGGGATTGCATTAAATCTGTAGATGAGTTTGGGTAGGATAGACATCTTGATGATGTTTAGTCTTCCTATCCATGAACAGGGAATATTTTTCCATTTATTTAAGTCTTCTTTGATTTCCTTTAACAGTGTTGTGTAGTTTTCTGTATATAAGTCCTTTGCATCTTTAGTTAAATTTATTCCTAGGTATTTGATTCTTTTCGTTACTATTGCAAATTGTATTTTTTTCCTGATTTCCTCCTCAGTTTGCGCATTATTGGTATATAGAAATGCTACTGGTTTTTGAGCATTGATCTTATAACCTGCAACATTACTGAACTCTTTTATAAGTTCTAGAAGCCTTGTTGTAGATTTCTCAGGTTTTCCTATGTATAGGATTATGTCATCTGCAAATAATGAAATTTTTGCTTCTTCTTTTCCAATCTGGATGCCTTTTATGTCCTTTTCTTGCCTCAGTGCTCGCACAAGTTCTTCTAAGACAATGTTAAAAAGGAGTGGTGATAGTGGGCATCCTTGTCTAGTTACCGATCTCAGAGGGAAGGTTTTTAGGATTTCACTGTTGAAAATGATGTTAGCTTTGGGTTTTTCATATATACCCTTTATCATATTCAGAAAGTTTCAATCTATTCCTATCTTTTGTAATGTTTTTACGAGGAAAGAGTGCTGTATTTTGTTGAATGCTTTTTCTGCATCTATAGAGATGATCATGTGATTTTTTTCTTTCAATCTGTTTATGTGGTGTATTACATTGATTGATTTTCTTATATTGAACCATCCTTGTATACCTAGGATGAAACCCACTTGGTAATGGTGTATTATCCTTTTGATATTTTGTTGAATGAGATCAGCAAGTATTTTGTTGAGGATTTTATCATCTAGGTTCATTAGAGAAATTGGTCTGTCATTTTCCTTTCTTGTGGTATCTTTATTTGGTTTTGGTATTAGGGTAAAGTTGGCGTCATAGAATGAGTTAGGCAATATTCCTTCTACTTCTATTTTTTGGAAGAGCTTAAGTAGAATTGGTGTTAGCTCTTTCCCGAATGTTTGGTAGAATTCAGCTGTGAAGCCATCTGGTCCTGGGCTTTTTTTAGTTTGGAGATTTTTGATGACCGAGTCTATCTCTTTACTTGTAATTGGACTGTTGAGTTCATCTATTTCTTCTTTCATCAATGTAGGCTGTTTGTGGGTTTCTAGAAACTTGTCCATTTCCTCTAAATTATCATTCTTGTTGACATATAATTTTTCAAAGTATCCTCTTATGATACTCTTTATCTCTGTGGGGTCAGTAGTGATATCCTCTTGCTCATTCCTTATTGTATGTATTTGCATCTGTTCTCTCTTTTTCTTTGTTAGTCTGGCTAAGGGTTTGTCAATTTTATTGATATGCTCGAAGAACCAGCTTTTGGTTTAGTTTATTGTTTCAAATGCTTTCTTATTCTCTATTTCATTTAGTTCTGCTCTGATCTTTGTTATTTCCTTCTTTCTACTTCCTTTAGGTTTAGTTTCTTGTTGTTTTTCTCAATTCCTCCAAGTGTGCAGTTAGGTCTTCAATTTTAGCTCTTTCTTCTTTTTTAATATATGAATTTATGGCTATGAACTTCCCTCTCAAGACTGCTTTCGCTGTATCCCATAGGTTTTGATATGTTGTGTTGTCATTTTCATTCGTTTCAAGGTAGATACTGATTTCTTTTGAGATTTCCTCTTTGACCCACTGTTTGTCTAAGAGTGTGTTGTTTAACTTCCATATCCTTGTGCCTAACCTGTTTCTCTGGCCCTTAGTGATTTCCAACTTCATTCTGTTGTGGTCAGAGAAATTACTTTGTATAATCTCAATCTTTCTGAATTCATTGAGTGTTGTTTTGGGGCCTAGCATGTGATCTATTTTGGAGTATGTTCTATGTGCACTGGAGAAGAATGTAAATCCCGCTGTATTTGGGTGTAGTGTTCTGTATATATCTATTAAGTCCAAATCTTCTAATGTATTGTTGAGTGCCTTCGTTTCTTTATTGATTCTCTGCCTAGATGTTCTGTCTAATGATGATAGTGGTGTGTTGAAGTCCCCTGCTATAATTGTACAGGCATTTATTTCTCCTCTTAGTTTTTCCAGAGTTTGCCGCACATATTTTGAGGCACCCCAATTAGGTGTGTAAATGTTGAATATTGTTCTCTCTTCTTGAGAGATTACTCCTTTTACTAATATGTAGTGTCCATCTTTGTCTCTTACAATAGTTTTTTTTTTTTTTTATAGAATATTAAGGTTTATTGCATTAATGCTTAATTGGTACAATTTTTGCTTGGGGTAATGATAAAGTTTTTTTTTTTATTATGGGTAAAAATCAAAATTCTCACAATACATACAAACATTTGCAAAATGATATATAAATATATATGCATAATGTGTATTTGCTTACAAAAATGTTATATATATATATATATATATATATATATATATATATATATACATGTATTTCAAGAGGTGCTTAGATTACCCCAAATATTACACGGAACCCACTGGGATTCCCATGTTGCCCACCACCCACAACTCCCACCACATCCCACACAAACATCTCCCACAGTGTGGCCCACACCCTCAATGAACTTATACATCCTAGAGCCTTGCCACCAACCATAGACCACAGTTCACGCTGTAGACCACACTCTCTCCCACTCAGTTCTGAGTGGTGTTTGCTGATTTAAAATGGCCTACATCCGTTGCCACAACGGTACTCAGGACAAACTCCAACTCCCAAAGAAGCCCCTGTATTTCAACTGCTCATCCCCTCCCTACCCCAAAAGTGTCAAGTGGCCACTGGCTCCACCTCATTGTTATAATTTCTTGCATTGCCAGAATCACCATATATGAACAAGAGAATACCATCAAGTCCACTCTAGTCCATAGTTCTTCCCCCAGTCCTGAGGGGACTGGGATGGTGATGTCCACTCCAACTCCAAGTGAGAGAGGGCTTATATCCCATGGATATGGTGGATGGGATGATCTTGCCTGCAGATGCAGGCCCTCTCCATTCACTGGGATGGCCATTGCCCATCGTTGTCTCCTCACCAGGTGACTTGGATGAGTACATTGAGCTGTAGGGTAGGAGTTGCAGCTCCACCTAGATTTCATGCACACCTGGCACATAGGTAGGTGGGAGGCTCCAATCTCTGGAAGTATACCTAAAAACTCCAGCATCACATATAGGTTTGAATAGAAGGGACTGGTGAACCATGTGCAGGGAGGACTTATTTGAGTCTAATTCTGTCACTCTCAGGAGCACAGATTCCAAAATAGAACCCACTGATAAGGCATCAGTCTCTGGGGCTATCCCCCCTTATATAGGACCAGGGTGTCTCTGGAGCTCTCAGGAACCCCACTGATTATATACTCTTTTGTGTCTAGTTTTTTTCACCCAGCATAGTGATTTTGGAGTTCATCCATATTGTTCCATGTTTTGTAGTTTGCTCTTTTTGATTACCAAGTAGTTTTCTGTTGTATTGCTATACTAATTTTGTTTATCTATTCACTTGACTTTTGGGTTGTTTCCTTTTTTTGGCTTTTGTGTTTAAGGCTGCTATGAAGATTTTTGCATAAGGCTTTACGTGAAATATATTTTTATTTCTTTTAGGTAGATATCTAGAAGTGGGATGATTAGGATTCCTGTCTAAATAAAACATCTTTCCTACCCCAGGATCTCAAAGATTTTTTTTAGAAGTTTTATAGTTTTACTTTTGCACTTGGGTTTTTGATCAATCTCAGATTAATTTTTGTTGGTGGTGTGGAGTTATGGTCGATTTTTTTGTTGTGTTTTGTTTTTCTTATTTTGATATCTAGCAGTTCCAGTAACATTTGTTTAAAAGACTTTCTTTGTCCATTTACTTACCTTGGTACTTCTATTGAAAATCAATTCACCATAAATGTTTGGGTCCATTTCTTAATTCTCTTTTCTTTTCCATTCATCAGTATGCCTCACAATTTGCTTCACTGTTTTTATTACTGTAGCTTTATAGTACACCTTGAAATTAGATAGTGTAAGTATCTCAACCTAATCTTTAAAAAAAATGCTTTGCAATAGCATGTGAATCTATGATTATCTCAAAAATTTCAATTAAAATGCTTTGGCTGTTGTACATGATTAACATTTCCATAGAAGTTTTAAAATCAGGTTGTCAGTTTTAATATAAAAAGTCTGGGAGTTTTGCTTGTTATTGAGTTGAATCTCAGCTCTGTGTTGTCATAACTGCATGGTGTTCTGTTGCATGGATGTATCATCAATAACAAACAGTATTTTTTTTTTAACTATTGTACATTTAATAATTGAAAACATAAGCAATTAAAAACTAAAAAGTAAACACAGATGAATAAATATATACATTTCTCAATTAAATGTATCCATTACATTTAATTGAGAAATGTATATATTTATTCATCTGTGTTTACTTTTTAGTTTTTAATTGCTTATGTTTTCAATTATTAAATGTACAATAGTTAAAAAAAAAATACTGTTTGTTATTGATGATACATCCATGCAACAGAACACCATGCAGTTATGACAACACAGAGCTGAGATTCAACTCAATAACAAGCAAAACTCCCAGACTTTTTATATTAAAACTGACAACCTGATTTTAAAACTTCTATGGAAATGTTAATCATGTACAACAGCCAAAGCATTTTAATTGAAATTTTTGAGATAATCATAGATTCACATGCTATTGCAAAGCATTTTTTTTAAAGATTAGGTTGAGATACTTACACTATCTAATTTCAAGGTGTACTATAAAGCTACAGTAATAAAAACAGTGAAGCAAATTGTGAGGCATACTGATGAATGGAAAAGAAAAGAGAATTAAGAAATGGACCCAAACATTTATGGTGAATTGATTTTCAATAGAAGTACCAAGGTAAGTAAATGGACAAAGAAAGTCTTTTAAACAAATGTTACTGGAACTGCTAGATATCAAAATAAGAAAAACAAAACACAACAAAAAAATCGACCATAACTCCACACCACCAACAAAAATTAATCTGAGATTGATCAAAAACCCAAGTGCAAAAGTAAAACTATAAAACTTCTAAAAAAAATCTTTGAGATCCTGGGGTAGGAAAGATGTTTTATTTAGACAGGAATCCTAATCATCCCACTTCTAGATATCTACCTAAAAGAAATAAAAATATATTTCACGTAAAGCCTTATGCAAAAATCTTCATAGCAGCCTTAAACACAAAAGCCAAAAAAAGGAAACAACCCAAAAGTCAAGTGAATAGATAAACAAAATTAGTATAGCAATACAACAGAAAACTACTTGGTAATCAAAAAGAGCAAACTACAAAACATGGAACAATATGGATGAACTCCAAAATCACTATGCTGGGTGAAAAAAACTAGACACAAAAGAGTATATAATCAGTGGGGTTCCTGAGAGCTCCAGAGACACCCTGGTCCTATATAAGGGGGGATAGCCCCAGAGACTGATGCCTTATCAGTGGGTTCTATTTTGTAATCTGTGCTCCTGAGAGTGACAGAATTAGACTCAAATAAGTCCTCCCTGCACATGGTTCACCAGTCCCTTCTATTCAAACCTATATGTGATGCTGGAGTTTTTAGGTATACTTCCAGAGACTGGAGCCTCCTGCCTTCCTATGTGCCAGGTGGTGTGAAATCTAGGTGGAGCTGCAACTCCTACCCTACAGCTCAATGTACTCATCCAAGTCACCTGGTGAGGAGACAACGATGGGCAATGGCCATCCCAGGGAATGGAGAGGGCCTGCATCGGCAGGCAGGATCATCCCACCCACCATATCCATGGGATGTAAGCCCTCTCTCACTTGGAGTTGGAGTGGACATCACCATCCCGGTCCCCTCAGGATTGGGGGAAGAACTATGGACTAGAGTGCACTTGATGGTATTCTCTTGTTCACATATGGTGATTCTAGCAATGCAAGAAGTTGTAACAATGAGGTGGAGCCAGTGGCCACTTGACACTTTTGGGGTAGGGAGGGGATGAGCGGTTGAAATACAGGGGCTTCTTTGGGAGTTGGAGGTTGTCCTGAGTATTGTTGTGGCAATGGATGTAGGCCATTTTAAATCAGCACACACCACTCAGAACTGAGTGGGAGAGAGTGTGGTCTACAGTGTGAACTGTGGTCTATGGTTGGTGGCAAGGCTCCAGGATGTGTAAGTTCATAGAGGGTGGTGGGCCACACTGTGGGAGATGTTTGTGTGGGATGTGGTGGGAGGTGTGGGAGGTGGGCAACATGGGAATCCCAGTGGGTTCCGTGTAATATTTTAGGTAATCTAAGCACCTCTTAAAAAATATATATATATAAATAACATTTTTGTAAGCAAATACACATATATGCATATATATTTATATATCATTTTGCAAATGTTTGTATGTATTGTGAGAATTTTGATTTTTACCCATAATAAAAAAAAAAAATAAAATAAATGAATAAGAAAAGAATCGGCAGCTGTAAGTTTAATTATCCTTGCTGAGAAAGTTCTGTTATAGTTTTTAGTTCAGTTTCAGTGTAATATATTTTGCTTTTGCAACACCTTTGTATATGCAAATGACGGCATATATAAATAGTTTGGAGTTAAGGATAGACCTGAAGAAGAATGAAGATACATTTAAATTTTAGAAATTGTTAAGTATGATTGGAATGAGAGGGTTTGGCTCAAAGCATTCTATACTATGGACTATTTTTTCCCCTTGGCTTCTCTATTCTTCCTCCATGTATGCAGTCCGTTTTTATGCTTTTAATCTATACTTAGTCTTAATCACTTTAGGCTCCTCAAGTTCTCACTGATCTTCTCTCTGCTAAAATTACTGCTACCTTGTTTTATTTTTAGCTTCAATATTATGATTCTTATCATAATTAACGAGAATTTAAGCTTCTTAGAGGAACAGGGAATTGGAACTTACATTTTAAGTAAATATCTTTGTGCCAGAAAACTTCTAAAAATTATTTCATTTAATTGCATCATCATAACAACCATTTGAGGTAGGTTAAAATTAGTGGAAAAAAATAAAAGATAAAGAAATTTAAACAAACAACTAAAACAAATTAGTGGAATCTTCTGGGTGTCTCCAGAAAAGATAACTATAAAGTACATGATAAGATCCTGTAATTTTATTACTTCCCAAGAAGGCATTGTGGCATAGAGGTTCAAATAGAAACTTTGGGGCTAGAAGGAACTGCATGCTAACTTTACTAGTCACAAGTTATGTTACTTTGGGGAAGCTATTTACACTCTATGAGCCTTCACTATTCCACCTTTTAGAAAGGGAATAGTATCAGTATTTATCTCATAGGCTTGTTGCAGGGATTACAAAATATAGGCATGCAAAATTCGCATTTCAGTATTTAATAAATGCTAATGCTTATTCCTATCATTATTTTCTTTTCCTCAGCTCCTGAAGCATTTTCTTTGAGGGAAGGTAGCATGCCAAATAATTCATTATTTCCCATACCACCTAGAATTATGCTGAGCTCAGAATAGATACTCATTACCTGTTTAGTTCACAGATGTTGGTGATATCACATGAACTTTGAACTGCATAGGTCTCTTCTGAAATTCCTACTTCAGCCTATTACTGTGTCTTTTCATTGATCTGTTAACCTTTTTCTACTTTTACCAATTTGAACAGTTAAGGATCCAAATGTTAGCCATAGGGAGTTCTCTGAACCTGACCATGACCCAGATCATAGGAGGTGTTCATGTGTATTCTTTGTTCATCGTTACCAGTACTCCTTTCCACTGGCATAGAAGATCAGGAACCATCTTGCCCATGTTGTATGCGGATATTTTTTCCTAAGAAATTATATTGGAAAATAAATGTGCCAGATTTCTTTGTCCCGTGAGTATTTTCAATACGATCCACAGAGCATTGGGCTTACCCCGAGTATATGTATGCAGCACTGTTAAGTGCCTGGGCCCACACAGTGAGCATTAGGCATTAGGTTTCTGACTTCAGTATTCTTTAACTGGGGGATGAAGCTATCAAACAGGCAATCACCATATTGGCAGTAAATACAAGAACGTAAAAGAAGAAAAGCCCGTTCAAACCTCTACTGGTGGGATGAAGAAGGGGGATTTTTTTTCCCCATAAATGTTTCACAAGCTGAGATTTAATAGAAATATTTCAACTATTGTTTTTGGACATTTAGAATTATTTGCAAATATCTGGCACTGAAATCATTCATGCATATCAGTAGAGTTGGAATTTTACCTTTTTGTCTTATAATCCTATTTAATATTACATATAACAAAGAATATTGATGGCCCTACCCCCTACCAACATTTAAATTTTTTCCTATTCCCTAAATCACGTTTACATAGCATAAGCACAGGATTGTGTTGGCTATTCTGCTTTTAGGGCTTTTAGGGTTCTTATCTTCTCTATCGACCCCAAAAGAGATAATCAGTGCCAATATCTATTTTGGCCAAAGTAAAAGGAGACAGATCCTTTAGCAGAATATACAATTAGGCAAAAATATATTATAAATAAAATATAATATATTATTTCCAAATGTAGTGTGCCTTTCTTTTTTTTAAATTTTTTTTTAATTTTAATTTTTTCTTTCATATATATTTTAAAAGATGCTTAGATTACATATATGTTACACAAAAATAACAGGGATTCCCATGATCTCCACCTCCCATACCTCCCATAACATCTCATATAAACCTCTTTTATTAGTGACTGTATAGTGTGCCTTTCTTTAGTCAATTTCCGGGTTCTGGCATTTTTCTTCTAATTTTATCCTTTCTCCACTCAGTTTGTATGTTTACTCACTCAATTATTCATTCAAATGTTTACTGAGCTCCTATTTTATGCGAGTTAGGAATGCGGCATGGAACAAAACAAAGTCTTTACAGTCATGAACCATATATTCTAGGGAAGGGAGATGGACAACTGAAAATTAAAAAAAAAAAAAACGTATATCTGTCAGGTGACAAATGCTATATAAACAGCTAAAGCAGGGTAAGGGGAGCTGTTTTAGATAGCATGGTAGAGGAAGACCTCTCTAAGGTGGGAATGAGCCCTGAGGCTATCAGGCAAATGAAACAGTAGTGCTAAGGCCTTGAGACAAAATAGACTTGGGTTCTATTTGAAGTGAAATGGGAGACACTAAAGAATTTTGAATGGAAAATGACATACTCTAACTATAGTTTTAAAATGGTCACTCTGAATGATGTATAGACTATATGAAGGCACAAATGGAATCAGGAAGGTCAGTTGAGTGGCCATGTCAAAGTTCAAGGAGAGGTGATGGTAGCTTAAATAGAGTGGAAATTTTAGAGATAGATGTGGTTCATTCTGGATAGACATCAACAATAAAACTCACCATGAAAGGCCAGGAAAGAGCATGGTTGTTGAGGTCTCATTCCACCTAGGCAATAAGAACCCTTCTAATATTACATTTGACTTGGTTTAGTTGCTTATTATCTTAATTTTTCAGGCAGCTATGACAAGTATCACAAAATGGTTGGCTTAAATAGCAAGCATTTACTCTCTCATGGCTTCAGAGGCTAGAAATCCAAAATTAAGGCATCAGCAAATACGTGCTTTATCCCAGGAATCTGTAACATTCTGTTTCTGGCTCACCACCTATCCTTGGGGTTCTTTAGTTTTCATATCTGTCTTCTGTCACATAACAATCCCTCTCTTTATGTCTACTCTTCTAGATTCTGCTGATTTCCAGCTTCTTCCTGTGTGGCCTTCTTTAACTGACTCTGTCCAAATTTCTTCTGTTTATAAAGGATTCTAGAAATATAGATTAAGACCCACCCTGATTCAGTTGGGTCACACATTAACTAAAGAAAACATCCACGTACTGAGAACATGTCTTCGTGATAGAATCCAATCTTTCACACCTAGAGTGAGAGGTCTTCTAGAGGCTTGTAACCAAAGGCCTATAGTTGCTTTTCCCAAATGGTTTTTCTTGGAACAATAGAGGAGATGCTTCTTGAATAAAGATCATGGTTAAATAAATGTTGAAAATGCTAAAACCTCCTTCTTGTGGGGCTTGAATCTCCGAGAAACCCTAACATGAAGTGACATTTTTGCTTATTTCAGCATATCCTGACATGATTTTATCAGAGAATTCTTGTGTTTTAACGCTTTGGTGAAAAATGCCCTGAAGCCTTAAATAGTATGTCTTTGCCTGGCAAGGTCTGCTGCATATAACTTCCCAGGAATCTATAATAGAAGCAAGCAATTCATCAAGATTTCAGAAATCCAAGCCTGTTTATCCCAGAAATATTCTCTCCAAAATATGCTTTGCATCCTAAAAAAACCTTTTTATGATATTGAACCATTTTTCTTGCTTCTAAGTGAAACTGTCATGGGTTGAATAGTGTTACCACAAAATTCATGTCTACTCCGAACCTCAAAATATGATCTTATTTGGAAATAGGGTCTTTGCAGATGTGATTAGTTAAGGATCTTGAAATGAAATCACCCCGGATTTAAGTATGACTAATGTCCTTATAAGAACATGAGAGATCGCAGAGAAATACATGAAGAGAAGGAGGCCATGTGAAGACTGAGCCAGAGATTGGAGTTATGCTGCCACAAGAAAGGAATGCCAGGAAACACTAGAAGCTGGGAGAGGCAAAGAAGGATTCTACTCTAGAGAAGACACCTTGTTGATACCTTGATATTGAATTTCTTTTGAGAAAATAAATTTCTGTTGTTTTAAGCCACCCAATTTGTAGTACATTTTACTGTAGCCCTAAGAAGCTAATACAATGACCATGATTATATTAATTTGAACCATATGATGGTGCTATTTTTGTCAGCTGAAAATTTTCTAAGAACTGTAATTTCATATGGTTAAGTTTAGTACTTTTTAAGATTCATAGTAACCTGGAGAGTCAGCATTTTTGGAGTATTTTCTATCTTCCAGACACTAGGCTTAATGTTTTTTATACATCATCTAATTTAATACTTAAAATAACCATGTCAGGAGAAATTGTGAGACTTTGGGTTGGTCAAAATAAGATGAATAGGTGACCAATCAAATGCTTCCATTTGGGTAGTCTCTGCCTTTCATTGTCTTTGAGCTATTTTACTCAATTCTCTAAAACTTAGAAAACTGATAATAATGTAGATTATTCTTGCCCATAGCAATGAATTGTAATCATATTTGGTAGAATAAAATTGATTATTGTCCTGTGGATATAATAATTTTGCATCTGTTTGTGTATTCATTTCAGAATTCCTTATCCATATAAGGAATGTGTATATATATGTATGTGTGTGCGTGTGTGTATATATATATAAATGCTTTTAATTTTTTTCTTTGACACAATTGTAACATCTTACTGGTTCTTTCATTAATAATGAGCTTACAATCTTGGCAATTTTTCAGTTTATATTTGTATAAAGAGTCATGATTATACCTTCTCTCCAAAGCTATCATTCAAGCATCCTGTAAGATAGATATTATTATTCCCATTTTATAAATGAGGACACTGAGTCTCAGAGGCATTTTGTAATTTGCTCAGAGTATGTTAGTAAGTGTATTAGTCAGATACCAAGAGGAGGTATCTGTAAATAGTCTGAGGTTTTATAAAATTCTCTCATGTGACCAAGGGGATTCACAAGTCCAAATTCCACAGAGCAGGCTGTAGGCCAGGAACTATGATGAAGGTCCTCGATGAGTTCCCCAGGAGACACTGGCTATCTGGTGTAGAGATGGAAACTTTCTCTCTGAATGCTAAAATCACTTCTCCCTTAAGGCCTTCCACTGATTGGATGAGACATCACTCATTGCTGATGGCTATCTCCTCAATTGATTGTAGATGTAATCAGTCATCTATGCAATCAACTTACTGATGATTAAAGTCCATGAAGTGCCTTTGTATTATAATTAGCCCAGTGCTTGCTTGACCAAACAACTGAGTATCTTTACCTGGCCAAGTTGACACATTAGTGTAACCATCATAGACCAAACCTCACCCCCCCCCCGCCCCCGCCTTGTTAACTTGGCAGCTGTACACATCACCTGAAACCGTACTTAATCTCTAAATAAAAACAATAGCAGACATTTATATATACATATTTTTCCACCTAACAATACTCAACTGTCCTGCATAAAACCAGAAACACACTAAATCCCTCCAAAATAGGTTGCAAGTCCTTGAGTAATATTCACACTTAAACTTGACATCCTTAAATACTATGACATGAAACTAATACAACTTATGTTATATGATAAGGGGAAACATTAGGGAAGGAATCAAAGACATTCGTTTTATGTACATATACAAACATACTCATAACAGAAAAAGGAAGAAATATTCATGACCATTACAATCCTTGTTTTTGTAACTGGTCATGTGATCGAAATTTGTTCGTATTTATCACTATCTGCTTCCACTACGCTTCCATGTTCCCTTTACCCTCAGCAAGCACCTAAGGTGGCCGTGGTTCTTTGCTTGGTGGGGTGACCCAAACCTTCATTCCTGGAGATTATGGGTCATTGTTAGTCTTGCCTGGATTGAGTTGTTGTAATTTTCCATTCACTTTAATCATAGGACATGCTAGTAGTAAGAGACACCCTAGGGAATCTCCTATATTCCAGGCTGTATTAGTCACCCAAAGGGGTGCTGATGCAAAATACCAGAAGTCTGTTGGCTTTCATAAAGGGTATTTATTTGGGGTAGAAGCTGTTAGTTACCAGGATGTAAAGCATAAGTTACTTCCTTCATCAAAGTCTGTTGCCACATGTTGGAGCAAGATGGCTGCTGACGTCTGCAAGGGTTCAGCTTCCCTATTCCTCTTAAGGCTCCATAGTCCCAGCTTCTTCCAATATCAGCTATAGGCTGGCATAAGGCTCATCTCTCTCCTGGGGCTCATTCCTCTCTGGACTCAGCTGCTCTAGTCTCTCCACAAGGTCAGCTGTAGACTATCAGGCTCTCTGTCTTCCCAGGGCCATCTATGGAGCTGTCTCTATTCCTCTGTGTTCTTCTTCTGTGTGTTTACTTCCTGGGGTTCCAGCATCCAAAAACTCCAACTAACTCCTCTGACATGTAGTTTTCTTTGTAAATCCCCGGCCCCTTAGTGGGCAGGAACTCAACATCCTACTGATGTGACCCAATCAAACCCTTAATCATAATTTTAATCAAGTAAAAGTGAAACCTCTGAATCCAATACAATTTAATATGCCCAGAGGCACAGACCAGTTCACAAACATAATCTTATATCTATTTTTGGAATTCATAAACAATATCAAACTGCTACACAAGCAAACTTTTTTATCTCCATTGTGTAGGTGCAGTCCTATTTCCTCTTGATAGTCAGGATCAATCAATCCAGCCAGTATAGTCATACCCTTCTTTGCAAGTTGATTTGGAGGCATGAAGAGCCCAAAGTGTCCAGGTAGAAGCCTTAACTTTCAGTTCAATGGAATTGTTGTTTTCCCCAGTGGCAGCACTCCTCTGTTTGGAACTAAGACCTATAGATCAGCAGAGCTTAAGGGTGCAGTGACAGGAAGCAAAAATTTTCCTAGTGGATCAGTAGGCGTAATACTGAGTGGTGTCACTCCCATTTCCACCAATTGATTCCTGGATCTGTTAATTTCAGCTATGGGAGAAACAGCATCACAGAGTGATTTAGAGCACACAGCCTCCTGGAGAACATTGCCCCAGTCCTGCATGTTATTGCCACCTTAACTGAGTCTTCAAAAGGCCATTCCACCATTCCATCAATCCAACTGCTTTAGGCTGATGGGGAACGTGGTTAAGACCAGTGAATTCCATGAGCATTTGCCCATTCTTGCACATCATTTGCTGTGAATTGGGTTCCTTGATCAGAAGCAATATTGTTTGGAATACTATGGTGGTGGATAAGACATTTGATATGTCCACAGATAGTAGTTTTGGTAGAAGCACTGTGTGCAGGGAAGATAAACACATATCTGAAGTATGTGTCTATTCCAGTTAGAACAAATTGCTGCCCCTTCCATGATGGAAGTGGTCCAATGTAATCAACCTGCCACTTGGTAGCAGGCTGATCACCTTGGGGAATAGTGCCATATTGGAGGCTGAGTGTGGGTCTCTGCTGCTGGCAGATTGGGAACTCAGCAGTGGCTATAGCCAGGTTGGCCTTAGTGAGGGGAAGTCCATTTTGTTGAGCCCATGCATAACCTTCATCCCTACTACCATGGTCACTTTGTTCACGAGCCCTTTAGGCAATGACATAAGTGGCTGGGGAAAGAGACTGACTGCTATCTATAGAATAGGTCAGTTAATCCACTTGAATAAAATCTTCCCATGCTGAAGTCACCCTCTGACTTCATGTGGGATCCACATACCTCTTACTGAGACCTCTTTGCCACCAATTTTCCAATCATGTTCCTTCCATGTCCCTGACCATCCAGCAAAACCAAGTTGAATAAATGTCCAGACGTACCTCAGACCAATTCTCCTTCCAAGCAAAATAAACAACTAGGTGCACTGCTTGAAGTTCTGCCCACTGGGAGGATATCCCCTCTGCACTGTCCTTTAGGGATGTCCCAGAAAAGGAGCTGCAATGCTGATGCTGTCCGCTTTAGAGTGGCACCTGCATATCATGCAGAACCATCTGTAAACCAGACCTGAGTTTTCTCTTCCTCTATCAATTGAATGTAAGGAAATCTCCAAGAGACCATAACTGTAGGATGGGAAGAGAAGTTAATGTGGCAGGAGTGATGACCATGGGCATTTGGGCCACTTCCTCATGTAACTTGTGCTTCAGGACCCATCTGAGCCCTACCTTGTATATACCATTTCCACTTTATGATGGAGTACTGCTGTGAATGCCCAACTTTATGGTTTGGTGGGCCAGAGAATACCCAGCTCATGATAGGCAATTCAGGTCTCATGGTAACTTGGTGGCCTATCATTAAGTGTACAGTCTCTACTAAGGCCAGTAGCAGGCCAAAAGCTATTTCTCAAAAGGACAGTAGTTATCTACAGAGGTTAGCCAGGCTTTGCTCCAAAATTCTTAAGGCCTGTGTTGTGATTCTCCTATAGGGGCCTGCTAAAGTCTCCAGACTTGCCATTGACACTTCCAGTATCATTGGATTTCCTGGATCATATGGCCCAAGTGGCAGTGCAGTTTGCACAGCAGCCTGGACCTGTTGCAGAGTCACCTGTTTTTCTGGTCCAAGTTCAAAACTAGCAGCTTTGCTGATCACTCAGTAAATGGGCCAGAGTAGGACACCCAAATGAGAAATATGTTGTCTCAAAAATCTGAAGAGGCCAATTAAAACATTGTGCCTCTTTTTTGGTCTTAGTATGGGCCAGATGCAATACCTTATCCTTCACTTTAGAAGGGATATCTTCACATGCCCCACGCCACTGGACATCTAGAAATTTCAGTGAGTTGTAAGACCCCTGTATTTTTGTTGTATTTATCTCCCATCCTTTCTCATGTGAATATGTTACCAATAAGGCTAGAGTTGATGCTACTTCTTTCTTACTAGGTCAATCAACCTGATATCATCAATATAATAGACCAGTTTGTTGTCTTGTGGGAGGGAGAGACAAAGAATGTCCCTGGCATTTGCCAGACCAATAGCTGCATACCAGGTACTAGGGGATGTGTTAATTTGCTCAAGCATTCATACTACATCTAGAACAGCAGCTGCAATTGCAGTCACCACCTGGTTAAGTTTATGAGAATCCACTGTCATCCTTCAAGATCCATCTGTTTTCTGCACAGGCCAAATAGGAGAGTTGACTGCCTCCTTCAAATCCGTGATGGTGGCACAGATCTCTGCAATCCCTCCAGACATCTGGTATTGCTTTTGATTTACTTTTTTTCTAGATAGGATAATTTGTAGTGGCTTCCACTTGGCCTTTCCTACTATAATAGTCCCATTCCACAGGTCCAGGAACTAATGTAGGGATTCTGCCAGTTGCTTAGTATGTCTATCCCAATTATGTAGTCTGGAACTGGGGAAATAAACATAGAAAGGGTCTAGGAACCCACTGGACCCACTGTGAGATGGACCTGAGCTAAAACACTGTCTATCACCTGACCTCCATAAGCCCCTACTCTGACTAATGGACTACAGTGATATTTTGGGTCTCTTGGAATTAATGTTACTTCTGAGCCAGTCTCTAATAATTCCCTCACATGTCTTATCATTTCCTTTTCCCCAAAGCAGTTACCCTGGTAAAAGGCCATAGGTCTCTTTGGGAAAGATGGGAGGAAAATTAAAAGTATAAATTTTTGGCTGTTTATCAGGATCCTTCCCCAAGGGGACTCAGCCTTCCCTTCATTCAAGGGCCTCTAGGTCTGTAAACTGTCTCTCAAGTCTTGAAATTGATTAAGTGGCCATGACTCTCTGCTTCTGTAATTTAAGTTAGGCTTTTGATCACTAGAGCTATTCTGCTTATACAGATCAAATAGGAATTTAGTAGTCTGCCCATCTATTTTACCTCTAGGTACCCCATGATCTATTAGCCAATACCATAGGTCTGTGTGACTCAGACTATTTTGATTGCTGCTTTGAATCTGCTTTTCATTGTGGTAGCCCATGCCCTTCCTTGTCTTTGGTGATTAAGGGCTGCCACTTTGTTTCTGCTGGCCCAGGATATAATAGTCCTCATATTGTTTAAGCATCTTAGTTCCATGACAGCTGTTCACACAGTAATATCTGACCTACAGAGAAGAGCAATCACAGAGCTCTTCAGAGAAGATAGAGTTTGTCACACAAATTTATTCCTCACATTCTCATGAAAGGTGTATACTCTGGACATTTCTGGGGTAGGTGTGCAGGTTTTAGATGGTAAATCTATTCTAACATTCCAATCTCTCTAAGACTTTGGATACTCTCATCTACAGTATATGAGGGCAATTCTGGCATCTCAATCTCAGGCAGTGTTGGCCATCTTTTGGTCCATGTTTTAGCCAGCCACTTAACAAATTCTTAGAATCCTTTCTAACTCCTTGAGCTACAACACTGAATCCAGAATCTCTGCTTAGTGGGTCCATACCAATAAATTTATCCTGGTCCAACTTTATATTCCTTCCATAATTATCCCATACCCTTAATATCCATTCCTACACATATTCCTTTGCTTTCTGTCTATATAAATTGGAAAACTCATGCAGTTTTTTTTTTCTTTTTTCTTTATCACCTATTTCCTTATGGGTCACACTTTATATTTCACCTTTGGGGACTTATTATGACTTTAGTGTAGTTATAGGTCCGGAATAGAAGAAAGGTGATGGGGGTGGGTAAGGAGAAACATTAGAAGTATCTTGCAAGCCAATTACCTTCAGGGGGAGGTTGGATGGCAGACTTCTCAGGGCAGGGTGGAGGTTGGGTGGTGTAGGCTTCAGGTTGGATAGTGCAGGCTTGACATTGGGTGGTCATCTCCTCAGGGCAGGGAGGAGGTTGGGTGGCTTTCTCTTTAGCGCAGGACATTATAGGTTTATCTGGCAAAAAACTCAGCAGAATTTAGGGTTTCAGTGTCCCCACTGCCATTATCACCAACCCGTATGTCTCCATCCAATCCACAGGATTCCACTCCTTTCCAATAAATGACCTCACTGTATCATCAGGCACCCTGCAAGGTTGAGATTTTAGTTTCTGTTGTAAGTCTGCTACTCACACAATGAGACTCTGAGTCTGTTTTTCAGAGATCTCAAATCTGCAGCTGCATGAAATAAGGTTTTCTTTTAGGACATACATAGAAGTTCTCACATCATTGATGCAATGCTTAAGTTGAAAATTTGAAACCTTCAGCTCATCCCTTTCTTTTGCAACTGTATCCAGCATATTTAGGAACAGCCAACCAAAGTCATTGTAACTTTTAACTTCACGAAACTCTGTTAAGGTACTAAAAACAGTCTCACCCAGAGCCTTGCCTCTTATAAACATGGAAGCAATCATATTCAGTGGTGATATCTTGTGTATCTCTATTGCCAACTCATACCATGGACTATCAATGCCCTCTTGATTATTGGAAACAGAGTCATCAGTGCTCTTGAATCTAATTTGAGTAGCGAGCTAATTGCAAAAATCCCCGAACCAATTTATAAATCCCATTTTTAAGGGAGCCAGAACTGACAGGAGATAACTGTATATAGCATGAGATTTTATAAAATAGTCTCACTTGAACGTAGGGGTACACAAGTCCAAATTCCATAGGACAGGCTGCAAGCCAGGGACTCCAATGAAGGTCCTTGATCAGTTTCCCAGGAGATGCTGTCTATCTGAAGTAGAGATGGGAATTCTCTCTCTGATTGCTTAAGTCACTTCTCCTTTTAAAGCCTTCATCTGATTGGATGAGACATCACTCATGGTTGATGGCAAATCTCCTCAGTTGATTGTAGATGTAATCAGCCATCTATGCAATCAACTCAGTGATAAAGCCCATGAAATGCCCTTTATTACATTTAGCCCAGTGCTTCCTTGACCAAACAACTGGGCACCATTACCTGGCTGAGTTGACATATTAACCTAACCATCACAGTAAGTGATAGACCCAGCATTTAAGCCTAACCTGAAATAGTGCCACAGCCTGTATTATTAGCCACTGAGGTGAAAAGCCAATAAAACATTTGGTTGTATTCTCTCCAAAACTAATGATACCAAATATGCTCATTGATCATGAAGGGAAGCCTCTAGTCATTAAAAACTCATATTTCATTAGAATTTTTGAGAAATGGTAGGGTGTGAGAAGACACAAGGAGTAATCTCTTCCCATCTTATCAGTAAGAACTCAACTTAGATTTCTTTGCAGTAATTTCATGGGTCCCTCACTGTCTCTCTCATAGGGACATTCACCCACTGATTTGTTTATTCCATTCACTCCCACAAAGAGTGTCCAAATCTCCTGTCTTTGGTTCAGCAGGCTTATAACTATTCAGGACTCTTTGAAGACCGGTGGCCCACAGGTGTAGTCCACAAGGAGTGCACAACATCTTTAGAGTTCTTTTTACTCTGATTCCATACTCACAGGGGCAGTGAGATAGTCCTCATTCCATTTGAATTCTTCCTTGTGTTTCCACACCATCCTCCTATTTCTGTTGATCACCCCCCCCCGCCCCAAATTAAACCATAAGCTATACAGTGCAGGAATTTTTGTTTTTATTTTTCATATATTTACTCCCAGGACTGAAATAGTACCTAATATAGTAAGAATTCAAAAAATCTAGATGGATGGATGGATGAATGAATGAATGAATGAATGAGTTGTCTTCTCTCCCCTTTCTCCAGGCTCTACCTTATCTAGTCTATTATATGGGTAATACAAGCTCAAGCTCAGTAGATAACAGTTTCTAAAGGCATGCCTCCAAGAAAATAATCTTCCTCTTGTGAATTGGTTGGCTTTTTCTTTCAATTTTCCTTTATGATTTCAGGTGGACTGGGAGAAGAGAGGAATAAATGCCCCTTAGGGTACAATTAATATAGAAGAGAAGATGGAAAATACAGGGATCACAACATTGGTACTTGTAAATATTACCCAGCCACATGTTTATTCACTTATTTATCAAATATATATCGAGTACTAAAACTGCAGGGAAGGGAGCCATACAATGAAAACTAGAACAGGAAGCAACAAATGCCCTGTTCTAGTTTAAGTAAAATAAACTAGGTATAAGTAAAGTAATGGTTCTAATAATAATAATTACCTCTTCCTGAATGTTTGCTATGTGCCCAGGAACTGAACTAAATACATATATGTAATTTCTAATCTTTACAATTGTCTTAGAGGATAATTAGTATAATTTCCATTTTGTGGGTGAAAAAATTGAGAAACAGGAAGTGACTTGTCAAAAGTCACAAAAGTTAACAGGGCTGGAATTTGAATTCAAGGTTTCCTGGTTCCAGTTCATGTATATTTTTCCATTTGAGAGATTCTAAAACTTTTGCATAGTTATGGTACTTAATGGGTGTTTGGTGCACATGTTTAGATAAATTAAATAGATACTTCACAGTTTTAAAACTAAAAATAAAATGAAAGCTAATAAAACTATTGTTAAAATTAGTTTTTATCAGTGAGTGGTGAGAAATTATTTGCAATATATCTCCAAAGCATCTGTTTTCGTCTCAATGATGGATAATTTGAATTATAGTTCATTTTCACATCTAATTGATTTCTGTTCACACATTTCTTTCCTATAACTTAGAAAGTTCCAACTCACAATTATACATTGACAGGTAGCAATTATTTGAAGACTCTGTCAAATATCTCTGGTATTCAGATTAGATGAATAGTCAGAAATTGTGGAGTGTTGTTTCATTGGACTTCTTTCAGTAATTCATCAAAAGTAAGTCAACAAGTACGTCACCCTCAAAAGCTGGAAAGGTGAATTTTATAACTGGGAGATAGGTGTGAATGTGTTCCTAATTTACTCTTTGATGGCAATCAAGGTGATATTTCCTGATATTCTGTTAATTCTGTTATAGTAATGGTATGTGCTTTTAAAATGTGCCCTAAAGAAGTGGTAATTAATTGATTTCCTTTTAAAAAAAAAATAAATGAGGGAAGTCATTTATGCGAAAGAGTCAAGTTTTGGCAGTTGATCTGCTTGTCTTATAGTTTGGTCGTGTTTTAAAGTCCAGGTATTCTGTTCAAAACATTAAAACTTGTGATATTTTAGCCTTGAAGAGATAGATTCAGATTACTTAAGATTCTGAATAAATCATGGAAATATGCTACTTAAGCAAGCACAAAATCATAGATGTGTGTTTGAAGATATGTTTTTTTTTTTTAAATCATATTCCTCATTAAAAAAAAAAAGTCATATGAACAACTTTCCCCTCCACAGCCAGCAAATCTGATGTGAAAAAGGAACAATGTACTCATTGCCCATTTCACTGGCCAGCATGTTAAATAGAGAAACAGAAATTCTCGGTGAGTGTGGTCAGATTATTTTCACTGTTCCCTTCAGTACTGGATCAGCTCATATGTGATATTGTTGATAAGCAAATGTTATCTGCATGACTAATGAGTGGGCAGACTCGCCTACAGATGTCACATCCCTTATTGGTATATCAACACCATTTCTTGCTCCTATGTTACTGATGGTCCCTCAGAACAGAACTAATTCTACATTTCCAGTCTAAGCCATGTCTCACAGAATTAAGTTGACAAAAATGCAATAAAGAGGCATGGGTTTTTAGTGATAAACAGAACAGAACTTTGAGCACAAATATTCATTGCTTGCCTGCTATGGGATAAACTCTGTGGAGAGCAGACTCAGATTTGTTAATGCCCTCATAGCACATACATGCCAATATCTATCATGCTTTGCACACTGGTCATCCCATTACTTTGAGGAGGCATCTGTTCTGTCATGTTAGATGGTGTTCCTATTATATGGCCATCCACCTCTTTTGTATGATGAATGAAATTTGTCATTGGATCATCCTGCTTTCTTTCCAAGAGTAATATTTGACAAATACTTTGTGACTTGTTTTACATGTTTCTCTGCAATAATGTGATTCATCTGTTTTGGTTTTTTGTTTGTTTTCTTTTGAGGTACCTGGGCCAGGTATTGAGTGACTCCCTGATGATCCCATTAGGCAGGGGCTTTGTCTGTTTTAACAGTGTGGCACACATACTAGATGGTCCATAATTAAATTTTAAATAATTAGTGAAGTAAACAAAATAATGTTGACTTGTGATAAGAGTGAAAGTCACAGAATAACTGGGGAGGGAAACTGCTTTTAACAAGTCGGTTAGGCCAAGCTTTTAGGAGAAGTGATAGCAAAGTTTAAGTCTCAGATAAGACTTGAAGGATGAGAATCACAAAAGAATATTTGAACCAATGCAAACAGCAAATGGCAGTGCCCTGAATTTGGGAAGTGTTTGGCTGACACTAAGAATATTCAGAAGGCCAATGTGACAGAAGGACAGAGAGTAAGAGGTATAACAGAGAGATGAGACTGAAGGACTATGCAGCATCTGGAAGATACTTGTAGGTCATAGTAAGGTATGGAGATTTTATTCTAAGTGCAATGAAAAACTAAAGGAAGATTTTCTAAGCAGATGAGTAAAATGATCTGGGTTTTTTTGTTTTTAAGGTCACTTTGGCTTCCCTGTGGGGGAAAAAAAGTGGCTATGTTCAGCAAGAGAGAAAACAAAGATTCAAATTTAAAAAAAATTATGAAATATATCAGCTGAGAAATAGTGGTGGCTTGTTTTTTCTATTCATATTTTTTATCACTGCTTTGATAAACTGTAAAACCTCTGAGAATTCACATTTTTGAGCACTTAAAGATTCAAATACTTGTGTCCAGCCTGATAACTCAGTGCTGTTTCGAGTTTTAATATTTACAGTTTTTTTGTTTGCTTTTGGAGAAAAGGAAAATAAGGTATATTCCTTTATTCATTTCATGAAGCCAGCATAATCTTTATATCAATAACTGGCAAGACATTACAGAAAGAAAATTACAGATCAATTTCTTTCATGGATAAAGATAAAACAGTCTAAATCATGTATTAACAAAATAAATCCAGCAGTATACCAAAAAGGATAACACATCATGAATAAGTTCCAGGAAAGTAAGATTGGTTTTACATTTTAAAAATTAGTTAATTTAATTTACCATCTTTATAGAGTGAAGGAGGAAAAAAACCAATATATTTATCTCAATTGATTATGAAAACATTTGATATAAATCTAATATCCACTCAAGATAAAAACTTTTAGAAAATTAATAAAACAAGCAACCTTCCTTCATCTGAAAAAAAAACACAAACAAACACAAAGCTATCTAGAATAAGCCTATAGCAAACACCATAATTAATGGAAATTACTGAGAAAGCTCCCTCTTTACGATATGGAATATAAAAAGTATTACCCACTATTACCACTTCTGTTTAACACTGTACTAGACTGTATGTTGAGGCATGGGAAAGATATAAATAAGTATTGGAAAGAAAGTAACAAAATTATAATCATCCTCATATGATATTTTTTTCTCAGTCCAAAAGAATCTACCAATAAGTTAGAAGATACAATAAGTGAATTTAGAAAGGTTTGGTGGTTACAAGGTCAAATGCAAAAATCAATTCTTAATTTCTATATAGAAAACACAAACAGAATAGGGAATTTAGAGAAAGCACAAATTACAATAGCACTGAAATATCAATACATAGGAATAGTTACACTGGAATTGTATAAAGAGCTTAGAAATAGATCAATGTATATACAGGCACTTGATTTATGACAAAGATGCTACAGAGGAGCAGCCTTCCTAAATAACTGATGTTGGGAAAAAATTATCAGTCTTGATCCTTACTTCTCACCATACACAAAAATAAATTCCAGATGAATGGTAAAACTAAAGGTGAAAGGCAAACCAGTAACATTCTATAAGATACTAGACACTATTTTTGTGAACTTGTGGTAGGGAAACATTTTTAAATAAGACACATAAAGCACTATCCCTAGTGGATAAAATGGATAAATTTGGCTATATTAAAATCAAGAATTTCTGTTCATCAAGAGACTCAATAAGAAAGTGAGAAATCAAGCTATGGAATTAGAAGGGTTATTTGCACCACAGAGAACTGACAAAAGGTCATATCTAGTGTATATAAGTTTTCTTAGTTAGGGTTTACCCAGAAGTAGACCCTGAGAAAAGAATTTGAGTATAGATAATTTATTTGGGGGTAATCCAAAGCAGCACTTGCCAGGGACTGAGGAAATGTGACAGGGAAGAGAAGAAAGGCAATAGAGGGTACATTGATGAACAGATTATTGCACCGAGAAACTGGGCTTTGTCTCTCTGTGAAACTCCAGGAAATGGCATAGAGTATTCCTCATAGCTGTCTCTTGCTGAGGGCTGAAGGAATAGGGTATTTGCCTACCAATGTCCATCAGTCATTGGTTGACGATTGTTTCCCAGGAAGGTTAACTCCCTAGCATTGCTATTTTGTGGGCCAAGAGTGCTTCAGTGGCCAGAAAACTCCATCAGTGAAGAACCTCAAGAGCTTGTAGAGAAGATCACGAGATCAGGATCTACGAGAAGAGTGAGTACTGAGGCGATATGGTCAGGTAATGATAGAGTCTCTTTACTGGAGATCTTTATTTATTTATGCTGCTTTGAACCAGTCTAGTGGCCTTTCCTTATGGTCAGAAGCCCTCCCTTTAACATTACTTGTAGGGCAGGTCTAGTGCTGACTAACTCTCTCAGCTTTTGTTTACCTGGGAATGTCTTAATCCTTCCTGAATTTTTGAAAGAAAGTCTCATGGATATAAAAATCTTGGTTGGTATTTGTTTTCTTTCAGCACTTTGGTATTGCCACGCACTGCCTTCTTGCCTCCATGATTTCTGATGAGAAATCAGCACTCAATCTTATTGGGATTCCCTTCTACATAATAGGTTGTTTTTCTCTGGAAGCTTTCAGAATTCTCTTCAGGTCCTTTGAATTTGATAGTTTGATCAATAGATGATGGGGTGTGTTTTTCTTCATGTTTATCCTGTTTGGTGTTCTTTGGGCTTCTTGTATGTACATATTCGTGTCTTTTGCTAAGTTGGGAAGTTCTCTGTCATTATTTATTTGAATATTCCTTCTGTCCCTTTATCAATTTCCTCTCCTTCTGGGACTCCCATATGTGACTATTGGTATGTTTGATGGTGTCCCAGAGGTCTCTTAGGCTGTTTTCATTTTTTATTTTATTTATTTTTTCTTTCTGCTCCTTAGCCTGACTCATTTTTATTGTCTTATCTTTGAATTCACTGATTCTTTCTTCTGCCAGCTCCAATATGCTATTGAAACGCATCTGGGAATTTTCCATTTCAGTTATTGTGGTCTTCACTCCAGTAATTCTGTTTGGTTCCTTTTACAAATTTCTATCTTTTTACTAAGATTCTCATATTACTCATTCATTGTTTTCTTGATATCCTTTGGTTCTTCCTCTGTATTTTCCTTCATATCCTTGAGCATTTTTATGATCCTTTTTTAAAAGGCTTTGTTCGTTATGTCTACAGTCTGGTCTTATTCGTTGTTTTTTTTTAAATTCTCTTTCTTTGAATGGGCCATCATTTCTTGTTTGTTTGTCTTGTACTCTTTTCTTGCACGCTGTACATTTTAATATTTAAAAATGTTAACTCTGGGATTAATTCCCTGAGGCATCTGTTTCTTGACTTTGTAACCAGCTAGTGATATGACAGAGATATCCTTGAGTGTCAGCCATCCTGTCAGGAAAGTCTGCCCAAAGCAAATGCAAAATGCATTTGTCTTCTGGGCCTGTGTCTTTACCTGGGCTAGTAATTGTTCATTGCTTTGGAGTTCCCCTGTTTACAGGAGTTAGAATCCACCTGTATTTCCCAGGAGACAGACTTTCTCCTTCTTCTGGGTGCTTAAGACAGTAACCCTTTGTCCAAGGCAATCAGCCTTGATCATTTCTTATACTGCTTATGTTGTTGTCTTGAGCTTCTTTAGCCTGGAAGGCAAATTTGGTGGTGGTGGGGTGCATGCAGGAGAGGAGTTTCCCAAATCAGTCTTTCCCAGTCAGAACAAGGCCAGTGACAGCAATCCATGATGGGGGTGCAGACCTACTCTCAACTACACTGGGGTGGGGATCAGGAAGTATACCAGAAGCTTCTTGCATGGCTTCCCAAAGCTGTGCTTTCTTGACCTGCCCAGCAAATACAACCCTTAAACTTGTTCCTGCAGTTCTGGGATGAGTAGTGTCTTCAAGTCTCTTCAGTCATCTTTACCCATGAGGCGTTGAAACAGTGGCCAGTCTCAGAACAAGGCCTCCAGTAATCAGAAGTCACTAATCACAAGCTATGATCAGTGATCAGCCATACTCATCCCTGATCTTGGTAGTGGATTTTGTTGTACCTTGTTGTTACCTGTGAGTTGGCCAAGGACCATACCCCATGTTGGTCTGCTGTGAGAGGGGGAATGGATGCCAGTAACCACCAGGCAGAGAGAGCAATTTACTAGTCTTTTCTGTACTTTACTAGCTTCTTCCTTCTGCTCTTCCCTGGATGCTGTACAATATTCTACTGGAACCCAGAGTTTCAAATAGTTGTTTCATATAGTTCCTACCTAATTAATAGTTTTCATGGTAGAGAGATTTAATCCTGGATCTTCTTACTCTGCTATCTTCCCACAAGCCCTCTGTTTACAGAAAGTTTTTGATCTCTACTTTTTATCAAATAAGGGCTCTTGACTGCAAATTGTGACTATATCCTCGATGACCATAGATCCATTTTTCTAAGAAAGTTCTGGTTTATACCTGTTGTCCCATATAATTAATAAATAAACCACTTTTATTTTCAACATAGTATCAACAAAATAGTATTAAAATGGTAAATGAAAATAAATCAATAAATACCCTGCATTATCATCTGATACTATTTATATAGGATGCTATGGAAACATCGAGATGAGGTGGGGAATTATATGCACTTCTCATCCATGATGAGAAGCAGTGACAGAGCTATTCCTAGTTGTAAGGTATCCACAAGAAGCCCTGACTCTGAGGTGGCTTTCAGGATTGGGTAATAAGAAAAACCAGAGCACTGCTGCAGTTTCATGCCAGCACTATATGCCACTCCACCAAGCCATAAGGCCCTACCTTCTATCTTTGTTAACTTTCCATTAGCCCAGAGGTGCCAGGTACAAAACATTGCTTGTCTGCACCTACTCACTTCTCCTGGTCAGGAGGACATCAATATTTCCTTGAGTCCAAAATATTTCTCAAAATCCCTCTGTACATGATGTTCCAGACACTCACTATCCATCAGTTAGGGCCGCTGGGCTGTGAGGAAAAAAACCTATTTGCTAACCACACATTGGTCCATTCTGCTCTCTATTCCCTCTAATGCCAACACTAATGAGATGTGAAGAGAATATGTATGGTAAAGTGCATATTTGGATTTAATCTTTGGTTTCTATTATAAAGATATTAATCTTAACATGAAATACTTTACATTTCAGAATATTTATATATTTAGATTTATCTGTTGTCTTTAGAGTTAAAGTTTGACTTCAATGAGGCAAAGTTGAGAGGAATTTTTAACATTTTTTTCTATGAAATTAGAAAACAGGCCAGTGACTCTGATTACTTAAGAGGATTTCAAGGGTTCTTAAATCTTATAACCTCTTTAACGGCTGGTGCATGTCTCCAGGCTCTGTGCTGTCATGGTTTCCTGTTCCATTAAAAATACAATGAAATATCATTAATGACTTATACATCCAGCAATTTCCAGGTGTTTTTCCCCTTCATCTTTGTGGACTGTTTTGGTAATGCTCTAGAGAGATTTTTTTTCAAAACAATGTCAAAGTATTCTTGCAGAAAACTGATTTGTCCCCATAGAGAAGCTAGGAGGCAAAGAGAAAAATAATATTACTCCTGCCTATAATACGAAAAAGCCTAAGCATTTTCCAAGGGTTACTTGTTGAGTTGCCTGAAAGTGGCAAGATATAAATTTATGACTGTTGTCTCATATTCTTCCTGATTTTCCTCATAGCAATTTTTTCCCCTTTGCATTTTTCTCAACCTCTACCCTCCACATTCATAATGTGAGAGAAAGTAACTTTCATTTCTAATTCAAAAAGGGGTAGATGATTCTGCAGCAGCTTGTATTTTATAACTTGTGCAACTGATATCTGGAATAAGACAAAAATTAAATTAAAAAAAATAAAAGTAAATATGTATATACATATACTGTGCCTGAAATTCAGGAATCATTGCTGTTGTTTCTTAGGAAAGAAAGGAAAACAGTTTTCTTCTCACCTGAAATTCTTTGCATAAACAAATACTTGCCTTCAACTGCTATAAAAAGGTATGTTCTCCCATTGGTGCAGCTTGGGGGAAAATGCTAAGTCTGTTGACCATTTTCTGATTTCAGTTTTCATGTCCTAATTTAGAGTCAGCCACAAGATACACAGCAGCTCTTTTATCTTCATTAATTGAAAAGAACAGTTAACCTTCTCATGCAACATCTGTCTAATGAAATACATGTTCTCCTCATGTGGAAGCAGAGTGTAAGTCTGCTGGGAATGTTCATCCTTGCTATCACAGCTACCACACTCCAGAATGCACCCAAAGACAGTCACTAGATGAAAGGCGGACATGAGAGATGCATACAAGAGCGAAAGGAACTGAAGAAAAGACTGAGGCTAGAATGAGAGGAGACCCGGTGGGAGGAATAAAGGTAAACACAGCAGAATCTCTTGACTCCACTTGTTTAGCTCTCTCTTTGTGTTTTGGTGTGATAAGGTAATACTAAAGTTAACTTCTGCTATTTGCTTTCATTGTAAATACTTAAAGGCAAATGGAAATAAGGTCAATGTTATTTGTGTCAAAGAGTCATAGTATGATATTGGTAATCAATATTACATGTGCCTAACAGCCCTCTATCATTTTTCATTCGAGTTGAACTTTGACACTTGAGTTAGGTTGGGGTAACTGCTGTAAACTCCAGATCTCACTGACTTAAAACAATGAAGGTCTGCTTTTCATTTATGTCACAGTCCATTGCAGGTCAGCAGGAAAGCTCTGCTTCAGGGATCTGGGGATCTTCATTCTGTGGTTACACTATTCAACCCTTGGCTGCAAGGTGAGTCAAAGTGAGGAAAAGCATGGAGGATTTCACAAGAAAGTTTAGGGTCCAGAGCTTACATGTATCTCTTCTACCCATATTCTGTAGTTCAGATCTCAATCACATGGCTCCACCACACTCCAGGGAGACTGGGCAGTGTCGTTTAGCTGTGTGCCCAGAAAGAGGAAGAACCAGTACTGTTCTGATACAGCTATTTATACACTATCAGGCACTGAAAAGTAACCTACTTTATGATCATGTACCAGATTCAGGTTATCATAGACATCACAGCATTTAGCTCTGTGTTGTTTTACAGATTTTAATATGATCTTTAATATATATATTCTTGATTTTGTCATCATCTACCTGGGTTTAAATAACAAGAGGGATATGCTTGTACATATCTCACATCTGTTGCTACTATAATAGTTTGATTAGTTTCCCTTTGGAGAACTTGTCATTCATGTTATTGTTTTGGTGACAGTGCAATTCAAGTATATATAACTGTAATATTATTCTCTACTTGAAAGTGGTTTTCCCATAATTATTGCACTGGAAACAGAAGTTGTTAGGAGCTGTGAGTTCAGTCCCAGATATACCATCTTTCAATTCCAGTCAGAATTTTATCATCTAGACAATTAAAAACCTGTTCTTCCCCAAAATGTTCAATACCAGGTCTACGGATCAATTTCTTTTCTTTTTTTTTTTTTTTTAAGTGTATATGCTCATGTTTAAAGATAATTTTCAATTTGCTAATGCTGACTCCTCCCTATACCCCATGCTCTTAATATTCAACCCAGAAATAGAAAAGTCCAGGCATATGAATTACTATAAGACATTTTAAACTATATTTATTTTTCTCTCAAGCTGGAGTTCCATGAAAATGTCTTATAGTAATTCATATGCCTTGACTTTTCTGGTGGTTGTAATAGATGAACATAGAGTCTATAAGAGCCAATTTTTCAAATTTTAATTGTTTTGGAATGTCACCGAGAACCTCCATAGAATCCCACGTAAATTTAAAAAGAGAAATAGCCTCATAATATCAGATTTTCCTCCACTGGTTGTTCTTAAAATGTAGTTCTATTTTATTGGCATGATTTCAATTTGGGTGACAAAAATAATTTATCAGCAATAATTTCTGCTAAGAATAATCTGGCCTTTACATGTATCACTGTATTATTTAAAACTGTGTCCAAGATATAGCTGTAGAATATAGGAGAGTATGGAACTGTGGACATAATATGGACTATGTAGTCATTTGATCTGAATTTGAATACCAGTTTCTCTACTTCCCTAGACCTGAGGAAGCTGAGTTAACTTCTTTGATTCTAAGATTCCTCATTTGCAAAATTGGGATAGTACCTCTATTTCAGGATTATTGTAATAATTCAATAAGGGTTTAAACATTTAAAATTGTGCCCACATTAAAAATAACAACAAACCTTTTATATCATCACTTGGAACACATATGTACACATACACGTACACACACGTGCATACTCCATGTATATATACAAATAAAATTATACTTTACTGTGTAAGAAACTCATATTTAACATTACATTATATTGCATTTTATTTAAAATGTTGAGACCCAATAAATTGATTGCATGATCAATAATCAGTAAAGATACCATTGTGCCCCGACTTTACCTGAGGACTGGCTTTGTTGGTGAGACTAAGATTGTTGAATGGCTATCAAACATGTATGGAGCTTCATAATGAGATCAGCACTTTGCTAATTTATCTGTATGGCTTTTTAGACAGTTCAGGAAAAAATAATTTTTTTTTAGTCTGCCTTACTTCCATAACTGTCTACAATTTTTTCCTCAATTTCATGTCATAGATCTAGCCCATATTATAGATATTGAGATTCTGGGGACATTTACATATTTCTTCCCCACTTCATTTATCAAGAGTAGCCTCTTTTAAATATTGGAAACTGAAAAAGAATTCTCTGAGGATACCAAATCGTGAAGCAATTGGCATGAGTTTTACAGTGACTTTATAATTTAATCTTATAATAGACATTAATATAATATTTTCCAGGGAGATTAAAAATCACTCTTCTGGCAGTAATGGAAGGTATATATTGGGAAATACTGTTGTATTAACGTTAGGTAAAAATGAGAAGAAATAGATTGCAGAGATCTTATAAACCTAGTAGACAATATTGAACTTGTTTTAGGAAGCACAGAAAATCTTTGGATAGGGAAACATCAAGGGAAAGTAGAATCTTGGGAGATTAATCTGTAAATTGAATACTCAAAGAATCATGGGTAGAGAAAAGGTAAGCCAGGGAGAAATGTTACAGATATTTAGTACAAATATAAAGATGTATTGGTGAGGACTCAGATTAGATGGTGATAATGCAACTAAAGGGGGAAGGAAAATATTAAATATTTAAAAGTAATTTTCCAGGAATTAGAAACATCTAATAATACAGCTGAGTATCGTATATGTCTTTACACATGTGTTTTTACTGCATTTTCATTCCATATACCCAAATGGAGAAAATACCACCAAAAGGAATAAGTATTGAAAGGAAAAGCAATTTGGAGGGAGATTCAGCCTAGGACATTTACAATTTGAGATGATGATGAGACAGCTGAGGGGAATATCATGGAGTAAATTAGAAAAAAGTCACCCTGGAGATTGGTTGTCTCAGGGGTTAGATCCTGGGCAAGGCTGGGAAAGCAAAAATAAAGGTATTAGAATAAATGTGTACACCCTGATTTTGTGTATTTATCTCATACCTGCTCCACATTTCCCACATGCACATTCACTAATACCTAACACAGAAAAATCTCATTCCATGGCCTAGATCAAGGCAAAAATCTTTGATGCCTGAGGCTTGTTTCTAAACTGTTCTCTATTTTAAACTGACTCTGTCATTCATATATATATTTTTTTAGTTCCATTTTCACCTGTTGGTAAGACTTCATCATTTAATCCTCAATATTCTTTATTAGATGATTATTTGAACTCACTCTGTGGCTCCATCTCCTTTGGGCAACTATATTTTGCCTAACAAATTCCTCGTAAATTCTCTATCTTGTTATGTCAGCCATTTTTCCCTTTCTGGCACCTCTTCATCATAGAATAAAAGTCCAACTGATGTTCTGCATGATATTGCAATGACAAATACAAGCCATTATACATTTTGTCAAAATCAATAAAATTGTGCAGTACAAAGTGTAAATCATAATGTAAACTATAGACTGTGGTTAGTAGCAATGCTTCAGTATGTGTTCATCAATTGTAACAAATGTACCATACTAATGAAAGATGTTGTTAATGGGAGAAAGTGTGGGAGGGAGAGGCTGTAGGGTATGTGGAAATTTCCTATATTTTTGTTGTAACATTTATGTAATCTAAAGCTTCTTTAAAAATAAAGAAAAAAAGAAAGAAAGAAAGAACCTCTATCATCTTGCCTCTTTTCCCTCCAAAGCTGTATATTGTGTAAGATATATGAATAAAAATATCAGTGAAACATTTTATTAAAAAGTCCAATTGAGGAGGGCGGATGTGGCTCAAATGGTTGGGCGTCCGTCTGCCATATGGAGGGACCTGGGTTCGATCCCCGGGTCCTCCCGGTAAAATTAAAAATATTTATATAGAAGGCGCATGGGCTGTTGATATCAAATTTTAACTCTAAAATTAACTTCCTGGAATCTTCATTGCACATTGAGAATTGCACTACATTTATGGGGCTATTATTTTTGACATATTTTAACTTAAAGATATATAGTTCTTGAGAATGATGTCATCAACAGGTCACATAAGACCTCCTCTGGAAATGTCCCCCTTAGAATCAACTAATGAAAGAACAAATCCCACTTGCTTGGAACTCTGGAGGATGACAAATGCTGAATCAAAGAAAAAGAAATACCAAAATCAGGTGAGAGATTTAATTCTGGCCCCACCAGTCCAGACCCCTCCCCCTCACTCAGTCCCAGGGAGCTTGGGAGTTGTTCAGAGTCAGCATAGCCTCGTCCCTCCTGCCAAAGATGCAGACCACCAAGGCACTCATAGTAGCAAGTTAGAACCCTACATATATGGAAGCACAGGGACCAGAGTCTGCAGAGACCCAGGGCAGAACACAAGCCACTGAGAAGTGCCACATACAAAAGTGCCCGTAATAAAGAATTGGTGGCAGAACTGTTGGCAAGAGTTCAATCCAGTCCCTGCTTTCTGGACCACCTAAATGCAAAACAGACCTTTCTGGGCTAATCCCATAAGGCTCCTCAGGAAAATATACCATAATTGAGAGGAAACCAGGGGTAGAAAAGCCTCATGATAAAAGGGGTGTATGAACTGCTGAAACAATTGCATACTAAAGGGCAATCTTAAAAATTGCACCACATATCCAGGTGCAGAAGAGCTGAGGAAATCTTAATGATTAAACACAGGTTACTCTAAAGGTCCAGAATAAGTTGGACCATGTGTCAAATAAAAAGCCTTAACATAAAGCCAATCAGCAATAAAACCCTGGGCAAGAGGGAGAAACTGACCTTCAGAATTAACAGATCAAAACAATAAGATGCACAGACATTTGAAAAACAAAATTACAAGCCATACTAAAAAACAGGAAGATATGGCTCAATCAAATTAAAACTTCAGAGGAAAGACAGTATTTGGAACAACTAATCAAAAAATTTCACACAAATTTCTTAAACCAATTCAAGGAGATGAAGGAAAATATGTCTAGAAATAAACTAATAGTGGCTATAGAGCTAAAGGATATTAAGAAGAAAATGTGTGAGCATAAAGAATTTGAAAGTTTAAGAAGAAACATAACAGAGATCATGGGGATGAAAGGCACAATTATGGAGATTAAAAATACACTGGAGTCATATAGCAGCAGAGTTGAACAGGTAGAAGAAAGAACCAGTGAACTAGAAGACAGGACAATTGAACTCATATAGTCAGAAGAGAAAGAGAGGGAGAAATGAGTAGAAAAATTGAGCAAAATTTCAGGGACATGAGTGACAGCATGAAGTGTACAAATATATACATCACAGATGTCCCAGAAGGAGAAGAGAAAGGAAAAGTGTCAGAATATTTGAGGAATGAATGGCTTAAAATTTCCCAACTGTTATGAAAGACATAAGTATATATGTCCAAGAAGTGCAACATACTCCAAAGAGAATATCCCCTAATTGACCTACTCGGAATCATATACTAGTCAGAATGTCAAATGCCAAAGATAGAGAATTATGAAAGCAGTAAGAGAAAAGCAATTCGACATATATAAGGGCTCCTCAATAAGACTAAGTGCTGATTTCTCATCAGAAACCATGGTGATGAATATACAGTGGTAGGATATATTTAATACTAAAATATCCCACCCAAAATTCTTTATCTGGCAAAACTGTCCTTTGAAAATGAGGGAGAGTTTAAAATATTCACAGATAAACAGAAACGGGGAGAGTACATAAACAAAAGACCTGCACTACAAGAATTACTAAAGGAAGTTCTGCAGGTTAAAGCAAAGGCAGCAGAGAGAGGCTTGGAGTAGTGAGAGGGGAAAAGATAGAAGAAGTAATTAAACAGATAAATGCAAAATACAATACTACTGTATCATCAATATATAACTATTTTTTGTGTCCTCTAAGAGTCAGAATACAATTGAATAAGAAAAAAGGCATATTTCCTGAATATGGACATGCAAAACATAAAGAGGTAATGTGGGACAAAAACAAGATAGAGAGGAAATGGAGGAATATGGAAGTAGAGAATGTGTATGCTATTGAAGGTAAGTTGGTATCTTTTCAAATTAGTGGATTGTGTAATACGACCCCAAGGTAATCACAAAGAAAGAAAGAAAAAAAAAATTAGTTACAGAAATGAGAAAAAGATCAGTCATATACATCACAAAAGATCAAATCTGCAGAAAAGGAGATTGCAATAAAAGAAAAGAGACACAAAAAGTTATGACAAATCTGAATGGATAAAATGGCTGAACTAAGTATTGCCTTTACATTAATAGCACTGAATATTAATGGATTAAATTCCCCAATCAAAAGACACAGATGGCAGAATGGATAAAAAGCATGATTCAACTATATGTTGTTTACAAAGACTCATCTTAGACCCAAAGACACAAATAGGTTGAAAGTGAAAGGATGGAAATAGACACTTCATGCAAATAACCAAAAAAGAACTGAAGTACCTAGATTATTATTGGATAAAATAGACTTTAAGTCAAAAGCTATTATAAGAGACAAAGAAGGACACTATATATTAATAAAAGGGGCAATTCACCAAGAAGAAATAACAATCTCAAATGTTTATGCACCTAACCATGGTGTCAAAAATATATGAGGCCAATACTCTCAAGACTGAAGGCAGAAATAGACACCTCTACAATAACAGTTGGAGAATTCAATTCGCCACTCTCATCAAAATATAGAACATTTAGAAGACCAATAAGGAAACAGACAACTTGAATTATATGATAAATGAACTAGACGTAATAGACATATACAGAACTTTAAGTCCTTTATAAACAGAGGAATAAAAAGCCACAAACACAGCAAAAGGCCACAGTGAAAAAGATTAGCCTCTAGAAATCAATGAACCTGGGAGAGAAAAACCACAGATGGAGCAGCCCAAAACTGAAGAGCTGTGACACCCGGAGGAGAGGGAAGAGATGAGTGGACACCGCCATGTGCCTGATGGTCCACAGCTGCAGCTCAGGGAGAAAAGCATCTCTGATGATGCCTTGATTTGGACACTCTCATGGCCTCAAAACTATAAGCTTTTAACTTAATAAATTCCCATTGTAGAAGCCAACTCATTTCTGGTATATTGCATCAGCAGTATTTAGCAAACTAAAACCATGGACTATAGTTAATAGTACAAGTATAAAAAATGTTTTTTCATTATTTATAACAAATATTACCACTCTAATGCAAACTATTAAAATCAGGGTGGTATATGTGGAAAAATATAATATACCCTAATCTAAACTATGGGGTATAATGAATAGTAAAATTATAATATTTTTCATCAATTGTAACAAAGGTACCACACTAATGCAAACTGTATGGGGCATTTATGGGTACTCTGTATTTTCTGCATGATTTTTCTTTAAACTTACAACTTCTCTAATAAAAAAATATTTAAAAATGTTACAGAGTTCATTTAATCCATAATCTAAACTAATAAATAATATTTTGTTGTCTTTCCTGCTAATAAGTAATGGGGCCATTTGGTATAAATCTAGTACTACTGTCTTTAGTCATCTCAGCTTTATTGTAATTGAATATGCCATGTACCACAATTGGATTGGAATAGAATTACAAAAAACCACTATTGAATTAGAAGCAGCACTGATTCCTGTTCCTTCATTATTTAAACCCAGCTTTGGAGAAGATGTCAGATCAGCAGGAACTGTCAGGCCACCTGCAATTACGTGCCATAAATTCTATCTCCCCCACTAGCATGAGCCTCTTTCTCTACAGAAGCTATAATTTCCTCAGGGGGGAATTTATTATTAAGTAAAAGAATCTATCCATGTTTTCTCACCCAGATTATTCCAGAGAAAAATTAGATATGTTTTCCCTCTTTTAGTTCTTTTTTAAGAAAACTTTTTCTCTTTACTGCTTGTTCTCTTAGCATTAATTGAGCACCTACAAAAGGTTCAAGTTACAATGCTAGATGGAAATACCTTGCATTTATATAATTCTTTAGAATGATTGGAGAGCTCTTACATGTAGCATCTTCTTTGGGCATCAAACAAATTTTTTAAGTAACAGGACAGGTATAACAACATTTCATAGTTGAGGAACCCAAGACTCATATTTATTAATTAATCTTTCTTCTTTCTTCTTTACCTTACACATCCTGTTATAATTCCAGTGCTACAGTCCAATAGACCCATCCATTATAAATTCTGGCGAATTTAAGCTATTTATATATAACCTCCACTTGGAACATATCAGGTACTTTAAGTGTTTCTTTTTTTTTTTTTTTAATGTATTTATTTTTTATTGTGGGTAAAAATCAAAATTTTCACAATACATACCACTATTTGTAAAATGATATATAAATATATATGCATATATGTGCATTTGCTTACAAAAATGTTATTTATATATATAAATATATTTTAAGAGGTGCTTAGATTACCAAAAATATTACATGGAACCCTCTGGGATTCCCATGTTGCCCACCTCCCACACCTCACACCACATCCCACACAAACAGCTCCCACAAGTGTGGCCCACCACCCTCAATGGACTTACACATCCTGGGGCCTTGCCACCAACCATACACCACAGTTCACATCATAGACCACACTCTCTCCCACACAGTTTAAGTGTTTCTTGAAAGCATAAATACATTAATAGCATTAGAAAGAAGTAATTATCCTAGACAGGACTTTTTTTTTTTTTTTTTTTTTTTTTGAGCAGTGGCTTTCTGTGAGAGGTTATCCATTCTCACAGAATTTATTTTCTTGACAGATTAGAAAATAAGTAAAAACAACCTGAAAACCTAATTCTGGATAATGTCTGCAATATGGAAAGAATAATTAGTAAGTTGTGTATTATTCTTTTGTTAATTCTCCTACAAAGATCAACTAATTATTTGGAAAGAAATTTATCCAGTTTTGATGGCGCCATATGCATATAGCACTCCGCTGAAATGAGAAATTGTGATGTATTCGGCATAGTCCCAGGGCCCTAATCAGTGTAGCCCTAAGCAGGTCAGCGTGCAGGCTCACGCTCTGCATTGGGCAGGATGAAAAGCACTGAGGTGAAAGAAAAGGGCTTGAGAATGAGGCTTAATCCCTAAAGAAACCCACAAGGGTGTTTAAAAGCATAGAGCAAGCTCACGTGTAATCTGGAATTGATATTAGAGGGTAAACTCCAACTGGAGTGACATTTCAAGGTAGGAGTTTTCAAGTAGGAGTTGAGCTTGCTCTGTCAGAGGTAGGTTGGAGCTGGCTAGGAAAGGCTTGTGAAGGCTGAATATGTGCATCTCTTCTCAACTCCATGTTCTGTGAAGTCATGTTTGTAGCTTGAAATTGGCCAGGGCAGGAATACTTATAACATGGAAATTAGCAAATGTTACAAATCAGTCCCAATTCCTGTGCCCCTGCCCACCCCCCAGGAAAAGCTGGTGGCTAAACATTCACCACCACAACAGTCTAGTATTTTGACTCAAGGGCTCTGTCCTGTATGAAGCAGATCCCAGCCAACAGGTCAGGGCCTATGTTGTTAACTGAGGGATGGGATAGTGTTGTGAGAGGAAGGAGCTGGCAATGGCTAACTTGAAAGGGCCCTCAACAAACAAGTGGTGTGTAAGGCAAGGACTATGGATTTGACAATTATCTTTGAGGTTACAGAAAGGATGAAGCTTAGGGAGTACATATGTGAGTGTGCAGGAGGCATATAATCACAGCAGTGTTTTAAATGCAAACCCAGTCCAGAACCAACTCTTCAGTTAAGAAAGAGTTTCTAACAAGTTTCCAGTAATTGCCAAGATTGGCTTAGGAAAGGGTGAGACTGTTCCAGGGAATAACCCTTATGCCTGATGCTCATAGTTTGTTGAGATTTAAAAAAGAGATATGTATTATCCTAGATATTTTATATATGTTGTCATATCAACAATCTTTCAAAAGCAGTATAATTTTTAGTATTTTGTTGAGTAGAAAACAGCCTAACAAGGGCAGAGTCATTTCTCCAAAGTCACCCCGCTCTTAAGTGGCAAGTTGGATTTGAAGTAGAAATCTTTTTGGTATTCTCTCTGCTATGCCAGGTTGTTTCAATGGAGTTATGGGTCAAGTACCTACTGAAAGTATCTAAAAGTTGAATAAAATCTGTTTATTTAGGAGATTTTTATTAGTATTTGGTGAGTATTTATTTTAGGAGGATGAGTTAGAGTTGGGTAGGACTATAGGTCAGAGATCCTCAAAGAGAGTAATTCTATAGTGCAGGTGAGAATTAATGAGGACTTGAACATGACATTATCAGGAGGAGTGATGAGAAAGAGACAGACACAAGATTTATGCAGGATATAGGTGTAGACTGATTTGATGGTAGTAAAGAGGGGAAGTGCTCTTGGAATGACTTTGCTTATTCATATGAAATTTGCTGTTCAAATATACTATCAGCAATGATCAACATTTATGCATACTCAAATTTTCTACAGGTGTTTATACTTATCCTTTATCCAATCCTCTTGTATCTCTTCTGAAAGAATTTATAAGACATATGGTTTCTTCCTACTCTGTGAATCTCTTTTCTTAAATTAAGTGGAGGTCATTCCACATTTTCTTGACCATCTTTGCCTCCTCTGCCCTATCCTCCTTCCCCTTCCTTTTTCTTTTTAGAAATCCAGAAATATGTATATGGTCCTACTTCACAAAATCAAAGCACAGATGCTTAGGATTGTCTCGATGGTTGTTATTTACTGAGTGTTTACTCTGTATTGGATAATAAATATACTTGCATTATTATTTTTAATATTAGAATAACAGAAACTATTGAGTTCCACCTCTGTGATATTATTATGCATTTCACAGCATTTAAGCCAAGGCACAGAATGTTAGGTACAGTAATGTGCCCAAAGTCTCACAGTTAGTAAGTGGTGAAGCAACAATCAAATCTGGATGTGTCTGTCTCTGGGCCTAAACCTGTAAAAGCTGCTCATATTGTCCTCCACTTTACTGAAAAGTCCAGCAAAAGTGAGCTGGAGCAGGCATTCTGCAGGTGTGGCATATAGTATTCACACTTTAAATGATTGTTGAATAGATCAATTAGACATATATAAAAGTTTGGATTTTTCTCATCTATCCCTGATCAGAGCGAGATTCATTGCTTTGAACAATTATACAAGAATTTTTATCATTCTAACCATTATTTTTAATAGTGTTTTCAGTTTCACTTCTCTTTGGGACTGTTAAGTCAGATTTCCTTTTACATCTTTCCCCATTATTCTATTTATGTGAGGTTTTTAAAAAATGACCCATAGGGAAGCAGCTGTGGCTCAATCAGTAGGGCTCCCGTTTACCATATGGGAGGCCCCGGGTTCGGTTCCCGGGGCCTCCTGGTGAAGGCAAGCCCGCCCGCACGGCATGGTTAGCTGACCCAGCAAGCACAAGCAGCAAGGGGGGGATAAATGAATAAATAAATAAAATCTTTAAAAAAAAAAAATAAATAAAAATAAAAAATAAATAAAAAATAAAAAATGATCCATGAAAAGATTGATTCTAGAGTCGCAAGTCTTTTTTTGTACCATCATTATCATATATACTTCAGAGACTATCTGTTCAGTGTACATTGCTGGATCTCATTAATTTTGCTTTTTTATTTATAGTCTTTGCATATGTGTAATTTTGTGCAATACCCTGTGAAGTGTAAATTTCATAAGAATTATCAGAGAAATTAAAGATTATAAATTTTACTGAACAGAATCATAAGGAAATTCATGCTTGTTTAGAATGTCTGCAGAGAGTGATTCTTTATATTGTTCTCTTTTTCACTAGAGCAGTTGTAGGTTTACAGAAAATCATGCAGAAAGTACTAAGTTCCCATATATTTTTCTTCTTACTATCAAGCAAATCTCCAATAGCAGTTTTATTCTTAGTAACCATTCGTTTATCGAAAAAAAAAAAAAAAAGACATTTAATTAGGGGATTGGTGTTGCCAGAGACATGAATGAGGGCAGGATTCACAGAGTACTTTGTATGTTATCTATGGTCAAGCCTGATAAGTCTTAATGAGCACAAAATTCATTTGTGATGACATTTATCTATATGCAGAATCTTCTTCTTGTTTTTCTCCCAGATACAGGCTACTAGTTTTGGTGGGTACATATATAATGTTTTATGCATAAGTATGTGTATGTGTGTATGTGAATGTGTTTAATGACTATATTCAATCACTACCTAGCTAAATAACAACAGAAGGCTGCCTATCCCGGGATAGTGATAAAATGAGTAATTAGTTTTAGGCTGATTCTCTTGGCAGGAAGAAACATAATGAGAAAGACTTCTATGTAGACTATTGTTTAAACTGCATTGAAACTATAGATCAAGAAGTAGCTGTTTATTGCATTTGGTTGTCACCAAGGATTATTGAAATAACTAAAGGAAATAAGGGTTAACTAGTAGTCAATATTTTAGTCTTTCTATAAATTTTTTTTCTCTAAAATATCCAAGACCACAAAAATCCAAAGCCAAAGCAACTGTATTTATAGGATATATGAAAGTCTTAAAATAATTCAGCGTACTGCATTTTGTACTTTTTAAAGAGATTCTTTTATGACCAGAAATCCTGCTTACTAAAGCACAAATGAAAAGTCTCATCTTTCATAGATAATGCCCATATAGTACTGCATATCATTTTAGCCATATTGCAATTCAATTCAATTGCAATTTTAACTCAAAGGATTTTAAATTGCCTGTTATCTTTCAGTGAGTACTCTTTTGGTACATTTCCCATTCGATCTTGTTAAAACAGCTTGCTAGTTACCAGAATTTTTGCCAAGCATCAGCATGTTGCTATCATTTTTCTCTTTGTGTACCCATCTTTCTTCTAAACAATTTATTGCTAAAACACTTTATATGCATACCCGAATTCATTCAAATTCAGGACTATAAGAGGATCCCATCATATGATTGCCAAAAGCAGCAGAGCTAGGTATGATTTGTTCCTTGCTAATATATTACACAATGACAATGATATAAAAGCTAACAAATGGGGCCAGGGGTTATCTTAATGAATGTGTCTATTATTTTAAAAAGATTTAGTAATTATGCATTCTTTAATATTGATTTGCACTAAATTCTATCTTGAAATTAAAGAGATTGATAATACAACCTTTTATTGAGTTCCATCACAAAAGATTTCATGAATAAATTGGTTGCATGCACATCTCCACAACTAGCTTCTTTTAGCAACAAATGGTTTAATATAATAGAAGATTTTATATCATAAAGAGAAAACACAAGTGTGACTGAACTCAGAAATATGTTAATTAAATACAAAAGATAGAGGAAGCATGGTGTGCCACAGATTGCTTTGTGTCACTCCTTTTGTATTATTTGGCATTTTGCTTTGAAATATATTCTCTAATTTTATATAGTTGAATTACATTTACCTATTACTGTGTACTTGCTGTGGATCTTTAGGAGGAATTACCATAATAAAATGAAGAAGATAAAGATAAAATGTTGATGTCGCTATTTTAATATATATGTATGATATGTTAGATTAGAAACTACTACTTTGAACTACTTGAAAAAATACATTCAAAGGAGAAATTTCTAAGAAGAGGTAAAAACTCAAGATGAGTTACTTTTCTCAGGTTTAATTCTACTTGTCTACACAGCATCTTTGTTTTAATCTACCACATTGAGAGACCACATTGTATGCACTTGTACAGTTTATCATCTAAGTGGAATAGGTCTATCTTGTAAAGTAGTTTTGTAAATCATAAATTACACTCCATTTAGTAAATGATTATGATTGTATATATTATCTGATGGAGTTCTTGTAAAAACCCTCAAAGATTTTATTCTCTTTTAATTAATAAAAATAAGGTTCAGAGGAGTCGAGTAGCATGCCAAATATTGTACAGCTACTGAGTATGCAATAAACGATAGCTTAAATAGTGTCTTATGAAGCCATATTGGCTCTGTCATTTAGACAAAGATCATCATGTTTCTTTTGTACAGTAAAATATTGTTTAGGGAAGATATCAGTGTATTGCTTCTTCAGGTTACTGGTTTTGGGACCTAAAACTTCCAATTTCTACCACTTGTATGGGAAAAATAATAGCTAATGATTAATATGTTGGTGAATAACTTAAATTAATATATTTTTCTTAAATATATTTATTTCTGTTTAGTATATGAACTACACAAAAGATATTTCACCATATAATTACAAGATAATTAGTAGTATACATTTCACTTTTATTTAATGAGATACACTATGTAATAGTGTTTTGTCAAAGCAAACTCATTTTCTAATAAGTATTTGATTGTGTTGATATTCAGAATGTTTCTATTATCTTATAATTCATATGCTTTAATCACATGATTAAATAATGTGAAGGTCAATTTTTTTTTTACCATTAAGGTATTAGTAAGATTAACGATAGGAGGGTGATTGTGCTATTGCAGTTGTTCCATTAAGAGGAATCAAATGCAGTTAAGGGTAAATATACACATTTGCAGTTACATGCAATTCCTGTGTTTTTGTTTTATTTTGCTTCTTTTTCATGGATATGGAAGAACAACAATTTTATACATAGAACATTAGATAATTCATTTTGGCATTATTGTCTGAGGGTAAGTAAAACTGCAGTATATGATCTTCCCATGTTACAAGGAGAAAGATTCTTCAGTAGACATTTGCACATGATGTTTAAATCCACATTAAAGCAAGGTTGGTGCATGTGTGGTGGTGGGTAGGCAGGTGATGGATAAAGTCACCCTCAATTTCTCTGGGAATCTCTTATGTGGCAAACTCAGCTATGTAGAATATTATCATAAGCAATCCAAAAAATGGGTACGTTAAAAATAGTTTCTCAAAGGGACCCAATTCTTCATCTATATATAGGCTTTGGAACCTGAGAAATCTGGTTTTGAATTACTAGCAGGGTAACTTTGCACAAGAGATTTAATTTTTCTGACAAGGATTCATCTTCTTTAAGATGGATTGTGAGTTTTGTAATGAGAAGAAGTAAACAATGTGAAGTCATGAACTAAGGGACTGAGACTTCAAAGTGAGTTGGGAATCATTTCAGAGGTTACACTTATACATGTCTCAGCAGGATCTCATTGATTGCCACAGTAAATACCACCTCAAATAGCAGGGCTCCTGAGGGCTCTGGAGACATCTGGACACTATAGGCAGGGCAGACAGCTCATGAGTTTGGTGCCTTGCCAGCGGGCCCTACTTTGGAATTTATGTTCCCCAGTGTGACAGAGTAGGACACAGTTGTGGTTTCCCTACACATTGCTCTTCTGACCCTTCTGTTTGAACATATAATTTGTACTAGAGTTGATAGGTATATGTCCAAGAGACTTAAATATTAGGGCTGTCCTTTTACTAGCTGGACTCTGAATCTCAATGGAGTTGCAACACCTACTCTCTGGTTCATTGGAACTTGTTAGTTCACCCAGGGCAACTAACAAGGAGATGACGATGGACAACAATCATCCCAAAGAACTGAGAGAGTCTACAACTGCAAGCAAGAGAGTCCGATTCATCTGCCCTGTGAGATCAAAGCCCCCTCTCAATTAGAGGTAGAGTGGGTACCACCATCCCAGAATCCTCGGGATTGGGGAATGAACTATGGACTAAAGTAGACTTATTGGTATTCTACTATAGACTTATTGTTATTCTAGCAACTTTTATCATTGATGTGGTGGCAGTGCCACTGGAGGTTCTGAGGGGAGGGAGAGAGAAAAATAGGTGTAATATGGGGGCATTTTCAGGACATCGGAATCGTCCTGAATGGCATTGCAAATGACAGATCCAGGTCATTATATATCTTGCCATAACCTATAAAATTGTATGGGAAAGAGTGTAAGCTACAATGTAAACTATAATCCATGCTTAGTGGCAATGCTCCAAAATGTGTTCTTCAGATGTAACAAATGTACCACACTAGTGAAGGATGTTATTAACGTGGGAAAATGTGGGAGGTGTAGGGAGCGGGGCATAGGGGAATCCCCTCTATTTTTATGTAACATTTATGTAATCTAAGTATCTTTAAAAAGTAAAAATATATTTTAAAAAAGGGCTATTAGAAAAAGGCAGATATTAATGTCCAAACTCTTTCATCACCGTCTAGGCTCGAATGATACGCAGGTCTTTGTGCCATTATTTTTTATGTGATGCTCTTTAAGTTGATTCTTATTATGGAATATGGTGTCAGGCTTTTCTTAGGCTGGCTGACTCAATAAAAAATAAAGCAAAGATGTATTTATCAGTAGCATCCCAAGAATACCCTCAGTAATAATAGGCTAATGTCACAAAGGTAAAGAACCAGTTATTTCTTTGATCTGTTTACCTTTGATTTGACAGATCGCTTTCTCTTCAAGGGTGGCATTGTTCTCAGAATTTGGAGCATATCTCTGAGAGAAAAGTGGTATTGGGGATGGTATACTTTCTTGTATCCTTTTTAATCCATTAGATTTATTCTTTTTTTTTTTTTTTATTATGGGTAAAAATCAAAATTCTCACAATACATACAAACATTTGCAAAATGATATATAAATATATATGCATATATGTGTATTTGCATACAAAAATGTTATTTATATATATATATATATATATACATATATTTTAAGAGGTGCTTAGATTACCCAAAATATTACACGGAACCCACTGGGGTTCCCATGTTCCCTTTTAAAATTATTTTGGACTTATTCTTGTATTTTTTCATATTTATTGATTTTTTTTCCTGCTTTCTTTTGTTTTATTTTGATTGGGATAATTAATTAATAGTTCTTATTCTTGTTTACTGATCTAAAGTTATGAATTTTCCTATGATATTTATTTTTATTGCATCTAATTGGGCTGGTAAGGCAATTGTTTATGATAGTTTTTTTTAGAAAGATTTTTAGAAAGTCACCTTTGGATTATATTTTCTCTATGATCCAAGAAAATGTTTAAAGAGTACTTCAAAACATATACATCCCTCCCCCACAGGTGTTAGGGCACCTAAAAGGGGTAAGATTTTTCAGTTTTCTGATTTTTTCTTAATTTCTGTTTTTATTGTATTAAAGTTTTTTGAAAATTAGTTGTACTTTTTAAAATGTATTAAAATATTTTTGGTGGCTTAATTCACGGCCAATTTTTGTCAATTTGTCATAGACACTTGAAAAGTATACACACATACCTACATGTATACTCACCTAAATAGAGCATTGTATATATATTATACTTACATTCTGTATTTATAAAATATGTATATGTATATATCTGTGATATCTATATGCATACCCATATCTATATCATCATCATGAAACTTGATAACTATATTACTCAGAGCTTCTGTATTCCTCACTTGATTTTTGTTCACTAGATCCAACAGGAACTGAAAAGTGTTGAGGAAAATCTTCTCTATGTGCTTCTGCCTAAATTTAATTCCATTTCCTGTGTTTTTTCTTAATGGTAGTTGCTGCTTTGAAATTTGGCATATAGATTTTTCACAGTTTTTCTCATATTTTGGAAGATTTATATTATTGTCCTTGTAATTATAATTTCAAATGATTAATTTAGTCCTTAATTCATTGGTTATTAGCTACCTATTTTGTATTCCAAACAATAATAAATTGTGTTTATTTCCTCTCTTTCCTTTTCACCTAATTTTCAGTCAATAATATTAGCTTCCCACTGTTTGGTACTGTAACCCCTGAAATTTGTGTGTCTCCAAAGTCCTGGAAAGCTTCTGATGATCATCCAGATCCTCTCATTTAATGGCTTGATAACATTTACCTATGAAATTATAATCCTCATTTGAAAGAAAAAGAAACAAGCTAAAAAATTTCTTTTGGCCAATATTGTGGAGCAAAGTCTAAGTGATAGAAAAGGTTCAGAACTCAGAATTTTGTTTCTGATTGTGGGACTCTACCTTCCTACTGTAGCCTTTACTGCTTCCCATGTAATGTCTGTTTCATTGATTATGAAAGTCATTAATAAAAGTATCTTTGTCTCTGTTAAATAACCTTAGAATTAGTAAGGTTTCATTTTCCTGTTTCTTCCATTTTACTTTCAATTTTTTGATAACATTAATAGTGATTTTCAAATAGATTATCACATAAAATATTTTAGAAATGTTCATTCTAAGAATTTCTTTGAGCATCATAGTGTATGGTTTCTAACAATTGTTAACTGTTTATTTTTATTCAACTCAATGTTAAATAGATACAATGCTGAAATTCTTTTAAACCTTGATCTTACAATCCTTGAGATGACTATCTGTAATCATCTATTTTTTTCTACTAATTAAGTTAAATGGTTTTGTTTAGTTGTGTTGTTTAAATTTCTTTCAGAAGTGGTACTTCAATGACAAAATAGAGTCCTAATGGAAAAAAGCAAAAAGGTAAAAAATTGATTCAGCTAACGAAATGTCTTGTTGCAGGGACTCATTCTGACCCATAGACTCAGTCACTAGTCGCAATCTTCAGTCCTGCTTCCTCTGAATCAAGGGTTCCACAATCATTAGCTGTAGTTTATGTATAGTTTTTGTTCACCTGTCTAGACTTTACAAGATGTTTCTTCTCTGAACTGTTATCCATCAGCTGGGAGAGGTCAGTTAAATTCATTGCTAGCTGGAGCCCAGGCAGTCTTAAATTCTGAGATGGACATCTGCCATAAGTGTGTCACTAGAGAGAATGAGGGAAAGAAATCTATTCTGAATTCTGGAGTCATTGTTATAGTTTGTCTTTTACATTCCTGATAGATTTTCTGGAGTGCTTGCATGCAGGTATTAATTCTATTATCACATTGTTTCCTCACAAACTTTCCTTAAGTCTGATTATCAGTCTCTTGTAATCCCAAATTGTATTTCTGTTTAGTTTCCCGCCATCCATTTTACTTCTCATTTCTTAGGTTTATTTTTTTTTTAATTGTATTGAAACTCTAAATCAAATGATTTCTAAAATCTTTATGTTTTCTGTAGTACATTATTATCATTATCATTTATTTCCTCTGTATCTTCAAAAAAGTATTCTCTTTTTCTTGTGTTACAGAAGCTTTTCGTGAGCCCCAAGCTCTTGCCTTTTCCCTCAGTTTACCTATCTTCAACAGGTCCATAAAATCCTTTTGTCCTTCTTTATTATCTAGTGCAGTGTTTAGAGAAAATCTTTACCTTATAGTGTCTGGATGATAACATTAATTCATTAACTCTCTATATATCATTGTTTAATGACCACAAATGATAAAAATGATGTCAATTAGACTAGCACACACTTTTGTTGTTACTTAGTAACTTAATTTTTAAATGACTATTATAGAGATTTTACAATTAAAAAAATCATTTATCACCTTTTTGCAAACTCCAAAGGAAATATAGAGAAATAAAACGAATAAGTAATATATCAAACTTTTTCACATAGTCCTAAGTATATAGAACAACCCATTTGGCAGTTAAGAATAATCCAGACAGTGAGCACAAAACAATGGGGAGGGGGCAGGTAAATAAATAAATAAATAAATAAATAAATAAATATTTAAAAAAATAAAGAATAATCCAGTAGGTTCAATGCTTTACAATCTCGATGACAAGATGACAGATGTAGAAACCAATAAATTGCAATCCAACAATGAAATGTTATAAGAGAAGTTTGAATGAAGTGCTGTGGGAGACTAGAAAAAGTCATAAATAATGTGTCTGAGTTATTGAGGACAGTTTCACAGGGAGAGTGACACTGAGCTGGGTCTTGCAAGTTGAGTAGGAATAGGAATAGATTTTGTTAACTGGTACTCAGTTTTATCTCCACTGGTACATGGATTTTGGAGGTTTGATGCCTCTATTATGTATAGCTATTTCAGACAGATCAAAGTATAGGTAATATCCATCTCTATATGTGAAACATAATGGGAAAAGGACAAGTGTAGAAAAGTAATTTAACCATTATTTGTACTCTCAGTCATGTTCAGCAAAATATATATTTAGAGCAAATCAGCCTACAATAATTCCTCTGAACAAAAAGTTGAAAGGAAGCAGTGGTGGACTTCAAACCCTTTTATTACCACTAAATATTAAGGTCATTTTGTTATCACAGAGTTTTTTCATGTTGGCTAAGATCAGCTACACTACTAAACTCTTCATATATTGCCAATTTACATTTGTAATGGAGAGAATGAAGTCAGATTTTAAGTACTAAAGATGAAAAAGAGGGAATGGGGGAAGGTGATGGCTGTGCTGAATTGCTAGGCTAAATTGAAAATGTAGACAGCTCAAAGGAATATTCAAATACGTATTCTTCACATGCGAGAATCTGCGATTTCTTTCAGCAATGTCTTAGTTCCAATCTCCTTTTCTCTAATCGGATCATTTCTCAACTGAAGAGGTTTTAATGAGTGCCCTACTTTGGGATACTGTCTGTTAAAAATTAAAATAAAATAAAAGTGTTTGCTGATACTTTGTCCATTTTTTCCAGATGGTTAATATCAGGGTGCAGGAGGAAACTGGGGGAGCATATGTGACCTGGAAGACTTCTAAATCGAGTCTGTTCAGAAGCACCAGGCTGCTGTGCCCAATCTCTTTTCTCCACTGGACTTTGTAAATAAAATGAAGGAAAGAGGGTCAGAATAAATGATCTATTTGTAGAATGCCTGGGGAAAAAACTGTTTTAGGTATTATTCACGTTGTCATCAGAAAACCTGGTATCATGATTTCCCTTCCATTACAAGTTAGCTTGGTTGGGTGTATATATGTGTGTGAAAGTGCTACAGGGGGTGAGCAGCAAGGTCCTTGTTTGAATGTAATTGACTTTGAGATGATATTTTAGTTTAGTTTTGTTTAAGTTTTTGTTTTATCTGAAATGTATCCATAAACATTGAGACAACACTGAATGTACCAATTATTTTTAGCTTTTTAAATTCTTATGGGGTTTATTTTATGATTGAATGGCAAGAAGTAATTTGGAACCACATGAAGATCTAAACAGAGGGACTTTTATTGTCTTTCTACTTATCCACGTAGCATCTGCTTTTCTCAAAATGCTCCTGAAAAGAGAAAATTCAAGGCCATTAAAATAAGAAAAAAATCCAACCAGCAAATATCTTCATTTTGAAAGGAACAGAAAGATAAAGCCTGGCTCCTCCATTTGCTTTGCCAGTTTTGGTGTAAACTATTTGTAATGAGAATATGCTTTGCATCACTGCTTGCATCACTGTAATCTCTACCAGTTCCCTCTAAAACCACTAAGACACATGCCAACTAAGTAAAACTAGTGTGCTTGCTAAAGTCCACATAAAACTCTAGATCTCCTTTCAATTCCACTGCTATTTCTCAGTCCCTCCTCCTGCAGAAGTTCTGGAGCTTCCTCAGTTGTCTGTGGTAAAGGTGATCAAAATAACCCTATAAAAGGCTTTCTCTGGAACCAAAAAAGAATCCATAGGAAAGAGGATGCCTGAGGAGTAGGTCTGGAAGGAGGCTTAGCAAGAGAATTTCAAGATTTGGGGCCCTGGGAATGTGATCAGGGAAATCATTTTGCAGGAGGTAAGAAAAAGAAAGTTAATGAGCTTTAGCAGATATTTGTCCTTCCTTCTCTCACTGTTAAAAATTAAATTTATTTTGATAAACATTTATTAAGATGGCAGTAAGTGTTAACAATTGTAAAGTATACAATGATTAGTAAGTCTTACTTTTAGAAGACATAGAAGATGCTAAAAAGCATACCAGCCCCTCTCAGAGTCTGCAGGTAAGGGTTGGGGATCAGAATGAGGTAGAACTAACCCTGGGCAAAATTGGAAACCTAGAGAACTGAGGCATTGGTCCATGTTCTCCGAAAAGCAATCACCAAGATGGGATTAAAATGCAAGACATTTATTAGTGGATACTGCTGTGAGAGGAAATGGACAGGGAGTCAGGAGAAGCTGGGAGAGCAATCAGACCAAAAATACAGGTTTGATTCAGAGTGAAGGAAAGAGAAGGAAAGGGAAGGAAGGGAGAGAGGGAGGGAGGAAGGGAGGGAGAAATGAGTGAGAGAATAAGGGTACTTTAGGTGGAAATTGTGCAGTGTTGATCTAAGGAAAGTTGATCAAAGCTTTCCATCTGTGCAGGGTGGTGGGGGGGGTGGTGGGTTCCTTGAGCCAGTCAGTCATCAGAGCAGTCCCATGTCTCCCAAAAATGAGCTTGCCTTAGTATCACTGCCACATTCACTCACTGGCTGGGAGTGGCCTGTGGAAAATATGGCCTCAACCTGAACTTGCTGATGAATTTTAGAGCACAGTTATGCTCCCTGCAGTTCAGGATCTGGAAGACACATTCCATGGCCATTATGCCTCACTTGCCTCACTGCCCACACCAACCCCTGCATCTCAATATCCATCTCACAGGATGAAGAGTAAAATATTCTACTTCTAAGGGGAGTGAAAACTTAGGCGTAGTACAGACTTCCTTCCTTTCAGTGACAGATTCTATGCTAAATACTTTGGAAATACAGTACTTCAAGCAGGTGATATAGAAAGGGTCCTTTAGGCAATGATGGTACTGACAGTTGACAAACTGAAAGTCCTAGACTTTGTCTACTATGTGTAACTGTTCAATTGCTGCTATTAGGCATATGGGGAGTTTAGTGTATTCTAAGTTCTTATGCAGCACACTAAACTTCCCATATGCCTAATAGCAGCAATTGAACTACAAAGAGTAGGATAGGCAATCGCTAGATACGTGATCACGGGCCTGGCCAAGTGAATTGGGGTGGAAGATACCCTATGTAGGAACTCAATCAGAAAACCAAATGATGGTCTAATTCAGCAGTTCTCTAACTTATTTATATTAGGATACATTTCCACTCTTAAAAATTATTGCGGACACAAAACTCTTCTTGCATGGGTTATGTCTCCTATTTATAATGACAGAAATTTAAATGGAGAAAATTTTACAGTGCAAGAATATACAAGTACACATCCCATTAGCTGTCATAATGATTACTTCAGAATGATGATGTCTTTACACATCGTGTAGTCTCTTAAAATTGCCACTCGTCAGATAGAGTGCAAAAGGCAAACAACATATTAATGTTTTTACAAAAATTGTTTTGACCGAAAAGGGTTTTCATGGATCCCTAGGGGTCCTTGGACTGCACTTTGAAAATCACTTATTTACTATATAGACTGACCACAAAATATTGTTTGGGTTTAGAAGACTGCAGATCATTGGAAATGTACTTCAGTAGTGCATGCCTATTAGATATTAGATTTAGGACAGGGCCTTCTCTGATGGGAATGGGGTTCCTAACGTACTCCCTGCCTTGCCTCATGTTCTATTACGAAACTGTTTTACTCTTTTATCAGCATCTGCATGTGAGGAATGACGGGGCATAGAATTAAAACTGTTAATTATAGTCTCTTCTCAATGTTCCTCTACACTTCAAGTGAATAACAGAGAATAAGGGAGTGAGATCAATATAAGAGAAGTGGTCATAGCCCAGTCACCTATCTATTGGCAGAGGCTGAGGCAAAATCATTCAGATTCAAGTATTGCTTCAGCTGTTCATAGTTCTTAACTATGGTATGTAACAAAAAGGGAACTAAATAGGAAGAAAACTCATTGTATATTCATTGCTGTTTCATTAATGCTTATATCACCAATTAGATTGTGAGCTCCTTGTAGGTAAGGACCACATTTATTATGTTCACATCCTTTTATTGAGAACCTAGCACAGTACTCAGCACAGAGTAGATGTGTATATTTACTGAATGCATAAATTAATGAGTAAATGAAAGAATGCACTTGGCATTGTAAAAAGTGCTGTGTATACCCTGGTTTAAAAAAAAAAAAAAAAAAGCACAGCCCTTCTTATTGTGAAGATTACAGCCAAGTGGGGAAAGAAAATGAGCAAGGAACATTGCCCTTCTCTCAAAGAGGCAACTTCTCCTTCAGCCACCTGTCTTTGGAACTTGCTTTTTTTCCTTCCAACTTGTGATTCTGGGGAAAGGTTTACCCCATTCCTCCCTTGTAATCATTGCCTTGGAGAAAGGTTTTAGAGACCAAACAGAAACAATGAGTTCTTTTTTTTTCAGGCTTTTCTGTTTCAAAAGATTAGAAGCTAGACATGAAAAAGCACATATTGTGAGATTCTATTTATATGAAACTTCCAGAATTGATAAATCTAGAGACAGGAAGCTTCTCTTTAGGCCTGCGGGGAATAGGGAATGAGGAGAAACTGCTTCATGGGTGTGGAGTTTCCTTTTGGTATGATGAAAATGTCTTGGAACTAGATAGTAGTGTTGGTTGTACAGCAATGTGAATGTGCTAAATATCACTGGATTATACACTTTAAAATGGTTTACGGTTAATTTTATGTTATATGAATTTTACCTCAATTAAAAAAAAAAGCCTATGGCCCAAGGGAGAATTTGGGCTGGATAAGGCCAAGCAGGGGCTTGAGTCTTTGGATGGTTGAGGAACACCCTTATGTGGATATAGATTGAGGCCATAGTAGGGAAGGTGGATTAAATGGAAACTGAATAGGAAACTCTGCGCTTGCAGCTACCCCGGGTCATTCTGCTTTCGTAGTTGTGCCCAGATTGTTCATATAATGGCCACTGTTACCTGTAATTCATATTCATTCAGGGGTGTATAAAGGTTTGAAATATTGTTAATATGTTAGGTATTGAAGTAGATGCACGGCGAACAGATATCCTCAGCATCCTTGGGCATTTTCATCTTTAATTGCAGGACTTGGGTTGCTTGGATTAGAGACTCCATTCTCTGAACTGCTCCAGTCTGGTGGAGGTTTCTTCTCCAAAGCCACTCCTCAAGCACATCCTATGCCCCATTTATTCTTTGGCTAACAAATGTAAGTATATACCCTGAGCTGGGCACTGTGACATGTTCTCAGAAAAAGGATGGGAACCAACCTGATTAAACCCATAGCCTACTCAGGGATCTATACATTCACTTACATTAACATATTTTCATCATTATATCTCCATGGTCAAAATGTTACTTAAAAAAAAAAAAAAACAATATAAAGATAGCACTTTTGGAGAAGGTATTCCAAGAATAAGTTTTGATTAGGAATTAATTCTTAGCACCAATCCTATGAGATAAGAGAGCAAAATATATTTTTCCCTTTGTAAGTACAGAGTTCTTTCATCTTTGCTTAAGCCTTGTTCCATTTATCTCATTGCTGAATTTATTTTAATGCATGTATATTTTTAAATGAACTACACTGTGGTAATTTCCTCCCAATCAAAGTTTTCAGAATCAATGGATTATTTCTAACTTCTGCAGTCTGTAATTTGTAGCCATAAATGTAATTCCAGTAGTTCATTTTTATATTCAAGCTGTTCAGTAAAAGAATGCTGGAAATTTAAGAGAAAGTTATTTGACATGGATTTATTGAGCTTATATTAACTGGTAGGTATAACCCTAGGTTCTATGGTGGGGATGCAAGGAAGAGTAAGATTTAATTCCTTTCCTAAAGATTTTACAATCTTACATTTGGGTAGGGGAAATATGATTCAGGAAGCAAAACATTTTAGGAAAAATGCAAACCTGACATGGACTGTAAAGAGGGAGCTACCCATTCAGTGGCAAAGTAATGGGTTTCATGAAAGGGGTGAGATTTGGTGACTAGGAATAACATTCTAAGAAGAGATTTATTACAAGAGAAGGAGGATATTATAGCAATCAGGAACACAATGAGCAAGTGCAGTAATGAGAAACTTCAAGATGTGAATAGAGGATAGGGAGTAATTCAGGAAGCTGGTACAGTATTTTCCAAAAGTCCATCATATGTGTCCAACATTAATGATTTTTGTAATATTTTCCATTTTTGCATAAGCCTATTTGTCATGTTTGCACGTTCCTTCTATTTTTAAAACTCTTTAAAATACAAAACTATTTTTGATAGTTTACTTGCTTAAATATATTTACTTTTGAGGAAAACTTCACATCATGATTTTAAAATCCTATAAATAGAATGTAATCACAAAAATTACATTTTAAAGGAAACAGTGTTATCCAACATAAAGCAGTAAATTTAAGAGTAAATACTAAGCAATATACCACAAATAATTACAAACTAAACTGATTAATAAAAATTCATATATAAAGTTAAGTTCTTCATGAGAAGAATGTACTCTTTTATGGTCACTTAGAAACAAAGAGGTATTTCATAATGCTTAGTTTAAGATAATATTAAAAATTCTGTATCGATAAAACGATAGCAGCTAGTTGAAAAAAGCAAAACATTTTAATTTTCTTCCCTAAGATCCTGGAACCTGAGAATGTCAACAAAAATCATTTATTCATCACATTTTCAAAAAATGGCATCTTTTCAATGATTTTTGTAAGTTTATATCTTGACATACCTGACAGTAAGACTAAGAGAAATGTGTTAGAGTAAGCTGTGTAAAGTGTGAGAGAAATACAGAGAAGGTTATCGAGGGTGGTAACTATTTCTTGGGCTCTTTAGAACCAAAGGATCAGACCCAGCTTTGAGCAACCCCACAAAGCTATGTCTCTATTAAAGTTTTGGGGAGGGGGCAGGGATGGGAGCAGGAGGGAAAATAAAAGCTGATTGTTTGGTTTAGAATCTTGCATGAGGCTGTCATTAATAGAAGTAGTTGAGGAAGGGTTGTGGATCCTTCTGAAGGGTTAACATCACAAAGTCTAAACTCAAGAGCAAACTGAACAACAAGGGTAACAAAGCAGGCTGAAAATATGATACAAGAAGTTAAAGCACTCTATAGGCCTCAGCATTTGCCATTTTCTGATGTTTAACTGCACATTCACAGATTTTTTTTTTTTTTACCTTCAAACAATGATGCATACTTTCAGAGAAAACTTTAAGTGCATTGAATAATTTCATAACTGACATATTAAAAACTAAGTTTAATCATCTTTATCTCAAAGGGTTAAATTAAAGGAATAGTAGCATACTAGTACCTATTGTTTGCCCAGGCTGGACTTGGGAGGAAGGAAGGGTGAGTCACACTCGTTTTTCTATAATTTTTCAGCTGGTCCCTCTTCTTACTGTTCTTTTCTCAGTCTGTCCCAGCTGAGTTCTATGAATGCTATTAGAAAGCCTACAAATTGTTACAGGTTGGAATATTTAGCCAGGCAGGAAGCAAAGGAGGGAGCAAGTAAAGAGGAAACAGGTCAAGATGTAGCTGGTATCACAAGTTAATCATTTTGTGAATAAGGAAGAAGCAACAACACTGAGTATGTATTTCAGTGCACTTTTATCTCTCATTAAAACTCTGGACAGAAGAACACAGGCTGGAATAGTTGTGTGGTCTTCCCTTACCCCCTGGAATGAGTTGGTATCAAATTCTGAATCTGAAACATTAAATGGAAGATAAGTCTAAGCATTTCTTTTTCATCTCTTTGTATATAGGTTTGTTCCACTGTAGATGTTTCAGTTCTTATTACAAAGAACATACAAAACTATTTTGGCACTAAAACATAGAGCAGTGGTACTGCAACTTTCGCTCATTATCTGAATTTTGTTTTGAGTAAATTAAGTAACCAGTAAATTAATGCAAGCTGATAAAGGCTTCCCAAAATATATTTCAAGGAATGTTAGTCCCCATGAGATACTTCTGGACAAAAAAAATTTAAATAATTAAAATAAGCTTAAGAAATATTGCATTCTATATTCTCTTAATGAATCATAATATCCATAAGACTGTTGTGTTTGACTTAAATGCCCTGTGGTAAAATCAAGCAGCCTTTTTCGTATTACAAAGAGTGGTGAGACCTGTGGCAATATAAAAAGTACCTGGCTACTAAAAGACAGTCAAATATGGAAATTAGAAAATATAGTTTAGGCCAAAAAATAGGAAAGAAGGAAAAGAGGGAAGGAGGGGGCCAAAGTTAGCTCTAGGAATGGGAAATAAGTAGATGAAGATTTGGAGAAGTTTTATATTAAGTAAAACTATTTTATTTTGTTAATTCAATATTCCTTGAATAGTGAATGAGGTGATTATGTTTTATTATCTATACCAGGATATTTTGGCATATAAAAGGAGGTTCTGTTAATAGTTACATTTGGAAAACATACATAAACTGGAATTGTCTTGAGCAAATCATAATGTATGGTTATCCTACAAGGTTTTTTTTCACATTATGTGCTTGGAGTGGTTTGAGGCTGTATGTACCCCAGAAAAACATGTTCTTAGATTTAATCCATTCCTGTGGGTATGAACCCATTGTGAGTAGGACCTTTTGTTGAGGCTACATCAGTTAAGGTGTGACCTAGCCCAATCAGGATGGGTCTTATTCCTATTACTTGAGTCATTTAAAAGCAGAATTAAAGTTAAATAGAGAAAGAAAGCCAGGGGAAGTAAGAAGCTGAAATCAATGAAACCTGAAAGAGAAAAGAGAGGCCAGGAAGAGATCATCATGTTCATTCCCATGTAACAAGCTAAGGAGCAAGACTTGCCAGCAGCCAGCCTTAACATGCCAGAGTTTTTGAGGAGAAAGCATCACATTGATATATCTTGACTTGGACTTTCTTTTAACCTCAAAACCATAGCAAATAAATTCCCATTATGTAACCTAACCCATGTCATGGTATTTGCTTGAGCGGCCTAGAAACTAAAATATATTTTAGTACCAGAAGTGTGGGGTGCTGCTATTGCAAATACCAAAAATGTGGAGATGGCATTTGGATTAGGTAACGGGGGGAAGCTGGAAGAATTGTGAGGCACTTGATAGAAAAGGCCTAGATTGCTTTGAAGAGACTGTTGGGTAGAAATATGGATACTACAGGTATTGCCAATGAGGCCATAGACAGAAATGATGAATGTGTTATTAAAAACTGGAGGAAAGTCAATCTTGTTTTAAAATGACAGAGAAATTGGCAAAATTGAGTTATGATGTCGGATGGAAGACAGAACTTGAAACTGATAAACTTGGATATTTAGCTGAGGAGATTTTCATCCTAAGTGTGGAAAGTCCAGCCTGGTTTCTCCTTGCAGCATAAAATAAAATGTGGGAGAAAAAGGGATAAGCTGAGAACTGAACTTCTGGTCACAAAAAAAAAGAGAAATTGGTGATTTGGAAAATTCTGAGTTTTACAGAAAGTGAGTCCCCAGAGATTAGTGCTCTACATAAACATTTAACTGAACATGAAACCAGTCAGCAACTTCTGTGGAAGTCTGGATTGTAAATGCATTGGAAATGAGGATTAAAAACTTAAAAGTCTTTTTATCAGCTTTTTATATTAAAATTGCATGTATCAATACTTCTTTTCTTTATATGAAAAAATGATATTATTGTAAAAAAAATAAACAGCTAGAGTTGCCTCTAGTTACACCAGCTTGGAAGCTTATTTTATATACTGTGACCAACAGAATATGCTTCATAAGTTTTTCTGTGATTCTACCTTGACAATCATTAAGATTACATACATGTAGGGAACAGAGGTGGCTCAAGCCACTTGGTGCCTCCCTCCCACATGGGACGTCCTGGGTTTGGTTCCTGGTGCCTCCTAAATAGAAGACAAGCACACAACAAACACAGAGAGCAGACAGCGAGTGCAAACAACAAGGGGGTTTAGAAATAAATAAATCTTTTTTAAAAAGAAAGATTACATACATATAAAGGCTGAAAAATTTTGGATTATAGAAAAGTTACATGGCTAATTCATGGCACAGATTTATTATTCTTGAAATGGAACTTCATGTGAGTTGTCATTTTTGCCTGAATTCACAGGATTGCTAAGCTAAGATGTTTAGACTGGCTCTGCATATTTAACTTTACAGCTTATTTTGTTGAGATGGAAGGAGATGGAAAAATGCTACCATGTCTCAGGGCTGATGTTTTGTTCATATTAACCTTTGGACATAACACTGTTACTTGACCTACTTTCATTATGTTCATTTTTCCCCCTACAAACTCTAGTGGCCCTCAACCACTCATCCCTCCTTTGATCTCTATGGCAGATGACCTGGAGAGTGATGAGAAAACCAACAGAAATCAGGCAATATATGTGGTGGCGGCAGGTGGTGGCTGACAAAATCACAAAGGTTTTGAGGAAAATGTTTTGCTCCTTGTTAGGATTTCTTAATAATATATTGCTGGCATGTAAACTACCCCTTATCAATAAATGGAGAAGAGGAAATAGCATCCAAATCTCGGTCAACATAAGGAGATTTTGGCAATGTCTCTTATATTTTTCTGCTCCAGTGGTTACTTTGACACAATACAGAACAGTAGAGGTTCTTTGCCTTTGATGCTAATTCCACTTAATAATGTTATTGATGGGGGTGCAGAGGTAATATTTTATTGTAGGGTCATTTATTTCTTTCCTCTCCAATGAAAAACCCCATTAAAAGATGACTATAACCAGGCTAAGGGATACGGTAACAGAAAGTAAAATTAAGATTAATGACTACTTCAGGGAACAGTATGTTATTCTTTAAAAATCTTATTCCTTCACATTTAACAATTTCATTCTTATGTTTTTGGACTTAATTATTATTAATTTTATATCCAATTTGCTTATTTGTAAATTTCAATATTAGTTTTGTTTCATTTATTTTATTGATTGTATAAATGGTTTCTAATTGTTTACACTTCTGTAGTTCTTATTCTTAAAAACTTTTGAGTTTATTTTTATTCTATTTTAAATTTTAATTTAAATACCTTTTTAGCGTCTTTTGTTAAAAATATATGCACTTTTTTTGTTATGCTTTCTCTGCTTAATGGCCAGCAGACATGGTCTGGAAACCTCCCCTCCCAGCAGCTGCTACCATTGTTCTGACTCCTCCAGTAGAGATGCCATTCTTTTTAAACATAAAACCACTAAAATTTTATTGTACTCTTGTGTAATTAATAGACTGCTAGCCAATAATTCTTCCCAAGACAAAATGACTCTCTCCATGTAGATGTCATATTAAATTACCTTGAAGGTGACATTTCCCAATTCGTGAGAAAAATGATATTCTAAATTTTAAGCTACTGGATTTTTGGCAAACCATGCCAGTAAAGTCTTACAATACAGAGGAGAAAAGTAGGTTAAAGTTACTTCAGGAATGGTATATTTGCCATAAGTACCCTTGCCCTGATGCTGTGGAGTAATCAGGTATTATGAAAACTTCAGATACGCTTGGGTCTTGTGAGAGGGGCTGTATTAGTCAGCCAAAGTACTAGAAATTTGTTGGGTTTTATAAACAGTATTTACTTGGGGTAGAAGCTTATAGACACAAGGCCATAAAGAGGAAGTTAATTCCCTCACCAAAGTCTATTGCAAGGTATTAGAGCACATGGTCATTCCTAAGAAAGAAATATAACTATTAATATTTTAATGAGTCAAAGATGAATTTCCTTTTTTTTTCACATTGAATATGTTTGTATAAAAAAGTGCACAAAGGGATTAGAGGGCCAAGAAATTATTTTGAACAGCACAGACATATGTTTATGATAATTAAGAGCTGCACTTTGTTCTATGTTTACTGCATGCCAAGTGCTCCGTATACACTATTTTATTAATTTCTCAGAGGAGTCCTATGATCAATTTTGTTCCCCCATTTTAATATTACAAAACTGAAGTCTAGAAAGGTTAAGTAATTGTCCAGGGGCATGTAGTTCATAAGCGGCAGCTATACCTGGGATTCTGACCTAGCCACTTGCATTTGCATACTTTCTTTTTATCTTCATTATGGCAGGTTTGGTCATGACCTTCCCAAACCATGAGGTATTGTTTTAGTTTCCTAGGCTGCTGTATTAGCCAAAGAGGTGCTGATGCAAAATACCAGAAATCTGTTGGCTTTTATAAAGGATATTTATTTGAGGTAGAAGCTTACTGTCACAAGGCCCTAAAGAGACCTACTCAAGGTACCATAAGGTCTTGCTCCCAAAGTCATTTGCCACGTTTTGAAGCAAGATGGCTGCTGGTCTCTGCAAGGGTTCAGCCTTCCTCTTCCTCTTAAGGCTCCATGGGCACAGCTTCTTCTGATTTCAATTATCAGGCTAACTGCCTGGCTTTCTCCCTGGGGCTCCAGCATCAAAACTAAGCTCTCTCCTCTGCTGTGTCATTTTCTGCATGTGACCACCCACCAAGGAGTTGGGGACTCAATGTCCTACTAAAGTGGCCAAATCAAAGCCCTAATCTTAATTTAATCAAGCAAAAGCTGAAACCTCTCAATTTAATACAATCAAAAGGTATCATGCCGAGAGGAACAGACCAATTTACAAACATAATCAATATTCCTTTTCAGAATTTATCAATAATATCAAACTGCCACACTCCACTCTCTGAATTCCAAAAATACCTTACAATATTCAAAAACTTTAAATCAGTAACAATGCTAAGTACAAAATCATATCACAATCAGTTTAAAGAAGTACAGTTTGTCTTGGGGTAAAGTCTGTCTGGCTGTAGACCTCTGAAACTTACAAAATAATTTATCTGCTTCCAATATACAAAGGGCCAGATAAAGGATAAAGATGTGCATTACCATAAGGAGAAATTGGGAGGGAAACATGAATCATAGGTCCCCTACAGTTCCATAAACTTGCAGGGCATATTTCATTAGACTTCAGAGTCATCCTAAAGATGATGGTCTCTTCTCCCTGGGGCCTCATGGGAACCCACCCTTTCCACAGGCTTGGCCAGCAGCCACTTTCTTTGTTCCACTCTCATCAAGCATCTGGGTGGCAACCGAGCTCCAGACCTCACCATCCAAGAACAGTTGGGTGATGGTCACGCCTACCCTGATCTCTGGGGTACATGTTCCATCCTCTCTGTAGCCTGGGGCAGCAAAACTGTCCCTGAACATCAGGCTGGAACATCCACCCTCTTCAATTGCCAGGGCAAACTCACCCTCTCTGTATACATGGGTGGGGTTCCTCTCTTGGCACAAGGAGATGTCTTAATTCCAGATCTCAGCTTCCATGGTTTTCCTCTTAAAGCTGTTTCCCCTTCCCTCTCTCCCTTCCATGTCCGTTTTAGTACAGGCTGACAGTGGTTTTGTCCATTCAGCTCTCACAAAAAGCTTGTTGATTTAGCATACAGGAAGCAGGGGTCCAAGCCATCAGACAGTAAGACTTTCCACAAGTCTTTCCTAGATAACTGTATTTTCAATCATGATTTATAAGTTCCAAGTTTAGTTAAGTCCTCAAATGGGGCACTATTTCCAGAAGCTTGGAGTTTCTGGAATCAGTTTCTGGTTTCATTATGCCCAACAATTCAGTTCTCAGCTTATCTCTCTTGTCTAGCATTTTACTATAGGCTGCAAGGAGAAGCCAAGCTGCATTCTTTGAGTTTACTTTGGAAAGTTCTTCATCTAAATGCCTAGGCTTGCCATTGCCAAATTCTGCCTTCCATAACACATCAGGAGTTAATCTTGCTAAGTTGTCTGCAGCTTTAAAACATGGATCACCTTTCCTCTAGTTTTCAATACAATTTCATCATTTACTTCTAAAGCCTCATAAAATTTCTCTTTAGTGTCCATATTCCTATCAGCAGTCTTTTCAAAACAATCTAGGCCTTTTCCATCAAGCATCTCACAGTTGCTCCAAAAAATACCCCCTACCCATTTATAAAACCATTCCACTATTTTGGTAAATTGCAAAAGCACTACCCCACTCCCGGTGTCAAATTCTGTATTTGTCAGCCAAAAGGGTGCTGATGTAAAGTACCAGAAATATGTTGGCTTTTATAAAGGGTATTTATTTGGGGTAGAAGCTTACAGTCACAAGGCCCTAAAGAGTCCAACTCAAAATACCATAAGGTACTTTCTCCCAAAGTCATTTGCCATGTGTTAAAGCCAGATGACTGCTGGTCTCTGCAAGGGTTCAGCCTTCTTCTTCCTTTAAGGATCCATGGTCCCAGTTTCTTCAGTCTTAGCTGTAGGCTAGCATAAGTCTCATCTCTCTTCCCAGGGTTCATCTCTTTCTGGGCTCAGCTGCTCTGATCTTTCCACAAGGCCAGTTGTAAACTATCAGGCAAACTGCCTGGCTCTCTCCCCAGGGCTCCAGCATCAAAACTAAGCTCTCTCCTCTGCTGTGTCATTTTCTACATGAGTGTCTGCCCACCAAGGGGTCAGGGACTCAACATCCTACTGACATGGCTGAATCAAAGCCCTAATCTTAATTTAATCAAGTAAAAGTGAAACCTCTGAATTTAATACAATCAATGGGTATCACTTCCAGATGAACAGACCAATTTACAAACATAATCAATATTTCTTTTTTGAATTTATCAATAAGATCAAACTGACACAGAGGCATTGCAGAGGATGATGGTAGTGGTTTTTAATAACTGTTAGGTCCCACCAATATATGGTGCTAGATACTTTATCTTCCTTCTTTGCCCTTATGGGTGTCAAGGACTCTAACATCTGTTTTAGATATGTTTTTAAAAGGGGACATGGTGACTACACAGGACAGTTCTAGACTCATCAAAATCTTGTAGGAAGTGTGAAGATCCTTTCTGCTTCCTTGAATATCCACAGGTAGCAGTCACAGGAAGCAATCATCAAATGACAAGAAAAACCAATGAGGCACCGTGGCTCTTCAGCACTTGATGGGTATAGATGGTCTTCTGGCCTTGTTTGAATCCGACATGCTCCTCAATGCTAGATTAAGGGTAGTGGGCTGTACCTATGTTGGACTCTGCTTCTCTTCATGCAATACCCTATATTCCTTCCCCTCATCTCAGTGTCAACTAGCCTTGTGTAAGAACACTTTATTCTAATATCTCCCCTTTCTCCCAGCCTAGATATCTTATTGAAGTTGAACTAATTCTGTATAATGTTTCTTCCAAGGCAACAACATAGTCTATTGGCAAGAATGTGGTAAAGGTAATTTGATCTGTCCTCACATCTGTAACATTTTATGTGCTGATATTCAGTTTTCTCTCACCAGTCTCCTATTACTCCTCAGAGCATATAAAAAATAGGAGATATGCTTGATCCACTTGTGAGTTAGCCTTATAAAGTGGCTATTTCTGTAGTCTCCTCTTGATGGAGGGCTTTTTATCTATGTGAAATTCCCATTTCTTTTGAAATGTCTCCTTTTCTATTAAAATCACCAGGTGAACACTTTCCCCCCAAAAGGACATTCATCTAGACATCCTGGAGAGTTCTCCAATAGCCAAATAACTATGTTTATGATATCTTGGTCTAAATGGGCTTTGTCTGCTAAATTCTAGCCTGGTTACCAAGAGGATAGCAAGAACTTCAACTGATAGGTACTATGCTACATAAGGAAGTATTTATCTAAATCCAGTAAATTCCAAGTGGTATGTCTTGCAATGACTATGATTTCTTTTTTCATTTAATGCAATTCTTAGAATAAAGACCTTGATTATTGGTTTTTAAAATAATGTTATATGTTTAATGATAAAAATTTCTATTTTGTTATACATAGGAAAAAATTCCTTCTTGTGCATGTATACATATCAGAGTTAGGGCAGGCTTCCACCCTGGCCTCTGCAAACTCAGACCAATAATCATTGAGATCCCAAGGTAATATGGAGTACTCTGGTCCTTTGGTAATAATTCAGTTCCCTAGAAGGTGGGCATGATTTGGTTAAATATTTACTCCCTTACATCTCTCCCAGTGGTTAGCTTGATAGTCATGGCAATTAGATTTAAATCCTGGTCGCTCCGTTTTCTAGATTTGTGGCCTCCATGTTTTCATCTTTGAAATGAGGAGTATAATATGATTATTTTGAACATTAAATGAAATGATGCATGTAAACTGCTTTATATAGTGCCTGACATACAGTAAATGCTTAATAAATGTTAGCTATTCTTAACATTATCATTATTTATTTTATACATTTCTCACCAGAGTTAAGTATTTTTGGAGTATTAAACAAATTTTTCTTGAAACTAGTAAAGATTAGGAGAACTGCCCTGCCCCCCAAAGACATTTTACAGATGGTGGTGGTGGGGAATATATAAGTTAGAGGACATTTCTCCCAATTTACAAAGAGTACTAAAAGTGCTAAAATTTGGGCACATAGGACATGGGGTTTGGGGATTCCCTACATTGATGATCTTGTATTTAACCCTGATGTCATCATCTTTAGCATGGATATTTTAGGTCTTGTTGAATGGAACCACTTTTGTCTTTCTAACTTTGGCCAAGATGAGCTCTTTCATTGTGAACTTTTATTACCTGGGTATTTATTGAAATTTCCTTGATTATATTTAGAGTAATGTACTCAATCCCTTCTTAATAATGAACAAAAGTATCTATGTGATCTATTATATGATTCTTCTAGTCATTAGTTTGATAAGGAATGTTGAGTGTAAAACAACAGTTAAAAATAAAGATACACAATTGAATTTGCAGGCTATCTGAGACTTTACTAAATTTATATTATTCTATAAACCTTTTGTTGTCCTTAAGAATCTCAAGAATGAGAAACTATTATGCCTGGTAGAAAATAGAACCAAAGATATAAGCAGGTCCTAGGATGCATATGTAATAAACACATAAATCACTTCCTATATTTTGGTCACACTTCTAAGATCTTTAAAAATATCTACTCATTTATTTTTCATAAACTATTAGGCAGGAATATTATTATCCCAGTTTTCAGGTAAGATATTGATACAAAGGGATGTTCAATTTTTTAGTAGTCAGACCATTTGGGACCAAGGTCTGTGCTTCTAATCCCCACATTGTACTTCTTGCAATCCATATGAAAGGTCTCTTTCACTCAGCCCTTTAATTCAATGGTAAAATGCTTCCAAATTTCATTATGAGGCTGTTTCCCAGACATATTACATTTATCTATTCATTTTTTCTTTCATTCTCTTTCAATACATATTAATTGATTACCTACTATATATCAGGCATTGTATTAGTCTGAGGGAGACTGAAAACACTAGACTTTACCTTCAGCAAGCTGCCTTGCTTGTTTGCTTTCTTTCCATTCTTCCTTTTGTAATTAAAAAAAAAAAGATTAAATATGAATTTATAACAGATATGTACAATTTAAAGAACAAAAATAAAATGAATACCTATGTACCTACCAACAAATTTAAGAAACAGAAAATTACCACAAATCTTAAAGCTTCATCTTTCTCCAGGAGCTAACCACTCTCCTGTGTTAATCATTCCTATTTTTTTCTCTATGGGTTTACTGCATATGATAGTTAATTTCATGTATTAACTTGGCTAGGCTATTATGTCCCATTGTTTGGCCAAGCATTGGCATGGTTGTTAATGTGAGAGTATTTTGAGATGAGATTTGCATCTATAATCAGTTGATTACATCTATGATCATCAAAGGGGATGGTTCTCAACATTGTGGAGAGTCTCCTAATCCACTCAGTTAGAGTTCTTAAAAGCCACAACTGAGGATTTTAGAGATATGAAGAGAAATTCAGACTTAACTTCAAAATTGGTTCTTGTCAGAATTTCTAGCCAGCCAGCTCCGCCTGGGCTGTTCCAGATTTTTCTGTTATAAATATTGCTGCACAAGTGCATTTGTGGTAAGTTTCCCTAGGGATGAACCTAGGAACAGAATGACTGAGGTAATGTATGCACATTGTCCGTTTTTTGTCCTAAGGATTTTGTTCAATTTACACTCACATTTATGTATATAATAGTTCTCATTGCTACATGTATATGACAGGTTCCAAGTAGGAAATTGTCTTGGTTTCCTAGAACTACCATAACCAATTACCAAAAACTAGATGACTTAAAACAACAGAAATTTAGCTCCTTCTAAAACCAATAGGAGAAGGTTGGTCCTTGCCTCTTTTGGCTTCTGGTGTTTGCTGGTGTTTGGTATTCCTTGGTTTGTAGCTACTTCATTCTTCCCCCTCCATCTTCACATGACCTTCTCCCTATTGTCTGCTGCCTGTGTCTTCTCTCCTCTCTCCCCATCTAATAAAGACATCAGTCATATTGGATTAGAGATCACTTTAATCCAGTTTGGCCTAATTTTAATTAATCACATTTACAAAGATTCTATTTCTAAATAATGTTACATTCACTTCACAAGAATGGGGGTTAGGATTTGAACATGCCTTTTTGGCAGACACAGTTCAACCCATAACAGAAATGAATGGTAATCAAACTGTTCAATTTGAGAACATAAAGTTGAATAAAAGGATAATTCACTCTGGGTAGGGTCAAAGAGAAACCAACAAAGGACAGTGAAATACCCTGGGGTTAGCAATAGCTATTCCCATCTCTATTCCTAGAGGGGAAAGGTGAAGGAGAGGACCCTGGAATCAAAGAAGGTTGATATATGGGGTCAACTTGTGTGAGTTTTGGCCTTGAGTTTAAGTAGAAGGACATAGACAACCTGCAGTGACTTGGAAGGGAGGGAATCTGACCTCAGTCTCTTTCTCCCTCCAGTGTTATACTTGAAGTTATCTAAGGCTGATTCTAATAGGAAGTTAAGGGCAATAAGCACAACAATAGTGTGTTAACCCACCAGGCACAGAGTCTAATAGCACAGGGAAGTGAACACATATATCCTAACCTATGCTTGATAGTGACAGACATTCTAGTTTGTACCAAGCTGGTGAATGTGAAATGGTTCTTGATAACGAATGAGACAGAATATCTTTTCATGTGTTATGGGTTTTCACTTCTGAAATCAATAGGTGAGAGTACTTCCTTGACTATTTTAGCTTCTATATTTGGGTGTCTTTTAATGAAAGAAAAAAGCTTAAAGATGAGTTTATCAATTTTTTTATAGTTGCACTTGAGATCTTTATAAATACTTCTCTACTTCAAGGTGATAGAAAATTCTCTTTGCAATTGCTTTTTTAAATTAGAGATTAATTAAAATCATGCAGAAAATACAAAGTTCCCATATAGCATCCCCCACCTTTCATTCAGCTGAATGATTTTACATTCCCACCAACAATGACAGAGTATTCCTATTTCTCCACATTCTCTCCAACACTTGTTATTTTCTCTTTCTTTAAAAGTAGTCATTATAATGGGTGTGAAATGATATCTCATTATGTTTTTGAGTTGCATTTCCCTAAGAGTTGATGATAAAGAGTATTCTATCATGCATTTTTTTGGGCATTTCTACATATTTGAAGAAATATCTATTCAAACCTTTTGCCCATTTAAAAAAAAATGGATAGTTTGTCTTTTTCTTGTTGAATCATAGGATTTCTTTATTTATTCTGGATTTAAAACCTTATTAGATATATTGTTTCCAAATAGTTTTTTCCTTTCTGTAAGTTGTCTTTTCATTTTCATGATGAAGTCCTTTAATGGACATAATTTTAAAATTTTGATGAAGTTCCATTGATCTATTTTTTCATTTGATGCTCATGATTTTGGTGTAAAACCTAAGAAACCATTGCCTAACACAAGTTCCTGAAGATGCTTTCCTATGTTTTATTCTAGGAGTTTAAAAGTTTTGGTTCTTATATTTAGATCTTTGATCCATAGTGAGTTAATTATGTATACAGTGTGAGATACGAGTCTACCTTCATTCTTTTGCAGATTGGTATCTAGTTTTCCCATTACCATTTATGGACGAGACTATTCCTTCCTTTTGGGTGGGCTTGGACCCCTTCTCAAAAATCAGTTGACCATAGATGTGTGAATTTATTTCTGAATTCTCAATTTGATTCCATTTGTCTCTATGCCTGTCCTTGTGCCAATACCATGCCTGTTTTGAATACTGTAACTTTGTAATAAGTTTTAAAGTTGGGAAGTCCTCCAACTTTGTTCTTCTTTTTGAAGGTGTTTTTGGCTATTTTGGGCTCCAGAGCCTTTCATAAAAATTTGATGAATGGCTTTTCCAACTCTGCAAATAAGTCTGCTGGAATTTTGATTGGGATTGCAGAATCTATAAATTGCTTTGGGTAGAATTTGTATCTTAAGAATATTCTTCTAATTCATGAACATGGAAAGTACTTCCATTTACGTAGGTCTTTCTTGATTTCTTTAGCAATATTTTGTAGTTTTCTGTGTAAAAGTCCTTTACATCCTTGCTTAAATTTATTCTAAGATATTTGATTATTTTAGTTACCATTTTAAATTGATTTTTTTCCTTGATTTTCTTTTCAAATTGTTCATTACTAGTGTATAGAAATACTTCTGGTTTTTACGTGTTAGTCTTGTACTCCACCACTTCGCTGAATTTGTTTATTAACTCTAGTAGCTTTGTTCTGAATTTTTTGGGATTTTCTATATATAGGATCATGTCATCTACAAATAAGGAATGTTTTACTTCTTCTTTTCTTCCTTTCCAATTTGAATCCCTTTTAATTTCTTTTCCTTTTTTCTTTTTGCCTAATGACTCTGGCTAGAAATTCCACTACAGTGTTGAATAATAAATGGTAACAGTGGATATCCTATCTTTGTTCCTGATCTAAGAGGGAAAGCTCTTAGGCTTCTACTATTGAGATTAATGTTAGCTGTGGGTTTTTCATATATGTCCATTTTGCTGAAGAAGTTTCCTTTTATCCCTAGTTTTCTAAGAGTTATTATCAAGAAGTTGTATCAAATACCCTTTCTGCATCAATTGCAACGATCTTTTTTTTTCCTTCACTGTTTTAATACAGTGCATTTCATCATTGATTTGAACCAATCTTGCTTACCTGCCATAAATCTGACTTAATCATAATGAATATGATTTTAATGTGCTTCAGTTTATTAGTATTTTGTTGAGATTTTTTGCATCCATATTCGTAAGGTATATTCATTTATAATTTTATTGTTTTGGTGATATCTTTATATGGCTTTGGGATTAGGGCAATGATGGTTTCATAAAATGAGTTAGGAAGTATTCCCTCCTCTTCAATTCTTTGGAAGAGTTTGAGTTTTTGTCAGTTAGGATCATGTATTTCTTGTTGAGTCAGTGTAGGTAGCTTGTACATTTCTAGTAATTTGTCCATTGCATCTAAAACTTCTCATTTTTTTTATGTGCAAGTATCTTCTTAAAATCCTTTTCATTTCTTTGTGGTTGGTAGTTATTTGTATCCTTTCTCCTTTCTTTGTCATTTTAGCTAAAGATTTGTCTATTTTATTGATCTTTCCAAAGAACCAACTTTTTGTTTCATTGATTCTCTCAATTTTTTAAATTCTTAGTTTCATTTATCTCTGCTGTAATCTTTGTTATTGCCTTCCTCCTGCTCAATCTGGGTTTAGATTGTTCTTCTTTCTCTAAATTCTACCACTATGAGGTTAGGTCTCTGATTTGAGATCTTTCTTATTTTTTAATTTAAACATTTAGAGCTATAAATTTCCCACTCAACTCTGTTTTTGCTGCATCCCAAAAGTTTTGGTATGTTGTGTTTTCATTTTCATTCACTATAAGATATTTCCTAATTTTCCTTTGATTTCTCCTTTGATCCATTGATTGCTTAAGAGAGGGTTATTTAACTTCTACATATTTGTGTATTTTCTCTCTCTGTTATTGATTTCTAGCTTCATTCCATTGGGGTTGAAGAAGATACACTGTATGATTTCAGTGCTTTAAAATTTATTGCGATTTGTTTTTGTGACCTAACATATGGTCTATCCTGGAGAATGACCCATGTGCACTAGAGAAGAATAATGTGTATTCTGCTGCTGTCAGGTGAAGTGTTCTATATATGTCTGTTAGGTTGAGTTGATTTAGACTCATTCAAGTCTTGTATTTCCTTATTGATCTTTTGTCTAGCTGGTCTATCTATTATTGAAAATGGTATATTGACCTCTCATGCTATTAATGTAGAACTGTCAATTTCTCCCTTCAAATCTGTCAATAAGTATTTCATATATTTTGGAGCTCTGCCATTAGGTACATATTTATTTATAATTGTTATGTCTTGTTTTTTTAATTGACCCTTTCATCGGTATATAGAAACATGCTTTGTCTCTCATACATTTTTTTGGAGAAGTTGTGAATTATCAAAACAATCGTGCATACCATACAGGATTCCCATACATCACCCCACCACCAACACCTTACATTGTTGTGACATATTTGTTACAAATTATGAAAGAACATCATCATAATATACTACTGTCTATAGTTTATAGCTTATATTTGGTGTATTTTCTCCACAAATCATCTGTAGTAGTCCACCAAAGGGGTACCGATACAAAGTACCAGAAATCAGTTGACTTTTATAAAGGCTATTTATTTGGGGTAAAAGCTTACAGACCCAAGATCATGGAAAGTTCAACTCAAGGTACCATAAGAGGTACTTTCTCACCAGTCAGCTGCCACATATTGAAGCTAGATGGTGGGCGATCTCTTCCAGGTTTCAGCCTTTTCCTCTGGGCTTCTTCTTCATCTTGAGGCTCCATGGGCCCAGCTTCCTCCCAATATCAGCTGCAGGCTGGCATATAGCTTGTTACTCGGGGCTTCCTATATCAGTCTTAGTTCTCTTCCCAAGGTCAGCTGTAAGCTATCAGGCAAATGGGCTAGAATAACAATATGTCTATAGTAGAATAACAGTAAGTCTACTCTAGTCCATTGTTCATTCCCCAATCCTGAGGATTCTGGGAAGGTGATGCTCACTCCACCTCTAATTGAGAGGGGGCTTACTTAGATCCCATGGGGCAGGTGGATAGGACTATCTTGCTTGCAGTTGCAGACTTTCTCTGTTCCTTTGGATGGTCATTGTCCATCATTATTTCCTTGTTAGTTGTCCTGGGTGAGTCCAATGAACTGGAGAGTAGGTGTTGCAGCTCTGTTGAGATTCAGGGCCTGACTGGCACATGGAAAGCCCAAAGATTTAAGTCTCTTGGATATACAGGTTCAAATAGAAGGGGGAGAAGAATGATGTGTAGGGAAACCACAAATGAGTCCAACTCTGTCACAATGGTGAGCATAAATTCCAAAGTAGGGCCCATTAGCAAGGCACCAAACTCTTAAGCTGTCAGCCCTTCTTATAGTGTCTGGACATCTCCAGAGCCTTCTACTGAAACTATTTGAGGCACTATTTACTGTGGCAGTCAATGGGATCCTGCTGAGATGTGCATGAGCGTAACTTCTGAGATGACCTCCCAACTCACTTTGAAGTCTCTTAGCCATATAAACTCATTTGTCTTTACCCTTTCCCCTTTTTGGTCAAGGTCTTTTTCCAGTTGTATTGCTAGTTGGTGCTTGGTAGTAATCTCTTGGTGCCAGGGAGGCTCATTCCCGGGAGTCATGTCCCATTATGGGGGGAAGGTAATGCATTTATATGCTGCGTTTGGCTTAGAGAGAGGCCACATTTGAGCAACATGGAGGCTCTCAGGAGGTAACTCTTTCAATTTCAAGAGTAAAGGTTCATAAATATAGTTATCAATATTAAGGGTCCATCAATAAACTATCCTCCTTCACTAGTCATTGCCCCTGTACTCAGAAGATTTTTGCTCTTCCGTTAGAAAATGTTGCAGAGCTCCCCAGGATGGGAAATGGATATTTTTTCAGTTATTGCATGGTCCTCCACCCACTGTGACAATGCCCCATGAACACTTTAACTTATTCATATGCCTCATAGGTATGCCTCAGGTGAACCTCCTCCCATGTATCCCCCATCACTGATACCCTGCACCAATGATCCTCCCCTGCCATAGTTGTAACCCTTCTGTGATCCAAAACTTCTTCAAAAAGGAAGTCAACAAAATAACCATATAAAATTAATAAAAAAATGAAATAATGATAGTTTTTAAAAATGACATATAAAATACAAAAAATTAAAGAGTTTAAAATAATAAAATAAATAATGAAAAAATAAAATTAAAAAAAAATTGGCATTATGTCTTTCACTCCACATCGTCTCCAACACTTGTAGTCCTGTTTTTTTAATAGCCACCAGTCTAATTAATGTAATATGATATCTCATTGTAGTTTTGATTTGCATTTCCCTAGTAGCTAGTGATTTTGAGCATCTTTTCATGTGCTTTTTAGCTATTTGTGTTTCTTCTTTGGAGAAATGTCTGTTCAAACACTTGCCCATTTTTTAAATGTGTTGTTTGTCTTTTTATTTTCAAAGTGTAGGATTTCTTTATACATGCTGGATATTAGGCCCCTATCAGATATATCAGTACCAAATATTTTTTCCCACTGTTGTGATCTTGATCATAACTGCATTTAACCTATCAATACGGGGAGATTTGATCATAATATCTTAAAATTTATTTAGAATTTCTTTACTATTTTCCAGTAAAGATTATAAATGTGTACATAAATACCTTGCATATGTTTTGGTGGGTTTATACAAAGTTACCTTAATTTTTATGGCTCTTGTAAATATTACCTTTAATATTGAAATTTCTGTGCATTGCTAGTGTGCAAAAATATAATTAACTTTGGTAAATTGATTTTATATCTGATAACATTGATAAACTCTCCTCTTAATTCTAATAAAGTTTTGTTGATTTTCTTAGACTTTCCTGCATATAATAATATCATTTACAAATAATCATAGCTCAGTTTATTCTTTTCTAATCCTTATATCTTCCATATGTTTTTCTTAAGTTATTGAGCCAAATAGAATATCTAATAAAATGGTGAATTATAGTAATAATAATAAGTAAACTTATTTTTTCTTAATTTTAAAGAGAATGATATTAATATTTTGCCTTTGAGAAAAATATCTGGTATATATATCATCTTATAAGTTAAGGAAATTTCTTTATATTGTTAGTTTCCTAAGATAGTTTGAGCAAAAATGGTTGCCAGGTGTTATTGATTGCATTGATCATTTTCTTTATTCTTTACTTGGCTTAATTTCTTAGTGTGAGGAGCCACATTAATACTTTTTCTAAAGCTAAACCAAACTTATATTACCCCAGATATAAATTATTATTCTTGAAATTATTTTAGTGTTCAGTAAAGTTTTGGTAAACATATTTAACTTTTAAAAATAAAATATAATCCACTATTTTTATGTTCTTTCCATTATCTTAAATTTAAAAAGTCTCAAAATTTTCAAATGCTGATCACTTCTCAAATTAAATGCTCTGCTCCCCATCCTTAAGAATAATCTTAAGCACCTAAAATATATATCATTATGATCACTCACTCTTATTTATTTAAATTTATTCAAATGTTTGTAATTTACTCTGTTTACTTTTGCTACTCTAGGTATTATTTCAGTTATTTTTTTGTGCCTGAAGTAATCTTTTAGAAGTTTTTAATGGGTTCTATAAGAAGCAAACTCTGCCATATATTACCTTTTTGGATAACATCTTTATTTCACCTTCATTATTGAGATACAGTTTCACTGGGTGTGCAATTTTGTATTCTCAGATATTTTCTCTTGGCATTTGGAATATATTATTCTACTGTCTTTACCTTCCTTCACTGATGTTATGTTATCAACTGTCAGTCTTGAAGTCAGCATTTTCTAGATAATATCCTTGTTTTCTCTGGCTTAAAAAATATCTTTTCCTTTGTGATGAGTCAAAGTATAATCTTTCCTTTTCTATACGGGACATTTGTCAGACACCCTGTAGATTTTGTTATTTTCATAACTTGTATAAATTTCCCAGTCATTATTATTATTTTAATATTTTCTCCCATTGTCTGTATTAGTATCCATTTTTTGGACCTCTAACCTTGATTTTTATCCTCCACTTTTTATCCTCCATTTTTATCTCTTCACTTTCCTTTCTAACTTTCCAACTCTTTATTTTTTGACATTTCATTCTAGGTAATTTTTTTCAGCCCTATCTTATAATTACTGATCTCTCATCAGTTGGATCAATCTCCTGTATAATCCATCTATTGTTTATCCTTTATTTCTTATATTTTTCATTTCTCACAATCATTTACAATAGTGTTTCCTCTTTATCATACTTGTAATAGTTTCTTTTATTTCCTTAAAATTTTGAAATATTTACTTTATATTTTATTTTTGACAATTCCAATGTTAGTCATTGCAAATCTGAGCCTGAATGTTGTTGCTTCTGCTCACAGTTACTCATGCAGGCTTGCATCCTTGTGTATTTTTTGCTAATTGTTTATGAACTCATGTTCTGTGGGAGTTTATAGGAAGTCTTTGAAGGGCTTACTCTAAAAATATTTATGTTTTGCTCTCCCATGTGCTTAGGAAGACTTTCAATCCAGGACTGCTTTAAACTAAGTTTTTGGATTTGGTTTTATGGGTCCACATGATTAAGAGGAGTTCCCTAAAACTCATTTAAATATAGTCAAGTTGCCAGAAGTTCCCTGGGGAGATTAGTTTCTTTTCTTTCTTTTCCCAATTTTGCCATGAGCCAAGGCCAAGATCGACAAGTACAGTATTACTATCTTTGTCGCAGAATAGATTATTTTTTTCTAGTGTGCATAACCAATATATCATCACTCATGGATCCTAATTTTATGTGATTTTTCCAGTCTGGTTATCCAGCTTGTTTTGTTTCTGTTCCCAATATTGAAATGCAGGCTTAAATGACACTATAGGTCAGTAGACATCCCCAACTCAAAACTCTACTCCACTGTGCTTATTGTATTGGATTCATGCTTTCATATTCCTTATGGGAGACCGAAAACTAAATATTCTTTTTTAAAAAAACTTTTTTCAGTTTGTTTTCCTATGTTGGCTGTATTTCTCCAAATGTCCAGTTTACCATGTTCCTGGGAACAGAATTTCTTACTAATGTTAACAAACATGGCAACGTAAAGTTTCCAGTTAAGAATTAACTAAGTTTTTCTCTGAATGGTGGCTCTAATAATTTTCTATTTTTATCTCTTAAGGTTTCTGCAAATACATTGCAATGCATAGGAATTCAGAGTTAAATCATTCTCTTTTAAAGGGATAATTCTTTGATTCCCCAATATATCAAATTGTTACCAACCACCATCCTTGTCAAATCCTCTCTCCATCCTTCCACTGCCGTCCTCCAAACCCAAAGCTGATTATTTACTAACCACAGAGTAGGTGTGTACTCTCTGCAAATATTCCCAGGGACTTTTAAGGGATATTTATTTTTCCACATTTAAAAACAAGCTTGTATAACATGCTGCCCTGATAGGACGCTGCCTTACAAATCAGATTCAAACCCCTCGTCTCCTTCATTCCTCACTGTACACATTTGGGTTGGAAATGGAAAGCTCCCCTCATCTGAGTCATACAATGGATACTTCCTTCTGGAGAAAATAAAGGCAAACGTGACAGAGAAGAAAGGCGACAATCATCTTCTCTTTCCTTTATGCTTCATCCATATGTATGAATACAGCACATTAAGTGTGGTCTCTCATATACATACCAAAGGAAAAAGGAAAGGATTCTAAGCAGGATGCTCAGAAACAATGCCAATGCCAAAGGAAATTTGGCTTGCCTGTGGGGCCCCCAAGGGCTGATCCTTTGCCTGAGTTCAGTGGAGCTACAAGGGCTGATTCCACCTCCCTCCAGGACACAGACACCCAGTTGATGCCCCTAACTCTCCTCCTGCCCCTTCAGGCAAATGTGATGAACACAGATCAGAATCCCTAATTATTATCAGGATGATGGTAGAATTTGAGGTAGAAAAGATGATTGTGAGTTATATACCAGTGCTTTGAGAATTAAGATAAGGTAAGAATGATTGGAGCAATGGTTTTTATAGCGAGCTAAGCACTCTTTCAATATGGTAGTTGACGCTGATCTTACTTCTACACCGTGGCTGTGTATACGTTTCAGTATTTTATCCTGCATCTTTCTTAATGAAGCAACTCATAGTGTTTGTGTGTGTGGTGTGTGTCTGTAGAAAACAGTATTGTTATATATCTTTACATATGAGGCACACATGAAATGTGTTCCATGTTTTGTGACAATCATTGCTTTCTATTTTTAAAACGTGGCTTCTTAGGATTTTCTCTCCTATCTTGAAAGATTCTACATGATAACAAGAAAAGAAGTGACCAAATTTAGAAACATCTTGCTCATGAAGTTTGAAAGGTAGACAACTTAGAGTTTATTTTCCTTCTTTCCAGTTTTTACTAAAGTCACCTTTCAAAAATAACATTACTTAAGGTTGTTTAAAATTGAATTTCCTGGATTTGGTAGGAAATTCATAGGCAGGAATTAGAATTCTTTTTAATCAATTTTATTGGTACATATCAACAAAGCATACAGTTCATCCAAAGCGTACCGTCAACGGTATTTACTATAAACACATAGCTGTGCATTCATCACTCTAATCATTACTAGTGCATTTTCATTATTTCAACAATAATAAAGTAAACATGATAATTTTTCACCCCCCAATCTCTTTTTTTTCCCTTGCTGTACGAAGCTGCTATTTCTGGCCATTCTTATTTTTTTAAAGATTTACCCATTTATTTATTTACTTTTTTCCATTTTTATCCCCCTACCATTTTTGCTGTTTCCATTCGCTGGGCAATTCTCTGTGTCAGTCTCCTGCCCTTTCTTCTCATCCTTCTCCTCCTGTCCTCACCAGGATTCGAACCTCGGAACCTCCGATGTGGGAGTGATGCGTCCTACTGCCTGCGCCACCTTAGTTCCTGGTTTTTCAGTGTGTCTCATCCCTTCTGTCACTCTCCTGTTATGTCATCATCTTGCTGTGTGGCTTGGTGGGATCTGACAATGCACCCACGTGTGGGGCCTGGGGGGGCTCACCCCCCTTGTGGGACCTAATGGTGTACCCACATGTGGGGCCTGAGGGGCTCACCCGCTTGCGGGGCCTAATGGTGCACCTGCACATGAAGCCTGGTGGCCCACACACCATCTATATTTTTCTTTTTACTGGGAGGTCCCAGGGATCGAACCTAGGTCCCTCCATATGGGAGACGGACGCCCAACCACCCGAGCCACATCTGTCTTCCAGCTATATCTCTTAAGGTTGACCAAAGATACCTGGAGTTACAGTCATTTGCCATACAGGATGGTCATATAATAAATCAGGCTTGGCTAATCACCAGCATTCTAAAAACCAGACTTGGGGAAAAAAACTAAGTCTGGGGACACATGCATGGTTTCTAATATAGCGAATGTTTAGCCTACCCTGATTATCACAAAATCAGGACAGTGAGAATATTTGCAGAGGAATTAGAATTCTTATTTATATTTATTATTTATGGTAGATTTACTTTCGAGGTTGACTTCCACTGACAACTCAATATCCTTGTCAGAGAACAAATGTGTGTATGTGTGTGCATGCAGATGCATGCTTATGTAATTCTGTTTCGATACTGTTTCTCCCTAGGAAAAAACTTCCAAAATTCAAAGGATGTGCAGTCATTCATGATTTTGATTATCCATGCCTTATTTTTCTCTACTGGCATAGATTGTCAGGAGTTTAATTTACTTTGATTTTTTTTATTCCTTTGAGATTTCAGTATTCAACTAGTTGCCTGTCACCTAAGCAATTGATTCTTTCTAGTTTCATGCACTGAAGCATGAAGTATCAAGACTTTCCCTCTCTTTTTCTATATGTTGTTATTTTAATAATAGCTTTACCAAATATTTACCATTTTGAGGTTTAAATATTTGGGTGGGGGGTTTCTGGTAGTATTTTGACTTTGGCCACATTTTGCTGATTGTTCTATCCACACTTTAAAATTACCTGAAGAGAAGAAGCAATCGTCTTGCTTCAAAATATTTGATAAGGCTTACTGTATGACAATGGAGCAAATGCTACTCTGTCCAAGCTGCCAGCACATTTTATTGTGACATTTATGGATGTTTTAGGCAACAAACTGCCTCAATGACTTTAATGGGAAAAAAATCACCTGGCACATTACACTCTGTTACCCATAATTCATTACCCCTCGCCTCTAGTCCTGGGGTAAGATAGTCTGGTATCCATTTTGTGCCCTTCCAAAAATGATGTTTTTTATTTGGGGTTTGTTTGTAGCTGTAGACAGGTGGGAATAAGAGATTCTTTAGTCTCCCTGTCTAACCTAATGCTATAGGAAGCTGTCCAGAATTAAACTCCAGTTCTTTCCTGCCAGATTGTATTACAGAGCCTTGTGTCCAGACACAAAAGATGAGTGTGACAACATAGACTGGGGGTGGTTGAACATAAATCAAATTCAATTGATCACTCTTATTTCAAGGGAAAAACTAATCCCTGGTACAGGCAGGCAACTGACTCATATTGCGCCCATGTTTACAGAAAGGAATGAAGGATTAGTGTGTGTGTTCGCACACGTGTGCCTGTGTTCCTGCTGTTTGACTAGATCATTCTCCTTTTTTTGGCATAATCTACAAATTCATTTGGGAATCCTGCCCCTATAGGCTGTGTGATTTGGATGCTTCCTAGGTGTGGCCTTGTGACTATATTGGATAGTCCCTTTAGAGTTTCTCTATCTTTACTGACCTCTTTCACACTCTAAATATTTTTAATTCTTAATATTTATTTCAAAGTAATTCAAGGCCTCCTATTTTAAGTTTCATAGACAACATAGAGAAGCCCCTACTATAGACAACCAATGTGAATAGATTATGTCTCCTTCCCTCTATTTTTCCATGCTGTTTTGCCATAGACAAATATATAGTTTTTGTTTGCATTACTTTAGGTTAAATTTTCCATTTTAAAGACATTTCCCTGCATCTTGGCTTTTGTCACTTAAAAATATATATTATAAGATCATCTCCTTGTTTCCAATTTTTTGGCTCTGTTTGGTATTGTTTGGTTACTAAAAACATTACTGCAATAATCATCATTGTTCTTATAATATTACATAGAGGCATTTTAATTTCTATTGGATAATTTCCAAGAATTGCATTGCTGGGTTGAAGGTTATATACATTTCTAATTTTAATAGACATTACCAGGTTTCTTTTACTCAAGGCTATAACAAATCCTTTTTTCACTGTATATGAAAGCACCTTTTCCCCTATTTTCTTCTAGCAATGGTGTTAGCATTCTTATATTTTACCAATCTTAATGGAAAAGTGATATCAAAATCATTTTACTTCGCATCTTACTGATTATTGCGTCTGAGCCGTTTCCTAATGTGTGAGTTATCTTTTTAGCACCTTTGCCTATGTTCTGTTATCTTCTCTTCCAATCCATGTTAAGGAATCTTTATATATTATAGATACAAACCCACTTGTTATATAGATTTACATGTTTTTCCACATGCCACTCTTCTAATGATTTTGTTAACAGTGTCATTTGCCATACAATTTGTTTCCATTTTTATGTAGTAAAATTATCATTTCTTTTTACAGCCTCTGAGTATACTGTTTTGCTTAAAAATAATTACTTTATCTTTAACTCTTATATCTCATTATTTTAGGAAGCTTATTGGGGGGTAAGATCTCCCTCTCTCCTCTGTAACTGAGAAACTGTGCAGTATATGATCTGGTCAATTGTACTTTGATTTATCACTTATTATTTGAATATTTGTAGATATGTTCAAACAACATGCTACAAACTTTGGCATATAAAATGGCAAATCTGGTAAAAGCCCAGGCTTAACAGAATTTATATTATAGTTAAGGAATTAGAAAGAAATATAAAAAATAAGACCCAAAGTGGCATGTGCCACGAGAGAGGAATTTATAAATTACTTCCCTCCCACAAGGAACCCTGTCTCACTTGTTACCAGTGAACAGGTTGGTTGTCACAGAAACAACAAGTTGTAACTGTTGTAAAATAGCACCTTGATTGTGAAAAAAAGTCATGTTATAATCTAAAGCTTACATTATATATCAATTGCATTATATGAGTTCATTGAATATCATTAAGGCTATTTATTTATAATTATAGTGATCTCTTTGAGTCTCTCTCTCTCTATATATATATACACATATAGTTAATACATATGTACGTGTGTGTATGTGTGTGTGTATTGACCATGGTCATTCCTAAGAAAGATATATAGCTATTAATATTTTAATGAGTCAAAGATGAATTTCCTCTCTTTTTTTACATTGAATATGTTTGTGTAAAAAAGTGCACAAAGAGATTAGAGGGCTGAGAAATTATTTTAAACAGCACGGGCATATGTTTATGATAATTAAGATCTGCACTTTGTTCTATGTTTACTGCATGCCAAGTTCTCTGTATACACTACTTTTAATTTCTCAGAGGAGTCCTATGATCAATTTTGTTACCTCCATATTAATATTACAAAACTGAAGTTTAGAAAGGTTAAGAAATTGTCAAAGGGCATGTAGTTCATAAGCAACAGCTATACCTGGGATTCTGACCAAAGCTGCTTGCATTTGCATACTCTATTTTATCTTCCTTAGGGCAGGTTTGGTCATGAGCTTCCCAAACCATGAGGTATTTAGTTTGCTAGGCTGCTCTATTAGTCAGCCAAAGAGGTGCTGATGCAAAGTACCAGAACTCTGCTTTTATAAAGGGTATTTATTTGGGGTAGAAGCTTATAGTCACAAGGCCCTAAAGAGTCCAATTCAAGGTAACATAAGAGGTACTTTCTAACCCAAAGTCTGTTGCCACGTGTTGATGCAAGATGGCGGGCGGTCTCGGCGAGGGTTCAACCTTCCTCCTCCTCTTAAGGCTCCATGGTCTCAGCTTCTTCGATCTCAGCTGTAGGCTGGCATAAGGCTTGTCTCTCTCCCTGGGGCTTATTTCTTTCTGGGCTGCTCTGTTCTCTTCACAAGGTTAGCTGTAGACTATCAGGGTCATCTTTTTTCTCCAGGCCTCTGCCATGTCTAATGAGCTGTCTTTCTCCCTCTGTGTTCTTTTTCTCTGTGTATCTACTTCTGTTTGAGAGTATGTTTTATCAGCCCACCAAGGGAGCTGGGACTCAATGCTGAGTTGTACTCTAATGATGTGGTTGAATCAAAGCCCTAATCTTAATATAATTTAATCAGATGTTTCAGCTGAATCTAATACAATCAAAGGGTTATTACACCCAGAGAAACAGACCAGTTTGTGAACATAATCAAGATCTCTTTTTGTAATTCATAAATAATATCAAATTGCCAAAGCTGCTGAAAACATATACCTTAAAATGGGTTGACTTTTAACAGTGGGAATTTATCAGCTTAAAAGCTCACAGTTTCAAGACTGAGCAAAATGTCCAAATCAAGTCATCATAAGGTGATGCTTTCTTCCTGAAGCCCAGCTGCTGGCAACACTGGACTTCTCTGTCATGTGGCAAAGCATATGATAGTGTCTGTTGGTCTCTCCTTCTCTTCTGAGTTTCGTTACCTTCAGCTTTTTGCTTCTGTGGCTTCCTCTTTCTTCTCTCCATATTCATCCCATTTATAAAGGACTCCAGTAAGAGGATTAACGCCCCCAGACAACAACTTAACTGAAATAACCTAATCAAAAGATCCTTCTTGCAATGGATTTACACCTACATGAATAGATTATCTTTGAGAACTTGATTTTCTGGGGTACATACAATTTAAACAACCACAGATATGCAGTGGAATACTCCACATTTGGTCATAGGTTCTTTTCTCACCTCTATTTTTGTTTTAGGAAAGGAATTGAGCTAAAGTAAATATATATATATTACCTTATATTTGCATATGTCTTATATCTTATAAAGCATTGCTTACTGTGCATTTATTATTCAAAATAACACTAGGTAGGAAATAACCCTTATTTAAATTACTCCATTATTTAGGCTTTTCAATTTTGTGTTCCCCCAGTCTTAAATCAGAATAATATGTTCCTCTCAAGGACAGTGGGAGATTTAAAAGAGATAATAAATATGGAGCATATAACACAAAATACTATGGGTCTCAGTGAATAGTGTTTGCATTTATCCCTCCATGAATATTCTCTATCAGGAGAGAAAGAGCAAGCAGCTACTTGATCATAGTACCAGAAATTTCGCTCATTGATATCCCTTTCCCACATAAAAGGAATTGAGTTTCTTCAGTCTCTGGTAAATAAAAATATTACCCCTATAGAGGTAAATAAAATAACTATTATATATTGTTAAAATTTTAACATGAATTTGATTTATTTTCCTTACGGTACTCATGGGGGAAGAACCTTGAGAGAATGTAAACAGAGGTGTTGAGTTTTTAAGGGTACTGAAACCTAAACTTTAAGATTTCAACATGATTTTCTGCTTAGGTTAGATGGAAGAGGGAAAAGGGCAAAGATACCCTATGTAGAAGTTTGATACTGTTTATAAATTCCAAAAATAGATACTGAATTATATTTGTAAACTGGTTTGTTCCTCTGGGTGTATTAGATTGTATTAGATTCAGAGGTTTCAATTTTACTTGATTAAATTAAGATTGGGGTTTTGGTTCAGTGTATGTTGAGTCCCCATTCCCTTGGTGAGCAGGGACTCACTAAGAAAATGACATGGCAGAGGAGAGAGTTTTGCTGGAGCTCTGGGAATTAAATACACAGGAGAAGAACACAGAGGAATAGAGACAGCTCCATAGACAAAGCAGAGGCCCTAGGAAAAGAATGAGCCTGATAGCCTATAGCTGCAGCTGAGCCCAGAGAGAAACGAGCCCTGAGAGAGAGACAAGACATCCCAGCCTAGAGCTGAGATTGGAAGAAGCTGGGACCATAAAGCCTTAAGAGGAAGAGGAAGGCTGAATCCTCACAGACATTACCCACCATCTTGCTAACACGTGGCATATGACCTTGGGTGAGAAAGTAACTCTTATGGTACCTTGAGTTGGTTTCTTTAGGGCCTGGTAGCTGTAAGCTTCTACCCCAAATAAATACCTTTTAAAAACCCAACTGATTTCTGGTACTTTGCATCAGCACCTGTTTGGCTGACTAAGACATCATACAACAGAAGAAGGTCACCTTTGGGAAAGGTGGGACATGCACACATACACATACCACTCAAATCTATGCACTGTTCAACCTTGGAGTTTTCACTGGTTTGTGCTCTTTCATTCTGTTTCCTAGAATAATTTGTGTTGTATAAACAACCTTTTCATAATTTGTTGGTGCCTTGTGTCAGCTTCCAGAGCAATGGTCTCTTTATTCATTTAGGAAACACTTATTTAGTAGTTCTTTTATATCAAGTACTAAGAATACAGAAATGAGTCAAAGCTGTCATTATTCTCAATGAGCTCAGAGCCACTGGAAAAGATATACTACATTTATGCCTTTTGTCAGTAGTGGTGACAATGGCACAATTTTGATTTAAAAAATCAACCCAAGAATAAATAAAATGAACAAATAAAATTTTAAAAAATGAGCATTTGCTTTTGGAATAACAGATAAGGTCTAGTAATTCCTAAAGCATATTCCTTAATGTATAGAGCAGCTAGAATTCAAAGGGAAACCTCCCCAACTAAAATGGTACAATGAAATTCAAGTGCATGCCTTTCTTTTTATTTCTGAGAAAAGGATAATGGAAGGTATATTAGACCTTAGAAAGGCAAACATTACAAGGAAATTGGCTTTTGCAAAACTTCCATCTACCAGTGAAGGAGCAGTTGCCATGTTCATAAACTATGTAAAATATTAGTTTCCAAATATGTGTAATTGAAAAAAATCCAATTTTAATCTGGGTAGAAAGCTGTGCTTATTCTGACACTGGTCTAAATCCCTTTCAGTGTAGAATCAAGAGGGTGAAGACAACAGCTCATAAATGACATTTTGATGAAATTTTTCTAAAGGGATTTTACTCTCTGGTGAATTTTTCTGCCAGGTGTTATGCTCATTTATTTGAAACAGATGTTCTTTGACCTACTCTTCTCAAATGTCACAGTAACTCTGGGCATCCTTCCCTAAAATATTTTTTTTTAAATATGCTGGACCTCCCATCTGGGAATTGGTACAGAAGGGGTTCAAATCCATGTTTGGAAAGACTCTGAAGTCTTTCCACTTCAGTCTAGTGAATTCTCCAGATGATATTCTTCCTCTTTCTCTACTCTTGTTAGAGCATCATAGGCTGATCCTAAATACTTTCTATCCTCTTTAATATGGGGTAATACATTCTTCTCAGGGTCATATGAGGCCCGCATGTGCGTGCACGCAGATAGACATATACATTTGGGACTTCGCATAATAGTATACTGTGAATATTGACTTTTCTGCTATGTTCTGGGGGAAAAAATGAGTGATCTGGCAATGTTTTGGAAGTGATGTCTCCATCTGTTCTAAGTAGATTGGAAGGAACCTAAAGAGTGATTTTACTTTTATATAACCATTTCTCACTATAGAAAGAGTAACATCTCTTCAAACATATAAAGAATTCCATATATAAGGACTGAATCTATCTCAGTGAAGAGTGTGTTTCTGGGGATGTGCTCAGTATTATCAGAGATTTTAGAGCTGTAATTGAGTGACAGTTTTCCAGTTCCAGATCTATAATAATATTTGGGAAAACATTGTTAAAATGGAAGAATGTTAGAAATTATTTGTGTAATCCCCATCTCCTTTTACCCATGGTCAGAATTTTTGAACAATTTCTGACTTGTCGATAATTCTTTGAAAATTTCCAATAATCATCTTTTCACTAATTTTCCTCAAGTAGCTTATAATTCTTGAGATTCAAATTTTTAAAAGAATGACAATTTTGGTAAATTGTTGCATTAATTTTTTGATAAATAAGGCACCTGTAGCTTTACTAAACCTGATATTGTAAGAGTGGCGTTGGTGAAATACCAGTTAGGAAAGACAAATTTTCACTTGGGATGGCTTATACATGTAGAAAAGAGGTGAACTACCTGATATTTTTAACATATCCCTAAATCTTATTATTATCTATATTTAGGTATGATGAAACATTATAATTATTGTAAATATGGCAATTATTCTATAGCCTAATCCCAAACTGTATTCAAGGAAAAAAAAAACACTTAATTTTACACGCCTAGGTTCATAAGATGGAATAAATCTGTCAATATTATTTAATCATACATTAGATTTTATTAAAAAACACTTAATTCAGTAGTATATTTAATCACTTTTGGATTAAGATAGCTCTGTTGTTGGAAAATTTACTGCTTTATAGCTAATCTAAATTATGAGTGAGGCAACAAAACCAGTTGATTTCTGGTTTGTGTAGAGATAATTTGATTCCAAATAGTTTTCACATCTACATTCTACTCCAAGCCCCTCTCTTTCTCTTTTATTTTCTGGCTGCAAAACACTCTTTAATGTTTCCTACAGAGCTGAATTCTAGTTTACAAACTCTCTTAATTTCTGTTTATCTGTGAATATTCTAAACTCACTGTCATATCTGAAGGACAGTTTTGCTGGATAAAGAATTCTTAGCTTGCAGTTTTTCTCTTTCAGTACCTTAATTATCATACCACTGCCTTCATGCCTCTGTGGTTTCTGAAAAGAAATCTGCACTAAGTAATATTGGATGTCCCTTGTATGTGATGTTTTGCTTTTCCCTTACTGCTTTCAGAATTTTCTCTTTATCTTTGGCATTTGGCATTCTGCATATTATGTGTCTTGAGGTAGGTCTATTTGAATTTATTATAATTGGAATTTATTCTGTGCTTTCTGGACACATTTATATCTTTCATTAGAGTTGAGAAATTTTTGGCCATTATTACTCAAATACTCTTTCTGCTCCTTATCCCTTCTCTGCTCCTTCTGGAACTCCCATAACACATATGTTGGTGCACTTAATGCTATCATTCAACTCTCTGAGCCCCTGCTCAATTTTTTCCATTCTTTTTCTCTCTTCTTTCCTCTACATTGTTGATTCTTTCTTCCATGATTTCAAATCTGCTGTAATGTGTCTCTTTTGTATTTTTTATCTCAATTTGTGTCTTTCATTCCCATAAGCTCTATTATTTTCTATCCAAGGTTTCAAATATTTCTTTGTGCTCACCCAGTGTCTTCTTTCTTTTTTCAGTTTTGTAAAGTAAGCAGAATCCATGCTTCATTCACATCTTTTAGAAAAATACATTATTTATTTATTTATTTTTTAAAGATACTTTTGAATACATAAATGTTACATAAAAATATGGGGGATTCCCATATGCCCCACTCCCTACCCCTCCCACACTTTCCCAGATTAAGAACATTCTTCATTAGTGTGGTACATTTGTTACAATTAATGAATACATATTGCAGCATTGCCATATAACTGTGGATTATAGTTTATACTCTGTCCTGTCCAATTTTGTAAGTTATGACAAAATATATAATGGCCCATATTCATCATTGCAACATCATGCAGGACAATTCCAATGTCCCCCATATTACACCTAATTTTTCCTCTCCCTCCCCTCAGAAATGCTGGTGGCCACTGCCTCCACATCAATGATATAAGTTCTTCCATTGCTAGAATTACAATAAGTCTATAGTAGAATGATAAATAGTAAGTCTACTTTAGTCCATTGTTCATTCACCAATCTTGATGGTTCTGGGATGGTGATGCCCACTCCACCTCTAATTGACATGGAGCCTAGATCCCATGGGGAATATGGATGGAACTATCTTGCTTGCAGTTGGAGACTTTGTTCCTTGGGACAGGCATTGTCCATCATCATATCCTTGTTAGTTGTCCTGGGTGAATCCAATGAACTGGAGAGTAGGTGTTGTAACTCTGCTGAGATTCAGGGCCCAAATGACATATGGACAGACCAAAGATTTAAGTCTTTTGGACATACACGTATAAAGCATGGTATTAACTATAGGTTCAAATAGAAAGGGCAGAAAAGCCATGTGTAGGGAAACCACAAATAAGTCCAACTCTGTCACATTCATCCTGTGTCTTCTTAATGTCTTTTATTTCTTTAGACATGTTGTCCTTAAACTCCATGATTTGATTTAGGAGATTTGCATGAACCTCATTGATTAGTTGTTTCAAGTCCTGTGCCTTGTCTGGAGCTTTGATTTGTTCCTTTGCTTGAGTCATCTCTTTCTTTATCTTAGTATGGCTTATAATATTTGCTGATGTCTAGGCAACTGATTATGATGCTGAGTTTACTCTATGTTCAGTTTCTCTCTCTTGCCTCGGGATTTACTGTTACAAAGCTGTGTGCTACCACTTTTATTTGACTCTTGATTCAACTTGTTCTAGATATTTAGGATTTTACATATTTAACTGCTTAGACCAGGGCTATGGACCCCATAATGTGGTGCAGATCAATTTCTAAGGTCCTTGAACAGTAACAGTAACAGTAAAGGCACCAGACTGCCTCTTATTTATTTATTTACTTATTTATTTATTTATTTATTTATTTATTTACTTATTTGTTATTTTTCCCTTTTCATGCACTTTTCTGGTCTGCCAGCAGATGGCGTTCTTTGACATGCCTCTCAGCTCTGAACCCAGGTGCTAGAGGTGAATGCATTCAGTGGAACTCTGTGGCAAGTGGTGCAGAAGCAATGTCCTCAAGACATGCCAAGCCTCACAAACAAATGTTCTCAGAAGCTGTTCTCCCTTGGCTGACCTCACCCTCCCTCTCTCTGCCTCCTCAACAACCAGCCCAAGACAGTAGGGAGGGTCTTAGAGAAGGCAAATTATCTTCAGCTTCCTGCAGGCTCTCAGTGCAAACAATGTCATGTTCCCACCCAGCCTGGAAGTGTGTGACACCTCCAATGCAGCAGACCAAGTTCACTGGTCCAAATCTGGATTTGCTGTAGGCTGTGTTCCTCCCTTTCTCCTTTCTTGGGGTAGAGGACCCCTGTAACCCCCTCAGTTCACAGCCACTGCAGTCCACAGAATGCTGTTTGCTCCAATGGAGGAGGGATGGGTGTCAGCTGCTGCAGGTTTGATCACATGATATTTCAGATAGCTGAGACTCCTTTCCTTCACCCCTCTCTCTTCTGGGTGGTGTCTCGCCTTCCTCTGGTGTCCTAAGCCCCAGAGCAACCCTCCAGAAGTCTCCACCTGTCCTCTAGCTATTTCTTCTGGGAGGGAAGTGACCCCATCATCCCAGAAGTCCAATTTGTTTCCAAATAAAATTTTGATTTTTTTAAACCAGTTCATTCAAAAGAAAAAGGGTCATGCTGTTGTCCCAAGAGTTCCTACTTACCAGTGTTAACTGTGAAATCTCAAGAGATGATTAAAATATTATGCATATCCAGTATCCTCATGTTTCTAATAAAAACCATTTATTGGTTGGCTATGGACTAACTCCAGAATGTTCATTTGGTCTCTACAGATGCTACTTGTTAAAAGAAAGAGCTTTGGTGTCAAATAGCTCTGCCCCTTGACAACTGTCTGACCTTCAGACAGTTAAGAGACCTTTGTGTCCTCATTTTTAAAATGGAGGCATAATAAAAAAACCACTACGTAGAGTTGTTGTGAAGAATAAATGATCATCCATGTAAAGCACTTAGAACAGTTCTTGGTACATAACAAGTGACCAAGAAATGTTTGAAATTATTATTATGGTTTCTTTTATTCTTAGTGCTCATTCAAGTACCCTGAGGAGTTCCTAGATCCCATATCTGCAGGCTGCTAATTGATGGTATTTGAAAATGAAAAGGTATCTGTGTGTGTGGTCAGCATGGTGGTAGAGGGGCTCAGATCTGTGACTCTATTGAACACACAGGATTCTTGACTATTCCAGTTTTTGAGAATATATTTTTAGTTTTTTTTTTTTTTTTTTTTTTTTTTTTTAAAGTCTGACACCCATGTTATCAATGGTAGCTTGCTACCATAGGAAATCCAGACTATTATCTAAATTTACTTAGGCTGAACTAGCACCAGCAGATGAGATTTTTGTCTTGAAGACTTCCTTGCCAAGTCCACATTCCTAAGTAGTATTGAAATCTCTAAAGGATGCCCTGATTTAGGGACATTTGTGGCACAAGCATATGATTGCCTCTCCTACTACCCTGAATTATGGAGAGTTCAGAGCTGAGCCCCCCTCCCTCTAGTATTTTCTCGCTAATGGCTGCCAAATAGTTCTGAAAGTTCGTTGAATAATAAATGTTACATTGAAACGCATTTGGAAGGAGAGGAAATAAAACTGAAGAGAAACAGGGAGAGAACTTAATTTATAGTATCACAGCAGATAAATTCTGCAAGAGGTCAGGTGGTTAAAATAACCTTTTCTTTTCTCTTCCTTGCCTGTGCAATAAAATAGAATTACATGCTATATCTTTGTATAGGTTTTAGCACTTAATATATTAAACAGATTCACCAGCCTCTTTCCACAAACAAAATGTATCTGCCCTGTGTTTGGATAGCTCCAAATATTGCAGAGCACAGGCAATCATTTCTTGAAATCAAATAGCTCACAGGTACGGCTAGTCTTTAGATGAAACCATCCCTTCAAGAGAGGCTGCTTTATCATTTTTTATCCAAAAGTTCCTCTCTGAAAAAAATTGCATTCTTAAAGAGGGACAAAATCCAACAGGGTCTTAGCAAACAATATTAAGACATTGGAAAAAAATAAGGAATAGGCTTCTCTGGATTATTAAAATTTCTATTTTCATTCTGAGCATCCAGTTGTTTGCCACTGAAAATTGTCACACTTAAGACCATAACTCTTTACTATCACAAACAGAAATATTTTAATTTTTGTTGACAGGTAAATAAAAGTCAAATGAGGTTTTGTGTTGAAATGGACACTTCTTTTCCCTGCTTGGAGGCCAAACCCATACTCCATAGAAGGACACTTTCTTGGCACTTCAGAAGGTGAGGGAAGTAGAGGATATTTTCCTCCTTTATGCAAGAGGGGAATGACTGCCTTCAGGTCTTCTTATTAATGCCCTTGTAATATTGGAGCATCACCTGGGCAGTCTACAGTTAAGTGGAATGATTGCTATTTTTCGTGAATAGACATGCCCTTTTCCATTCTTGAGTAGTTTGGTTCCTTTCCTGACAGATGTGCAACAATTGTTTTTTCTCTTGGAAACAGCTGCGTTACATTTTGAAGTAAAGAGAGAGAGAATTATTTTGAGCATTACTGAAATGGTAAAAATTTACATTGTTCTATTTACATCACTGGAATAGCAAATGCCTAACAGTTTTCTCTTCATAATCTGTTTTTTCCCACTTCTTTACATAGATTAAGGGGCTTCACTGAAAATGTTTCCAGGAATATCCCAGGTTTGAGCATATATCACAGATGTGCAGGTAGGGGATAAAAGCTCAATGGTTATTTTTACTAGAGACAGAGAGTGAAAGCAGGGCAAGGGATTCACTAGTGAATGAAGGTGTACAGGTATTATTTTTCATTTCTAACTTAATAAAATGCTTCATTGTCAACATTTTTGTTTTCTTTTATAATTGTTCTGCTGCTTTAAGATGATTTCTGTCTTCCAAGTAACTATCAATAAGCAATCTATGCTCAAGAGAATATGAGAAGGATGAAACCTACTCTTTCTCAAGTCAGTAATGTCAGTGTTTTACCATTAATAATTAAGTCCTTTAGATTAATATCTTTTCTTCTGTTAAACTATGGTGATTCCATATGAGGTAGTATCCTATGCCATATCCTATGTATTTGTTTGGGGTGCAGTGGTTTAAAAAAAATTTTTTTTTGCAGCAGTAGTAGAACCCCTTTTTCCCCCAAACACTATTTCAGTGGAGCCCCTCTATGAAAAGTAGATGTGAGCTCGATAACTCTGAAGCTAGGGTGGGAAGCCTGGCACCCCTTCCTCTTTGTTTCACCCTCATTCTTAGAGTAGCTCAACTGTGTTGAAACCTGAGCTTTGTGAAATTTTGTTTAAAAACCTCCTCTTGAATGTTTATGGCTCCATTAGCTAGTTTTATAAGAGAATCTTTAGGTACAGATGAGAGTGTGAGGGTGCTGACAGAGTGAGAAATGCTCACTGGCAGAATAGAAAGGTGAAGTGGTTCAGAGAGGAGGTAAAAAGAAAATCAGGCTTTCTGTTGCAGTGAAGTTTGTTTTACTATTTTGCTATTTTGCTGAAGTTGATTCAGTCTGCTCCAGGCACAAACAGATTGAATGTCTCCTACAGACAGAACAATGGTCTAGCCTCAGCTGTTATTTTTATCAACTGAGAACATAGAATATTGCCCTATACTCCATTCTTTACAAGAAATTTCTCCTTTAAAATATCTGATGATAAATAGATGAGATTGCTAGATACCAGAGCATACAAAATAATTATATTAAATTGATGGACATTCTATTTTGCCTCCATTTAATTGTTAGGTGATTTATGCCTGGATGCATATTTTTGTAATTTACAGTCAGTTTTTGTTTTGTTTTTTAATCATGCAGTAGATTTCTCTTAGAGCAAATAAACCTCTTTGATGATGAGGCAGAGCAACAAACTACTGTGGCAGCATGGCAGAGTTTTCATTTTTCTCTTTTGCCATTTTTGATCTATTATTTAACAAAATCACATGCTGACATTCAATGTCAAATTAATTTTTAACCTGTTTGTTCTTCCAGGAGTTTTTTCTTTCTTTTTTATCCTTTTAAAAAAATTTGTTTATCTCCTGAAATGTAAAGTGTCATGGTTTATTTGAATCCTTATATCCCACAGTATATTTGGAGAGACTTAAATGTTTGTTGTAGATATTTTAATAACGTACCACTTTGAAGTGCTGATAAAAGTATGTTGTCTCTGGTGTCTTATGCAACTATTTTGATGGTCAAAATATCCCTGAAGCTATAGTCATTTCCTATCAATTTAGGCACGTAGAAAGGAAGCTTTTATTTCTTTGGTTCATTTCAGTTGCCGGTGACAAATTCAAATCATAGATGGCAAGAGAGAAAGAGAGAGAGAGAGAATGAGAATATGAAAACATTGATTGACTTGTGAAACTAAAAAGCCCAGACTTAGATCTTACTTCACATTGTAATGGGCTCAAATGATGGTGTTAGATCACAATTCAGTTTCTTTCCATCTTTTAGGTCTGTGTTCTCTGCTTTTCTGTTTGGATTTATTATCAGCCTCACCCTTTAGGGTAGGAACATGGCTAACAGCTTCACACTTAAACTTTCTACTAGTCTACCTTACTCAGTGGAAAGAGGGGGCTTCTTTTTAAATAGATTCATAAGCAGTCTTGGGATTTATCTTCTTTGGTCTATATAGGGCCATGTACCTATTCACAGTGGCTAGGACCTGTGCCACATGTTCACTCATATCACTGGGAATCAGATTAGTGTAACATGAACTGTAAGGGGAAAAATTAGGGAGGGATGAGTTTGCAGAAGTTCTTGGGTCCATTCCACTTTCTGACGGTTAAATGCTGTGTTACTTAGGACAGGTCATCGAAATACATTTGGTTTCTATTTTCTCATATGTAAATGGAGCAAGTAGTAATATCTGCCCTTTACAGTTTATTCCAAGACTGTGATTTTGATAGTTTTACTCTCTTGAATTTACTTAAGAAAAGATGAGAAGAGAGCTGAATTTATTCACAAAATTAATTCTAACAATTTGATTTATATCCAAGTGTGAAATGTACATACTTCAGTGGAAGCACATAACGTAAGAAATCATGCAATAAAATAGACCTTTATGGCAGAGAACAAAATAAGGACAGTAAATCAGGAAGATCTAAAAATATTGTTTCAGAAAGACCTTTTAAACACAACTTTTCATCTCCTTCATCCTCTTCCTACCAATATTTTGTCAACTCTTCATATATTTATTCATAATGTATGGTGTTCTTGAATTAGCTTAGATTTGTAAGATTTGATTTATGAAAATTATTGTTATATACAAATATTGTTTTCTGAAAATTTCTGAAGAGACTTTGCGTGCAAGCCAAGATTATTGATTAAACAGAAAATTACAATCATTAGAGACATAAATGATGACCATTTAGCAATTGATTTAAAAATCTTCAGAATTTTAATCATCAGAGTCTATGGAACAGAAAATAGGCACATATCAAATATAGAAAATGCATTTCTTATTACCTAAAATAAGAAAAATAATAAGTTCTTTGTATTTCACCTAACTGAAAATACATCCACCCTAAAGATTATATTACTGAATTTCTTGATAGCTTATCATTTTTACTCCTTTCCTTGGCAAAGGAAGAAGTTGTTGCTAAATTTTTCAGGCGATTTATTCAATGTTAGCAAATATAATTCTTAAATAAATCAATAAAAAACAAATTGTGTAAAGCTTGGCAGTTCTGAGTTTCAGAATCTGAAACTCCTTTTAAAAGAGTAAGTCAGATTTCATAGAAAGACTATTTCAAAAGGCACTCACAGAGAGTGAAAATAGGGGTCTCAAAGGCACCAAAAACATTTGTATGCAATCTCCATTTCAGCTAAACCTTCTCAAGTTCTAGGAGGCAGCTATTTGTCAAAATTAGTTACTCATCCCCCTGCCCCAATGGCTCCCTTGTCTGTTTGCTCGTTGTTTTTGCTCACTGTCTGCTCATTGTTTTTTGCTTGTTGTCTGTTTGATTTTTCTTTAGAAGGCACTGGGAAATGAACCTGGGACCTTCCATGTGGGAGGCAGGCGCTCAACTGCTCGAGTCACATCCCCTCCCTGCTTGTTTTTTTTTTTAATTTTTGTTTTTGTTCATTGTCTGCTCGTTCTTTGCTCACTGTCTTGCTCATTTTTTTCACTTGTTGTCTGTTTATTGTGTTTGCTTGTTGTCTGCTCATTGTTTTTGTTTGTTGTCTGCTTGTAGTTTTTGCTTGATGTCTGCTCATTGTCTGTTTGTTGTTTGTTTGTCTTTTTTAGGAGGCACTGGATACCAAATCCAGGACCTCCCATATGGGAGGTGGGTTCTCTTTGCACGTGCTTCTTTGTTCCCAGTAATTTGTTGGGACACCATCTACTTAAAGCATTCTTTTGAAGGGCTCTTCTCTCATGAAAGTACAATTGTGAACATGCTTCAAGAACTCTTTTCTGAACTATGCTATAGATACCTTTCTATACAGCTCATAAGCCATCTTCATCCACTATAATTAATGTCAACAAATTTCTTATAACCCCATACTCCTGCCATTTTGTTCAGTAATCATCTGTTTACTGTAACAATTATGTATACCAGAAGACAAGGATGGCTGTGGGACTGATTCTAGTGGAGAATACAAATTGCAGAGAAGGAATTACTACTCAGAGCAATGCTTGCATTAGGTAAATACAGGAAAGTGTAATGAACCCCAGGATGACAGCCAGAGGAAATTGCCAGGTTGTATCTCTTTAACCTCAGTTTTCTTGGGACTTCTGATCTACTTTACTCTGATCTCTCTTGGGCTCTAATTTACATCTAGGTACTATCTTATGCAAGTTCTCTGTGTCCATGACTCCTTTCTTTGTTTTGTTTTTTTCCTTTTTTAAAAATATAAATTTTATTACAGAAGTTGTGAACTTACAAAACAATCATGCACATCTGTAGAATTCACATACAACACCCCTACACCAACATACCATACCATTGAGGAACATTTGTTACAGATTATGAGATAATATCCTCAGAGTATTACCACTAACTCTGATCAATAGTGTATGTTTCACATATTTTTTCCTTACCACCCTATTATTAACACATTACATCTTTGGCATTGATAGAAGAATATTACAGTATTGCTGTTAACTATAGTCCATAGGTTACATTAACTGTATTTTTCCCACACTTCTCCATATTCCCACCACCCTGCAATAGTGACTTAAATCTGTTCTAGTTCAGAGATGGACATTCTTGCATCTGTACCATCAACCACAATTTTCATCCACCTCTGGGTTCACTGTGTTATTCAGTCCCTAGATTATTCTCTAGCTTTCTTTCAATTGATATTTACATCCCTAGACTATCCTTTTCAGCCACAATCCCATTTATAGACCAGCTGACACTCATTATAATGTGTTACCATCAATTCTATCCATTTCCACACATTTATAGTTAACTGAAACTTCTACATACTTTAAACATCAGTACTCCTTCACAGCCCTCCTCTTTTCTCCTAATAACCTATACATTAGGTTTTAACTCCATGTGTTTATTCTTCATATTTAGTTCATATTAGTGAGGCCACTCAATATTTGTCCTTTTGTGTCTGGTTTATTCACTTAGCATAATGTCCTCAAGATTCATCCTTGTTGTCATATGTGTCCCAGTTTCACTTCTTCTTACTGCAGCATAGTATTCCATCATATGTATATATCACATTTTGTTTATTCATTCATTGGTTGATGGACACTTGGGTTGTTTCTATCTTTTGGCAATTGTGAATTATGCCGCTATAAACATCGGTGTGCAGATGTCTATTCGTGTCACAGTTTTCAGATCTTTTAGATATATTCTTAGTAGAGGAATTTCTGGATTATATGGCAGGTCTATATTTAGCTTCCTGAGGAACTGCCAAACTTTCTTCCATAGAGGCTGCACCATTTTATAATCCCACCAACAGTGAAGGAGTGTTCCAATTTCTCCACATCCTCTCCAGCACTAATTGTTTTCTGCTTTTTAAATAACGGCCACTCTATGTAGGGTGAGATGATATCTTGTAATATTGATTTGCATTTTCCTAATAGATAGTGATATTGAACATATTTTTCCTTCCTTTTTGGCCATTTGTATTTCCTCTTTAGAGAAGTGTCTATTTAAGTATTTTGCCCATATTTGAATTGGATTGCTTGCTCTTTATTGTTGAGTTATATGATCTCTTTATATATCATGGATATCAAACACTTATTGTTGTAAGATTTAAGAATGCACCACCTACCACCAGGTCTTAAAGATGTTTTCCTACATTTTCTTCTATAAGCTTTATGGTTCTAGCTTTTATATTTAGGTCTTTGATTGATATGGAATTAATTTTTGTATAAGGTATGAGGTAGGTGTCCTCTTTCTTTCTTTTGGCTATGGATATCCAGTACTCCCAGCACCATTTGTTAAACAGACTGTTCTGCCCCAGCTGGGGGTGTCAAAAATCACTTAGCCATAGATATGAGGGTATGTTTCTGAACCATCAATTCGGTTTAATTGTCTATCTTTATGCCAGTAACATGCTGTTTTTACCACTGCAGCCAGGTAATGTGATTTAAATTCTGGAAGCGAGAGTCTTCCAATATCACTTTTCCTTTTTAAGGTGTTTCTGGCTATTTGGGGCCCTTTACCCTTCCAAATAAATTTGATAATTTGTTTAAAAAATGCTGGTGGAATTTTTATCAGGATTGCATTGAATCTGTATATCAATTTGGGTAGAATTGACATCAATGATATTTAGTCTCCCAATCCATGAACATGGAACATTCTTCCAATTATTTCATCTTTTAAAAATTTATTTTAGCAATGCATTATAGTTTTCTGAAAACAATTGCTTTACATTCTTGGTTAAGTTTGTTCCTAAATATTTAATTCTTTTAGCCACTATTGTAATTGGAATTTTTCCTGCTTTCTTCCTCAGATTGTATATAGAAACACCACTGATTTTTGCATTTTGATCTTGTATCCCGATACTCTACTGAAATTGCTTATTAGTTCTAGCAGCTTTGTTGTAGATTTTTCAGGACTTTCTAGGTATAGGATTATATCATCTGCAAATAGAAAAAGTTTTACTTCTTCCTTTCTAATTTGGGTGCTTTAATTTCTTTTCCATGCCTGATTGCTCTAGCTAGAACCTCTAGCACAATATTGAACAACAGTGGTGACAGTGAGCATCCTTGTCTTGTCCCTGTTCTCAAAGGGAAAGCTTTCAGTCTTTCACCATTGAGTACAATGTTAGCTGTGGGTTTTTCATATATGGCTTTTATTATATTGAGAAAATTTCCTTTAATTCCTATCTTTTTTGTGTTTTTTTTAAACCAGTTTTATTGATACATATTAATAAAGCATATAATTTATCCAAATTGTACAATCAATTGGTATTTGATATAATCAAATAGTTGTGCATTCATCAATTTATTAGAGTATTTTCATTATTCTAATATTAATAGTAATAATAAACAAAAATAATTTTAAAAAGACAAACAAAAACTATACCTTTAATATTCACCTCTCAATTTCTCTAAGCTTACCCTGCCATACATAGCTGCTATTCTTTTCAATCTTTCTAATTTATTTTGTACTTTCATATTTTTCTTTTCTTAATCATTTTCTCCATTTTATTGATACATGTTAATAAAACATAAATCCATCCAAAGAGTACAATCAATGGTATTTGGTGTAATCACATTTGTACATTCATCACCCCAATCACCCCCAGAGCTCTTTTTTATTCCAATAATAATAATAAACAACAAACAAACAAACAAACTCATCACTCTCAATCTCTCTGTGCCTCGCCTGGTGTACATAGCTGCTATTCTTCTTCCTTCTCTCTAGTATGTTTGTATTTATATTTTGTCAAAACAGTCTTATATATGAAATATCACCCATATTCGTGTTTCACATGAAGTTTTACTATCTTATATAGTCCCAACAGTCTAGTTTGTGCAGGTCAGTCCCCTCCTATCCTATGGGGGGAAGGCGCAGGTGGAGTAGGAATAAAAGGCGCTCAACAAACCAGTTCATGCAGGCTGAAAGCACTTGCAGTTGCTGGGAGAGGCTGAGGAAACACAGCCCCCCTCCTATCCTATTGGTGGGTGGGGATAGACTGATAGGTGTGTGAGTATTCAATCTGTGTGGGACAAAAGCACCTGCAGTTGCCCTGATCGGCTGAAGAAATAACAGCCCCTTCCTATCCTATGGGGATTCGAGGGGTGGAAATGGAATTTAAGGTGCTTAACAAGCCAGTTTGTGTGGACTGAAAGTGCCTGCAGTTGCCCAGAGAGGCCAAGGAAATACAGCTCCTCTCCTATTCTATTGGGGTGCAGGATGGAGCCCCAGGTGTCCTACTATTCAGTCTGTGCTAGCCAAAAGTGCCTGCAGTTGCTCAGATAGGCTGGTGCAGGTCCTGCTAGCTTCCTCCCTGCCAGAGGTAGGGCTGGAGCCTAGGCTAGGGCTGCAGTTTGATTTGTGTGGAAAGACGCCAGTCCATATTTATCACTGTGATTTTCTAATCAGCCCTGCTTCCCCTCATGCCCGGGGCAGAGTTAAAATGGCGGCTACCAGCTTCTTTCTGACTTGGACAGGTTCAAACTTTTACTGTTCTTAGGATTATACTTTAGCCAGCAGAATTTTCTAATCAGTAGCTGAAGTCAGTGGCCAAGTGTCTTCTCCTCACCTGTTTTTTAGAAATGGAACTTCCAACTCCAGTCACAGAATATCTGCCAAGGCAGCTTCCACTGCCAGTGGAGGATGGTCAGTGGCTTCAGTGGTGTGGAGTGCTCTACACATGCAACTTCACTGCAGATGGGCAGTCTCCTCCTTCTGTTCTTTCAAGGATGTTGCAGGATGCTCTTCTGGTTCCCTTGGTCCCCCAAACAGGTGCTTTAAATAGCTCTGGCTGATTACTAACTGCCCTGTAGGATGAAGTATATGCTTTGTTCAGGGACCAGGTTAACATGCTCTGGACTTATAAGCCTTTTCTTAGGACTCTTCCATAAGTAGATACTACCACTCCCTTGGGTAATGAGACTCCCCAAAACACCTGATATCTAAGAAATGCTTTAAATTGTTCATTGAAAATATTTGCAGGTGTGTGTGTAAAGTGGTGATATTCTAAAACAAAAAATACATACGGTTATTGAATTGATAGAATATATTTTATGGGAATAACTTTCATACTGGGAGCTGCAGCCACTGCCATGTCTTGTGACCATATACAGTCATTTCTCAATTTTTACAGTAGTTATGTTCTATAAAGCCACTGGTAGCACTGAATTGGTGATTACTGAACCATTGTTCTTAAGGGATATACAGGGTTAGATTTCTGGAAGCCTCTGGTCATTACATTTTCATTAACCCTTCAATATATAACCTGTCATTTTTTTGTTTGTTTATTTGTTTAAGAACACCTAATTTAATGTATACAGTCAATTTATTAACAGTGAATTCATATCCTACAGCACTATAACTGATGCCTGAACAAAGCTTATCTAATACATTTATTTTCTCCTTAAGGCACATCACAGACTTTTGCACTTTGGAACAATAAACAGCTAAATTACCAACAAAAAAGCATAACACTGCAAAACAACAACAACAACAACAAAAAATCATGGTTCTAAGAATATTGCAAAATGGACACTGGTTTACATCATGAAATCTGAAACAAGAAAGCAGAGTGTTGTCTTGAATGGGAGTGTCAGGCACCTCAAAATTTTCACCACTCTGTGTATACTTATAAATACTTGTGAAAGTAACACAAGTATTGATTTGGGGGTTATCAAAAATCTTAGTGGGTGGGTGAATTGCAAATATGGAATCTGTGAATAAAGAGGATTGAATGTATCTGTCTCAACTTAAATAGTTTCTATTTATATTAAGCCAATGCTTAATTTGCTTTACTTTGATTTGCTATATTTGCCCCTGCTTAGATATTTGTGCCAGCTTTAAACCAAAGAAAAACAATTAACTAGGTTATTGTTAGTCATCAAGGTGCAAGGGCTACTTAGAATTTTTAATACAGATGACAGTGGCTATTTTTAAAGGCCTTGCAGTAGAACAGTCTCCCCGTACTTACACTTGTTTTATATAATTAGCACCTTGTTCCAGTGACATTGTTATACTTACAGGTTATACTTCAACAATATTACCTTTCTTGTAGATGGTGTATTATTTAAATATGAAATTGTTTTACTTATCAAATTGTGAGGTAATCTATGGCAAAAAGGAGGCAATGCCATGTGGTGAGACAATGGATTAAAATCCACCTGTCCATTTGAGAGTGACTATTTTAATAAATGGCTCTTACTGTATATAGTTTAATGATAGATGGGTGCCAGACTTCTGTTATCATTCTGAACCCACTGCAAGATTCTGAGATGGTTTCCAGGCTTTTTTCCTTGCTCTGTTGTATTTATTCATTTAAAATTTTTTATTAGAATATATCATTCATACATGAACATACATGAACAATAAGTGTATAGGTAAAAGTTGTAAAGTTACAAAACAAATATGCATATCACCATACAGTACTCCCACACCCCCCCAACACCTTGCATTGCTGTAAAACATTTGTTACCTCTATGAAAGAGCATCTTCAAAATATTTCTACTAAACTAAAGCTCGTATCTTACATTTGGTGTATTTTCCCCCAATCTACCTGATTATTAACACCCTGTATTAATATTATATATTTGTTTTAGTTCATGATAGAAAGTTCTCATATTTGTTCTGTTAACCACAGTCCGTCTTCTACCACAGGATTCCTGGTGTTATACAGTCCCATGCTTTGTACAATCCATTTAAAGTGTACACTCAGTGGCTCTCATTTTCATCACAGAGTTGTGCTGTCATCACCTCAGTCAATTTTAGAACATTTTCATTCCTCCACAAGGAAAAATCTCATACCCCCTTATACTCCCCTATTCTTTTCCCTTAGAATTGATATAATATCTTCTTTGTTGAGAGGTAACAGGTCCCCAGCATTCTACAGTTTAACATAGCGTGCCCCAAGACAAGGTTACTCTTTAACAGAAGACAAATTTATTTACAAAATCAACACATTCACATAAATCAATGATAGAGTTATGCAAATATTAAATGGGACCCTTGACTCCTATTTTATAGAAAAATGTTTGCTAACTACACATTTGGATGTTGAGTGGAAAGAAATTCTAAAGTATAGAAAGCTCTCTTGGAATTCAGTATATCATTAATAGTTTTGCACATATCAGAAAGATTATTTAAACTGAATAAGTCTATACATTTTATACTGGATGAGTTTAGCTTTATATTCATAAATCTTATTTACATAGAATATGGAAGTTCTGTTTCATTCCATTTCATTTTAAACAACATGGCACAGCATATGATATCTAAGCACAGTGGAAATGATACACTTTAGAAATATACCAGGAAATAATTAAAATTCTAGTTCTATGAGATACTGTCTGAGCTGAAGGCAATATTTTTATATGTTTACAATTTAGTTTTATTTTCCTATAAATTTTATTCTAGTATTATTTGAAAACAAACTCCTTCCAATTAAAGGGTTTTTAAATATCTGTTTAATTTAGTTAATAAATAGTAAATGAGACCCTATTATACATAAATACCAAATTCTATATAGGGAAACAAAAGTGACATAATATGTTTTCTGCTGCCAGGATGTAGGAGATTGAAATACAAACAATTACAAAATATGTGATAATTCTAAAACTTTAGTAGGAAAATATGCGAAGGAATTTCTTTTCTGATGAGATAAAAATATTCATTGAGACCCTATTTATATGCCATTCACTGTGCTAGATATTTCTTAAGTATAAATTTATTTAATTTTCCCCCAAACCCTCTCAGTTAAGCAGGTATTACTCTCATTTTAATTTAATATAATTAAAAAAAAAAAACTTTATTTCAAATAAAAAAGTAACAAAATAAGGCAGCTCAACAAGTTATGGAAGTATTACTCCTAAAAAGTTCTGTCCAGTCACTTTTATCTCATCTAATTCCTACTGCTAACTCAGTTGTTCCTCTAGTGTTCAGAAAGATACACAGATGAACTCAGGTTAGTTAAATGACATAGTCAATGTGTCATTAATGAAAAAAAATGAAGAACAAAATACTTAATCATATTCATATCTCACAAAACCAAACCCTGTATTCCTTTTCAGACCTTTAGCATTAATACCAACTTTGCTTTTGCTACAAAAACATTACAATGTTTGTTAACTATAGTCTAAATTACATTAGTTACATTTTTCCTGTGTATCACCACATTCTTAACACCTTGTAGTAGAATATCCCTCTATTTATATTATTAACCACAATCCTAATCTACTGCCCAAATCATTGTTATACATGATTTTATATAATTTTAAACCAAGAAAATTTTCAACTCTTTTTCTTTAAAGTTCTAAGATCCTGAGTAGATATCTCACATGACCCTCTCCATTGCTAACCTGCTTGCTACAAGGCAAAAATAATAATTGAGTCCTGGAGAGGAAAGTGTTCCTGTTTGGGGAGAAGTGCATCGTTTTTTACACATTCAAGGGAATCTGAATGCATGGAATCCACTGCACAACTTCGATAATGCTATAAAATAGGGCAGACACAGCTTTAACAGGGAGCCCTGGTCCTTTTACTAAATATCACATCAATATGCAAAGAGGTTTTCATGCTACCTGCTTGTTCAGCTCAGCTTCTATTTATCTCAGTTTTCAAATAAATTCACAGTTGGAAAATAGAATTGAAGTTAATTTGTCTAATCTAATTAAACGAAATCATCAATCTGTGCTGTGAATTAAAAAAAGCAAAACAAAATAACAAAAAATAAAACAAGGGTGAGTGAAAATGTGCCTTACTTTGTCTTCTTACTTGAGAATTTCCTCCTCTCCAAAAGGTCCACAGGACTGGTAAGAACTCTGGGAGCATAGGTGCCTGCTTGTCCTATTGTTACAACCATATCTGGGGCTTCGTGCTGGTCACATTTTGGGTGGTTTTTTCAATAAATGAGCTTTTGAAAAGCAGTTTTCCTCCAAGGTGATGAATCTTTCCATGTAACAATGCATAAAAGTAAAAAACACATTTGTAAGGACTAGTACTTAACTCTAATTTAACTGCCTGAAAATATTGTATAGTTCGGTTCTTTTAACTCATTTGACATCAATGAAGATACCACAATGTCCTTTTGAGAAATACTGGACTTTTTTATAAAGGCACTCAGAAATTTTGTATATGTTTTGCTAGATTCTCCACAAATTCCTGAGCAATTAACAAAGTTGGTTGCTGCAGAGAATTACTGTTTTAATTAGTGAAAAATTGAATAATTTATTTCTAGACTTCATGCTTTTCTGAAAATGTATGCTCTATTTTCTGAGAAAAGTTAATAAAGCAGAAAAATTTGGTTTCGCTTTCCACTCTATTCATATGCGGGAAGAACATAGACTTTAGAGTCTGAAATAGACTTCCATCTCACCTGAGTCACTTATCTGTGTGATATTGGACAAGTACGTCACTTTCTCTGAATCTCAGTTTCATCATCTGTAAAATGAGAATAAACCTAACTAACCAAGAGTTTTAGAGTTAGTTATGCTAATAAGCAAATATACCTAACACAGCATTAGACACAAAAGAAAACATCTAGTTCTTCTTCATGTCCTCCCCCTTTCCCTCTTTTCACCCTCTCTGGAATACGAATATAATGTGCATATTAATCATTACCTGGGCTATAATATTAGGAAAAGGAGTGAACCAAGGAAAAGTTAGTTTTTCTCCTCAAGTTGAACTTTTAAGTAACTATTAAGTCTGTGCATGCTAAGGCAGTCAGAAAAAATTGAGCTTCATTTTTGCATCACCAGGAATAAAACTGGTGAAAGTACTTCATGGCATGCAATAATTACTGTTAAGTGCAGACAGCTCTAAGGGGCTTATCCTTCCACATCTACTTGCATTGCTTTTTATGCCTTTCGCCTGAATATTTTTCCCCCAGAAACTGGACTGAATTCCCCACTCTTTTAAATCAGTTTGGAAATTTTTTCTGTGACTCATGTCCCTTGCACTTGTAATAAAATTTATGTGTTCAGGGTCACTAAGCTTGAATATTAAGCAAGAGAATAAAGAAAGAAAGAATAACAAACTTAGAGAAACAAGGCAAAAATTGGTAATAATTATTTCAAATGTAGAAATAAAGTCACTTTGTGTAAATTTTCTTTTGAGCATTGCTTTAAAACTTACTTTATTCTCCAGTGATTAGTAATTATAGCTCTGTAAAATGCCGTGTCAGCTGGAAACATTTCTTGGGCTTGTTGAGTTTGAAAGGTAGTCTACTCCAGCTGCATATTAACATATGATTTCTTATTAAAGTATATAAAAATTTAAATAGTGATTAAAAACATCTGGCAACACTTAAGAGGGCCTATCTAGTCAGCTTCATTTGATATTCAGCCTTATAGTGTTAGTCAAATGCATTCATGTGACTTCATCATCCTTTATGTAAGTCCTGCTTTATTATTAAGACTAAATTAAAATAATCTTATTTAAACAGTAAATCTCCACTGCTTTCTGACCATTGACTTTACAGGAGTTTGATTTGGGGTTCCTTGTCTTTCACAGGTTGGGATCCTACAGGCTTGTGTGTGTGTCTTATACACATACACACATGCCCCTAAATCTATCTATAATCTGTATGATCTTATTCAGATTGTGAATACAAAAAGAACTGTTAAAATATCAGAGTTATTACAGCTTTTAAAGTTGGCTAACAAATTTTTACATCATATACTGATGTCCTTCAAACTTTAAAAGTAGCACTGTTGATAAAAGTATGTGTGGCCCTCACATTTATAGGCACATAATGACACCTGAAACATGCCTTTTGTTTAGCTTCAGCAGCTGTTGATATTTGATTTTTTTCTCTGCATTTGGAGTTGCACATGATGATATAAAAACTATGTCTATATGTTTTTATAAGATTGTTATGAAAAGTCTGGCACTGATGTTCAACATTCCTTACATAAAGATTATAGAATAAATTCTTCCTAAAAGTGAGTACTAGGAAAAAGTAATTTATTTATTTATTTATTTATTTATTTTTGCTTAAGGAACAGTTATGCGTCTTATAAATAGACAATGAGAAGTATGAAAAACTTCCTGCTCCTTTTTGCAATGGCTACCAGAAGTCCCTGAATTAAATGTTATGATTCCATCAAGGTCATGATCTTTAGCTTAAGGTTCTGGTGATCACAGATTCTTCTGAATTTTTTATTCTCTTTACAAAACTTTGCTTCTCCAACATTTCTTGTAGCACCCCTATTCCTTTTTCCTTATTTTAATGAAATTACTGAATGTGGATCTTTATTATAAGATGCCTCAAAGTCATTTTAGAAGTATGAAGGGTATAAATAATTGAAAAATGAAGAGCTGCAAAAATGATTTGTTATAAAAAATGCCTTTTGCTCTATATCAGTTGCTAGTTCCCAGCTCAGCCTGCAAGTGTAGCATTGCTTAGGGTCATATGTCAGTGTGTCTTTTTAATATTTATTCCATTTGCATGCCCAATTTAATAATTTTACTTAAATCCAATTGTACGTGAGACTTTGTAGACAGAGTCATGAATTGGATGATGGAAGACATCATTCTCTTCATCAGGACAAGATTTTTAAGGCAACCCTTTTAAAGTACATATGATGGAGAGCTTTAAACCTCCTACTCACCTACCTGATCTGTCTTTAAAATCCTAATTGCATTCTCTAGAAAATAACCCTATATAAAGCAGATTTTCTAAGGCAGGCCTAGACTTTGGCCTTGGGAGAATATCCAGAGTTTAAAGGGTAAAATAAAGAACATTTATGGAAGAGCAAAAATAAAAACAGGAAACAAATTATGAGCTATTTTACTTCAGTAAGAATAATCAAGCTACTGAGTAAACTGAGCTCTAGTGACTAAAAATGGAGTAAAATATGGGCAAGCAATTTCAGCTTTTAGTGCAAAGGCACCTAATGAATCAATTTTGAAAATAGATTGGGCTTATATTTTAGGCCATCAAGTAAAATTATTTTTACCTTGAAAAGACATGATAATATGCTAAGTCAGGTAATTATGTCCTAAACTAAATGGAAGTTATACTGCTCTATTATTTTACTCTCTTCTTTTCTGTAAATCTAACTGAACTTTTTCAAGGGAACTAAATTCATGTAAATGAATATTTTTGATGCAGGTAAATTATTAAAAATATTCTTGGGAATCAATGTTTCAGCATCCAAATGGCAAGAAGCATTTCATGAAGCTCCATCTTATTATTCCCAAATATCTGCTCCCCCATCACATTTCCCATCTGAAATGGTAATCATTTTCAAATCTTTTTGCTCTTTCTTTGGTATTGACCTTCAATTATTAAATCAAACTCCAGCACCAAGTATAGGTTTGAATAGAAGGGATTGATGGACCTTGTACAGGGAGGACTTATTTGAGTCCAACTCTGACACTCTAAGGAGCACAGATTCCAAAGTATAGCCCACTGATAAGACATCAATCTCTGGAGCTATCCCCCCTTATATAGGACCTGGGTGTCTCCAGAGCCCTCAGGAGCCCCACTGTGTGGGATATCCACTTTGGTGTTCTATGAGATCCTACTGAGGTGTGCATAAGCGTTACCTCTGGGATGACCTCCAGACTCTCTTTGAAGTCTCTTAGCCACCTGAACTCATTTGTCTTTACCCTTTCCGCCATTTATTCAAGGACTTTTTCCAGTCGTATTGACAGTTGGCACTTGGTATTTATCCCTCGTTGCCAGGGAGGCTCATATCCTGGGAGTCATGTCCCATGCTTGGGAGAAGGTAATGCATACATTTACTAAGTTTGGCTTAGAGAGAGGCCACATTTGAGCAACACGGAGGCTCTCAGGTGCAACCCTTAGGCACCCCATATCAAAAGGCTAAGTTCCAATTATAAGAGCAAAGACTGCCCCTGCACTTGGGGGACTGTTGCTACTCCCTTGGAGAATATGGCAGAGCTCTCCAGGCTGGGAATTCAGTATTCTCTCATTTATTGAGTGATTCTCCACCCACTGTGACCATGCCCCACCCCTTGATCTTTTAAACACATATATATATCTTTCATGTATATTCAGTTGAACTTACTCCCATGAAACCCCCATCCCAGACACCCCCACCAATGATCCTCTCCTGCCCCCATTATAACGCTTCTGTGATCCAAACCTACCTTGAAGATGAAGCCCATGTAATAGCTAAATACAATTAATAGGAAAATGAACTAATAATGATAAGTTTAAATATAAGAGAAAAAATACATGGAAACTTAAAAAAAAAAACCCACTAAAAATAAAATTAAAGGATTGGGATATTCAAAAAAATGGGAAAAAAATAGGAAAAAAAATTTTTTTAAAACATTTTTCCTTTTATCACTGCATTATTGGTTGTCCAGTCTGTACTGTAGCACCTGCCCCTTCTCACTCCCCTGTGTCTCCCAAATTTTCATTTAATTTTCAAAGAAGTTTTAGGACACAGCAAAGTCACACACAGAATACTAGAGACTCTCGTATGCCCAACCTCCTCCCCCTTTCCTCACCCCATATTAAAACCTTTTTTTATGTGGGTGGTAGCGTTGTTATAACTGTTATACAGATAGTGAAACCTTACTACTAAACATTGTCAATAGTTTACAGTATAGTTTACAATTTAGATGGTACAGTTTAATAATTTTTTATGATATTTACCATGTCCTGTGTCCATCACTGTAAGGTAATGAAAAACATTTCCCCTGACCACTAAATAACCCCTGTTTGATCTTTTCTGTTCCTTCCTCACCTCACCCTGGGGTACATGACACCCACCTGTCTTGACTCATTGGATGACAAATTCATAGTTACATGGAACAAAAGTTCTTGACATGCTAATTGTCCTCCTCTATTAGGATACACCCTTGCTCATAAGAGATAACCACCTGTCTGTTTCTGGGTGAATCGGTCTTCCCAAAGATGGGGGTCCATATCCTTCCCACTCACCATGTGGGTCTCCACTCCCTGACACAACACATTACGACAGGATGAACACTCACACACTGCCCAGAAGCCTACTCCAGATATGCCCCATCCTGAATGCCCCCCCAACCTACACCCTAAACCAGTGTCACTACCTTGTCATATTGCCATAAGAGCATTCCCACTCCTGCACTTTCAACCTTATACCCACAAATCCTGTGTTCACCTGGTCCCTCTCCTATCTCTCCCCCCAGTATCCTGGGTATTCAAACCTGCCCTTCCTAATCTACACACCTGTCAACCCTGCACCACCAAACCCAGTAATATCACTACCCACCTGTCCTATCCTTCAATATGCAACTATACTCTATCACTTTACCATAGATTATGTCCGTATGGGTGATGGCTCACAACTTTCTCTTCCCTTTATCTTTCTTGTTAACCTATCTTTCAGACAATGGTTCTCAGAGACTGCTCACTTTCCTCAATTCAAATCAGTGAGGTCATATACTGTTCATCCTTCAATGCCTGGCTTGCTTCGTTCAACATAAGGTCTTCAAGATTCATCCACGTTATTCCATGTGTTAGCACTTTACTCCTTCTTACAGCTGAGTAATATTCCATTGTATGTATGTACCACATTTTTTTTATCCATTCATCTGTTGATGGGCACCGAGGCTGATTCTGACTTTTGGCAATAGTGAACCATGCCTCCATGAACATTGGTGTGCATCTATCTGTTCATGTCTTTGCTTTCAGTTCTTCTGTGTATATACCCAGCAGTAGAATCGCTGGATCATATGGAGGATCTACTGTTAGTTTTCTGAGGAACTGCCAAACTGTCCTCCACAGTGGCTGGACCATTCCACAATCCCACCAGCAGTGGATGAGGGTTCCTATTCCTCCACATCCTCTCCAACACTTATAGTCTGCTGTTTTTTTAATAGCTGCCATTCTGATGGGTGTAAGTTGGTATCTCATTGTAGTTTTGATTTGCATTTCCCTAATAGCCAGTGATGTTGAGCATTTTTTCATGTGCTTTTTAGCCATTTGTATTTCTTCCTTGGAGAAGTGTCTTTTCAGGTCACTTGCCCATTTTTTCAAATGGGTTGTTTGTCTTTTTATTTTCAAGGTGTAGGATTTCTTTATATATGCAGGATATTAGGCTCCTATCAGATATATGGTTGCCAAACATTTCCTCCCATTGGGAAGGCTGCCTTTTTATTTTCTTTATAATGTCCTTTGAGGTACAAAAGTTTTTAATTTTGAGAAGATCCCATTTATCTAATTTTTCTTTTGCTGCTCATGCTTTGGTTGTGAAGTTCATGAAACCATTTTCTATTTCAAGGTCCTGTAGATGCTTCCCTACATTATCTTCCAAGGTCTTTATGGTTTTAGTTCTTATATTTAGATCTTTGATGCATCTTGAGTTGATTTTTGTATAAGGTGTGAGATGGTGTTCCTCTCTCATTCTTTTGATATGGATATCCAGTTCTCCAAGCACCACTTGTTGAAGAGGCCATTCTCTCCCAACTGAGTGGGCTTGGTGACCTTGTTGAATATCAGATTACTGTATATGCAAGGATTTATATCAGAACTCTCAATTCGGTTCCATTGGTCAGTAGGTCTATCCTTATGCCAATACCACGCAGTTTTGAGCACTGTAGCTTTGTAGTATGTTTTAAAGTCAGGTAGTGTGATACCTCCAACCTCATTTTTGTTTTTCAATATGCCTTTGGCGATTCAGGGCCTCTTACCTTTACAAATATATTTTGTAGTTAGTTTTTCCAGTTCCTTAAAAAATACTGTGTTGATTTTTATTGGGATTGTGTTAAATCTGTAGATTAGTTTGGGTAGGATAGACATCTTGATGATATTTAATCTTCCTAACAATGAACAGGGAATATTCTTCCATTTATTTAAGTCTTCTTTGATTTCTTTAACAGTGTTGTGTAGTTTGCTGTATATTAGTCCTTTGCATATTTAGTTAAATTTATTCCTAGGTATTTGAATCTTTTAGTTACTAATGTAAATGGCATTTTTTTCTTGATTTCCTCCTCCGATTGCTCTTTATTGGTGTAGAGAAATGCTACTGATTTTTGAGCATTGATCTTATAGCCTGCAACATTATTGAAATCCTTTATAAGTTCTAGCAGCTTTTTTGTAGATTTCTCAGGGCTTTCTACATATAGGACCATGTCATCTGCAAATAATGAAATTTTCACTTCTTTTTTTCCAATTTGGATGCCTTTTGTATCTTTTTCTTGCCTCAGTGCTTGAGCAAGTACTTCTAAGACAGTGTTAAATAGGAGTGGTGATAGTGGGCATCCTTCTCTTGTTCCCGATCTCAGAGGGAAGGCTTTTAGGATTTCACCATTGAAGATGATGTTAGTTTTGGGTTTTTCATATATATCCTTTATCATATTCAGAAAGTTTCCTTCCATTCCTATCGTTTGCAGTGTTTTTATCAAGAAAGAGTGCTGTATTTTGTCAAATACTTTTTATACATCCATAGAGATGATCATAGATTTTTTTTCTTTCAATCTATTTATGTGGTATATTACATTGATTGATTTTCTTATATTGAACCATCCTGGCACACCTGGAATGAAACTCACTTGGTCATGGTGTATAATTCTTTTGATATGTTGTTGAATGCAATTAGCAAGTATTTTGTTGAGGATTTTAGCATCTAGGTTCATTAGAGAAATTGGTCTCTAATTTTCTTTTCTTGTGGTATGTTTGTTTGGCTTTGGTATTAGGGAAATGTTGGCATCATAGAATGAGTTAGGCAATGTTCCTTCTACTTCTATTTTTTGGAAGAGCTTAAGCAGGATTGGTGTTAGCTCTTTCTGGAATGCTTTGTAGAATTCAGCTGTGAAACCATCTGGTCCTGGACTCTTCTTAGTTGGGAGGTTTTTGATGACTGAGTCTATCTCTTTACTTGTAATTGGACTATTGACTTCATCGATTTCTTTTTCGTCAATGTAGGCTGCTTGTGAGTTTCTAGAAATTTGTCCATTTCCTCTAAATTATCATTCTTGTTGGCATATAATTTTTCAAAGTATCCTCTTATGATACTCTATTTCTGTGGGGTCAGTAGTGATATCCCCTTGCTCATTCCTTATTTTATGTATTTGCATCTGGTCTCTCTTTTTCTTTGTTAGTCTGGCTAAGGGTTTGTCAATTTTATTGATATGCTCAAAGAACCAGCTTTTGGTTTTGTTTATTTTTTCTAGTGCTTTCTTATTCTCTATTTCATTTAGTTCTGCTCTGATCTTTGTTATTTCCTTCTTTCTATTTCCTTTAGGTTTACTTTGTTATTGTTTTTCCAATTCCTCCACCTTAAGTTGTGGGCTAATGACAAAACGTGGTATGTAAGAACCACAGCAGAAAGCGGAAAGCAGAAAGATGAAGGAAGGAAAAGAGATAGCGTTGAGAGAAAAAATCAATATATAGAGAGGTTGGGATATCACGGAAGAAGAAGCACAGCAAAGAAGACACAAGCTAGCAGCACCTAATTTAGGAAAAAGAAAGTAAGAAAAAGAAGTGGTGGGGCAGGGAGTAAAGAGGAAAGAAAAGCAAGAGACAACAAATAAAGAAAAACCAAACCACCTAACAAGCAAGCAGGCAAACAAAGTTTAGGAAGGACAGTGTTCCCTGTTGGGCCCTTGTGGAACCTCTCAGCCTGCTTGTGTTCATCAATCAATTACCCTGCAAGGTTCTATCTGCAGGTTTTGAGGCAGATATTAGCAATTAAACCAAGTTTAAAATTTTTCTTTTTTTATTTTTTAAAGTGACTGTCTTCTTTTTTTTTGCAAAATAAAGGACCCAAAAGAAGTCCTCTTCTAGACCACCCCCTTCACCAAAGGGACCCTAAATAGGCTTGTGGAAACTAACCAAGCACTTCCCACTTCCTGGCCTTCCCAGGGGAGCTCAATCTCTGATACTTGTCAGTGCAGAACGATAAAATTGGCTGACTCCGTCCCCTCTGGAGCCAAGCCTCAGTATGACCGGGGTGTTGGGTAAATCAGGCTTCCTCAGTAGATTCGCCTCTCCCCTCAGCCTGGCGCTGCTTCAAGCCGCCTTTTGTTCTCCCCAAAGCTATGATGGGGTCCGGGCATCCAAATCCACAGAAAGGAAACCCCTCTCCACCTTCTGTCAGAACCCTCCCACTCTCGGAGAATGCTCCCTCTCACCGGGTTGCCGGCGGGAGTTGGGGCGTATCCCTGGGCAGCTAGGTAAATCAACCTTCCTCAGCAGATTTGCCAGCTATTTTGTTTCCCAAAGCTTCAAGGGGTTCCAGGCAGCCAAATCCACAGAAAGGAATCTCCTCTCCACCTTCTCCAGAACCTTCCCACTTTCGGAGACGCTTCCTCTCACCGTGTTGCCAGCATGGGTCATGGCTCAAACCAGGCTTTTTCCCTGAGGGTGGGGTTCAGCTGTCTGTGTCAACCACCACAGGCAGGGGAAAATCTCACGAATCCTTCCCGAGCAATCCACCTTGCCTCCAGCTCCCTCTAGGTCGATGTCCCCAAGATTCTTGCTCCATGCACCCCCAGCACATACCCCCCCGGGCAGAACCCTGTCCCCAATCAGCCGTCCTCAGAGAGCGAGTCAGAGAGTGCCCTCCTAAACCGATGCCATCTTGTCCCCAACCAAAGGTATATTTTTAAACCTACCAAATTAGCAAAGATACTTTTAAAATTTCAATTTCGAATGACGTTGAGGATGAGGTAGAGATCATAGACTTGTGAGAAGTGAAATTACTTTTTAGAAAGCAATCTAGAACTATGTGTCAAAAGCTTTGTGGATATGAATTGTTATGAATCCTATTCTTGGAAATTTCTTTTTAAAAAATTCTAAAATTCTAAGATAGATGTATTCAGAATATTTTTATAATGGAAAAATGTAAACAATTTAAATACTCAAGCAAACAAAATGGTTAATCAAACTTTAGAAGATTATTAATTAGCCCTTAAAAATGATTTGTTCTGGAAGTGGCTCATGTTCATATGGTGCCTAAGCCTTGTGTGGGAGAAAATAGTTCATTAAAAAAAACATACATAAATGTAGAACAAGCACCAAGACCTATGCTGGGGAGGAGAAACACAGGTTATTATGGGGTAGGGAAAAGGAGAAGGGTCCTTATAAGTAATTATTTTAACAACAAATAAAGGCATTGGGAATTATGGCCTATATAATTGGTTGGGATTTGTTCAGAAACAGAAGACTATAGATGGAGTGAAGGAACAGGGAGATGCTAGTATACTGGAGGCCACGATGAGGGAAAGTAACAGATGACATGAAGAAGTTAGGAAGAAGGACTGAAGTGAGAAAATTTCAGAGTTCTAACCAAGTAGTTAAGACAATTAGGAATGCTAAGGCATAAAATGTTATGATGTTTATTAAATAACTGGAGTGGTTCAGAGAGTTGCCAATGGGTCACACTCCATAATGAGTATAAAGAGCATTAGCAGAAAGAGTGTAAGAATGACTTTGAAAACCCATCATCTTCTCTCTAGGGATGAAGGTGAGGGCAGTCAGGCAGCCCCTAATTCTCAGCCTAAATATTTTTCCTGGTGGTTGCTGTAGGTATTTATGAGCAATGATGACTATGTTTGAGACAGAAATGATATTGTTATTCAGCTGGATTTTTTCTGGATTTAATGATGTTTAGATCAAGTGGAAGAATCAAAATATAAGGAAACTTAGCTATTTATTTAAATGGTGACTAGAAATTGAGATTTAGGAAGTTTTCTCATGTTTTCTTCTGGATAGAAATTTTGGACTTCCCTTTGTTTGAATGCTTTTCTTGGTGGTATCCAGAGGATATGAAATATGCAATATTGAAGTAACAGAAATTGGATTCTTTTAGTTCAGTTATGACAATCTGGCTTGATATTGAAAAAATTGTCAAATACTAGGCATTCAAACTAATGTATTCAAATCTCGAAGACTGTCATGTATTGAGCTGCACCATTGTTTTTTAAATAAAATTTAATAAACTGGGTCAATTAATCTATGCCATTTCAACAATTTTTATATACCTTTCCATATCAGAAATATGAAAATTCTAAAAGTGCACCTTTGAATTGATGAAAAATGGTAACTGACAGTATTGTTGAATGAATTCAGAGAGGAGTTGCAATGTTGAAGTGAACATGTGTGTATCAGTAATCCCTGGAGCAGAATGGAGACTAGGTGGTATTTTCTTTCTGGCTGGTCTCTTGCATCTTTTAAAAAGTGACATGAGTTTTCCTGATTTGAAGTAATATTTTAAACTAAAATCCTATGTGGTAAACTCAATTATAAGTTTGTTCTTATCTCTGTTATTAACTTTGGGGCCTAGATTTGACATTATGAAGAAAAGTTCACAGCTGTATCTTCAATTTCCTCTTTGGTATCTTGACTATTTGAAGGAGGATTATTTTGCAGTTTCATGAAAGCTTATTTTAAAACTGATATGCAAGCTTTCATTTGGATATTGTTTTGAGACTGCCCTTAAACTAAAACTTTCCTTATTCATTCAATATTATGTCAGATAACAATCATAATTTCCTTTGAAGTTAAAAGGGCAGAGAACTTGTGATTGTATAAAAATTACTCAAATATACGCTTCCATACAGTTAAAAATATCATATCATTTTACCCCGACTGGTTTCTATTCCTCAAGAAAATTCATGGGTTTTACCCTGTCTATAACTTGATTGATTCTGTTTTTTTTTTAGGTAAACTACTAGATATGGCATTAATATTCTATAATATATTATCTCTCTTTTAATTACCTAGCTCATTATTAGGGGACACATACATATCATAATCATATTTTATTCATTAGCTTCCTTTCTATAAAGTCAACACACATGCTCACTTTCTCTTTCCTTTGCCAAAATAATTGTCAAAGTTACCTACATCTCTAAAGCAAAACTCACTCTAAAGTCATCCACCACACCATTCATCCCCATTCTGTAAATAATGGCTAGGCATCAGTGATGGTGAAGCATTGGTGATGCAAATAAGAACACACGAAAAACCCTACACCAAAGTACTCAGAGTCTAGAGGAGGATACAAACTTGAAGACTACCACATTTAATAGAATATATTATCTTACAAAGTGCTAACACATGGAATAACGTGGATGAATCTTGAAGACCTT
>JAKSZT010054487.1:36473839-36536045 GCA_026826555.1 Tolypeutes matacus | reverse complement strand
AAATTATAACAATGAGGTGGAGCCAGTGGCCACTTGACACTTTTGGGATAGGGAGGGGATGAGCAGTTGAAATGCGGGGGCTTCTTTGGGAGTTGGAGGTTGTCCTGAGTACTGTTGTGGCAACGGATGTAGGCCATTTTAAATCAGCACACATCACTCAGAACTGAGTGGGAGAGAGTGTGGTCTACAGTGTGAACTGTGGTCTATGGTTGGTGGCAAGGCTCCAGGATGTGTAAGTTCATTGAGGGTGGTGGGCCACACTGTGGGAGATGGTGGGAGGTGTGGGAGGTGGGCAACATGGGAATCCCAGTGGGTTCCGTGTAATATTTTGGGTAATCTAAGCACCTCTTAAAATATATGTATATATATATATATAAATAACACTTTTGTAAGCAAATACACATATATGCATATATATTTATATATCATTTTGCAAATGTTTGTATGTATTGTGAGAATTTTGATTTTTACCCATAATAAAAAAAAAAAAAAAGAATATCTTATCTTACAAGTGTGCTTCAGGCACAGTGGCAATACAATGGAGGAACTGATCACTTTAGCCTGGAGCAGTCAAAGAGTCCTTGGTGTAGAGGATAATAATTAATATGAGTCTTTAAGGATCATTTGAAATTCCCCAGAAAGGTAATTGGTTTCTGGTAGGAAGAAAGGGTAGAACATTCCAGGCAGAGGCAAAATATATACAAAGATATGGAGATATAGGACCTCCCCCAAAACTCTATTTCACTGGCATGAATAGCTAAAAATTGATTATATTTGGAAATCAAGAATTATCTATCTAGAAAATGAATCAATACTATTATTGAAGAAATATTAATTGTGAAAAGAAGCACTTTAGTTTAAAATGGAACCAAGTTAGTTTGTCACTAAAGCTATAATTCTGAGCCTAGAGCTTAGAAAGGGAGGAGAGCATCATTGCTTGGCCATTATATGGAAGAAGTCTGAAATTGTCAGATAGATTCTCATAATAATCCATTTCTACTCTGGCATAATTATAATTATTAAAAGTTAAAGGGAAGCAATGTGGCTTAATCGATAGGGCTCCCGTTTACCATATGGGAGGCCCCGGGTTCGATTCCTGGGGCCTCCTGGTGAAGGCAAGCCAGCCCACACGGTGCAGTGAGCTGGCACGGCAAGACGACCCAACAAAGGGAGACAAGCAGACACAGAAAAACGCACAGCAAATGGACACAGTGAGCACAAGCAGCAAGGGAGGGATAAATAAATAAATAAATAAATAAAATCTTTTTTAAAATTTTAAAAAAAGACATAAAAAGAACAAAGAAACAAAAAAGTTAACAAGGCATGGTTGCCAGATAATATCTAGTTTTCAAATTTTGATTGAGGTTGCTCAGCATATTAAATAATAATATTAATAAATAATATCTTCACTAAAGGCAGGTCAGAGTTAAAACTTGCCTTATATGACTACTTCTAAGAAAAAAGTTTAAAATTCACATGAAAACTTTTAACTCAACTATAAAAGCCTGGAAAGTATTTATTCTCACACATTATTTAAACATTTTATTCACTGTTTTCCCTGGACATCTGTATTAATTCTGATATGGTTATGCCAGAATAAAGCATAAAGAGAAAAGAAAATTAAATCCTTATTTGTTTCTTTCCAAAATATCTCAATTGAGAATTACTTTTACTAAAAGAGATTTAGTAGTTAATAACTGCTCTATGCTTCCAGGTTCTCTGGCCAAAACTCGTGGTGTCTCCTCTGCCTTTTTTCTCTCTTACCTCCATTCTATTGCTTTCCTTGAAGATACATCCAGAATTCTATCACTTCTCACCTATCTCCTCAGCCAGTACCAAGTACAAAGAACATCATCATTTGTCCTAGATTAACAGGAATTCTCCTTAACTGGTCTCAATGCAGGTAGAGTGATTTTTTTGTTGTTGTCTCAGCCAGGTCATCCCACTCATCTATCTGCTCAAGTTCTCCCAGTTTCCTTTATCACCTGTGAGGCCAGGGTTTTCCAACTGTGGCCAGCATCTGAATGCCCCCTAGATGGCCTGTTTTAACACAGATGGCTGTATGCTGCACCCAAAGTTCTGATACTTTAGATCTGGAGTGGCGCTTGAAAATGTGCGTTTGTAACAAATTCCCAAATAATGAGTTATCATCCCAAGTGATGCTTCTGCTACCGATCCAAGAGCCATATTTTGAAAGTCCCTCCCATGACCAATAGGGCCCTACACATTCGGTAACATTAACTCTCTTCATTGTCTACTCAATTCCTCAGTGCACATTCTGCTGTAAACAAACCCCCAGTCACATTCCAGCTCAGGAGGCTCTTACTCCTTATGGCTCGTTTCCTCCTATCTTTCAGGACTGTACTTAAATATCTCCTCAGGTAGTTCTTTCTTGACCACCCTATCTAAATGCTCAAATCTCTTCCCACCCCAAAAGCAGCTGAGGTTTCTTAGCCCCCATTTCTGCCTTATTTTTCCACTTTGGCATTTACTATTATCTAATATATTATGTAACTTACTTATTTTTCTTTTATATTTTCTGCCTCCTCTACTAGAAAATGAACTGTCTTAGGGCAGGAGTGTTTTTCCTTGCTCTATATCCAATGCCTAAAATGGTGCCTGTCACATAGTATGCATCAATACATATTTGTTAATTAACAAAGGAATGAGAAAGTCAAGACAACAGGAGACAAAGCAAATGGATACATTTAGGTAATATTATCTTAGTGTCAATAAGGAAAATGATATTAATTTATGACCCACTTTTAGTAGTATAACTGAGTTATTTCTAAAATGTGTGATAATATTATACTGCAAGGTCAGCATACTGTTAACAAGTTCAGTTTGTAATTGCAGAGATTTGTTGGCCTGATAGTCAGTTTAGGAAAAATGAATGAAGTAATAATAATAAATATTAATTGAGTACTTAATATATTCTAAATACTATGATATATGCTTTATCTATATGATTTCATTCAGACCTTCTAACTGCCCCATGACTTAGGTTTTCTTTATTCATATTTTATAGAGGAGGAAACTAAGTCTCATATAATTTAAGCAACTTTCCCAAGACTATACAATCACAAGTTGTGGTCAAGTATGCAGATCTAGGTCTGTCTCACTACAAAGCCCACATTCTTTAGTATAAACTGTACAGTCTGAGAGTACAAGTGCATTGTGTCCAATGTTATGGGTATCATTAAAATTATGCTCCAGGAAAATAAAAAGTATGGTGAAGTTTCCAGAAATGACGTTTGATCAACATGGTTAGTGACTATGTGTATCCATGGAAAGAGAAGACTCAATGGCAGCATAATAGATGTCTTCAAATATTTGAAGTCCACCCATGTAGAAAATGGAAAATAAATACTGGTTAGATGCAGGTTGAAAAATTAATAATGACAAAGGGCAGACATTATAGAGTAGAAAATGGTAAGTCTTTGGAAAGAATATATTGGTGACTTGTTCTGCCCAGCAATGAAGTGAGTAGCCTTGTTATATACTGTGAGATACCCTACCTGGAAGGGTTGAAGCAGAAGCTATATGAGCACAGGAAAAGGACATCGTTGATCCAATTCCTTTATTAGGAGTAAGGCTAGAATAGATTGCTGTAAGATCTCTTCCAACTCTGCGGTTCTGTGAGTCCTTATGACTCATCAGTTCAGTCAACCAACACTCAATTCAGTGGAAATTAAATTTATTTGACTATAATAGAATTCTTTGATTGACTTGAACATTGGGTATCAAATAATCCCCCAATTCACAGAGAAACAAAACATGACATTTACAAAAGACAAAGCTATTAGACAAAATGCCCACAAGATCCTGTCTCCCTTTGTTCACGACTTTACCTATGTACATATCATAGAATTCTTTTCTTAACTTAATTCTTATCTCTGTGTAAGTACTGTCCTTTCTTGAATCTAGGGCAAACCATGCTACTTTGCTAAGGATATGACCTGTCCTACCTCCTCTAATGAATCTCTTCTGTCTTAATTTTCTAGGGATTTTATCACAAATACCACAGACTGGTTGGCTTAAACAACATGAATTTATTGTCTCATAGTTGTGGAGGCTAGAAATCCAAAACCAAGGTATCGGCAGGCCATGCTTTCTCCAATGTCTATAGCATTTGGTGATGGCTTACTGGCAATCAATCTCTGCCTCTGTCACATGGTGGTCTACCTCCTTCCATCTCCTCTTCTGGCTTCTACTTTCATATCCAAATTTATTTGCTTATAAAGACTCCAGTCAAACTAGATTAAGGCCCACCCTGATTTAATTTGCCCTCATCTCATCTTCAATGATCCTATTTACAAATGAGTTCACACCCACAGGACTTGAGGTTAGGACTGAACTTGTCTTTATAGGGGACATGATTCAATCCACAAAATCTTTTCTAGTCTGCATCTTCATCTTCGCTCTTTATTGGTTCTTCCCCACAGGATATAGCCGTGTTTAAATCATTCTCAACTCTAAAATTCTTCTAAACCATACATCTTTTCTTGCTATTTGCCTAAATATTTCTTTTCTTTAAGGACAGGTTCTTGGAAGAGAAACCTACATTCTGCCCACACTTCCTTAACCACCACATACTCCTAAACCTACTGAAATCTGGTTTCCACCCTCATTACTCACTGAATAAGATTATCTGTGAATGCACCCTCCCTCCAACTGTGAAAATGCAACCACTCCTGCAACGTATTTATGCCCAGAGAAACCTGTTTCAGTCTCAGAGTTTGGGATTTTTAATTGGAAGCTGGTCATGCAGTCTGGATTCCAGTAGGAAACCAAGTGCTCAGGTGTTCATTAACACATTGTTTGTACAAATAGTACAGACCCAGTGAAATGATGTATTCAGGTAGCATTTCAGAAGCAAAGTTCCTAGAATCAGCCAAGGGTCACCCTTGCAAACCAGCCTTTCTAAGGATAGCAGTCTTAGCCCTTCTATATTAACTCTTCTTGCAGAATTCTCATAATTCCAATTTTTCTTCCTTATCTGATGAATCCCATATCACTCTCTGTGTCTCAGATAGTGCTCCTTAGTTAAACTTACATATTCAAAAGTCTACTATTATCATTAAAATGCTAAGCCTAACATTATCATTAAAGTGTCCCACAAAACCTCAAATTAAACTTGCATAGATCTTAATTTTTTATCTTTGCAACTAGTCTTCCCTAGAGTTTCCTCCAGTCCCTACTGACTCCCAGTATTACCATCCACCCATCACCATAACCAGAAAGTTGGGACATCCTAGACTGCTCCATCTCCTACATCCAACACAAGGTATTACTGAATCCCACAGATTCTACTCCTTAATACCACTATATAGCTTCCCCCATTTTCTTTATCTTCACTGCAACTGCCTTCGTTTATTTTCTATGTACTCCCAACTCATCACTTCTTACCTAATTACTTCTACATGTTTTGCCTGACACCATACTGAACTCCCACACATTCAGACCCCATGTCAGCCAAATGTCGAGCAAGTTACTTAGCACTCCTAAATCTCATAGTTCATATATGTAAAGGGGCATTGTAATAGTCCTGGTCTCATAAGATTTTTGTTGTGAGTTTTGAGAGAGTAACTATAAAATGCTCAGCATATAGTTAATATAAATAAACATGAGTATCAGTTATTAATATTGTAATTGTTAGCATGATGTTAAAAATTTTTTTAAAGTATTTAAAAAGACAAATCTAATCTTTTGGTCACTGCTTGAAAATTATAATGGCTCAACAAGGCCTTCAGGATACAGTCTGAACTCTTTAGCTTGACACCTCATCTCTCATAATTCCATACATGCACTCGTAGCTTTAGTCACAGTGAGACACATGAGAGTCTCCATCTAGGTCACACTTTCCCTTTTCTGTCTCTTAAGCCTTTTTACCTGGTCCTTTCATCTGTAATTCTCTAACCCTATTCACCTCCTCCCCATGACCCCTTTTATCTCAATAACTCCTTCTCATCCCAAAAGATTAAAACTGAAAAATTCTCTCTCCAGGAAGGTTTTTTTGATCTCCCTGGGCTGTGCCTTTTATATACACTCGACCATAGCCTATGACTACCATTGCATACGCTTATCAAACATTATCATAATTACCTGCTAAATTTGTATATCTTCACAATTAAAGCTGAGGATAGAAACTCTATCTAAATCATCATTGTGTCTTCTTCTCAGCCCAGGGCCTGGCACAGAGTAAATGTCTAATAAATGTTTTCTGAACCAATGAAAATAAGTGAGTAGGATATGACTGTAGAAACACTCAAAGTTTAACAGCAAATTCAGTGACTGAGAGTAAAAGACACTAAAGTAGAAATAAATTGTGTTTTTATAGACAATATAGCTTTACTTTTCTAAATAGCTAGAGTGTTGGTTTAAAGAAAATTTAAATAGGCCAGAGAAAATAAATGGAGAAACTAAACTCTTTGCTTGGGCTTGATTTTCCTGAAGGGTCAAGAATGATCTGCTACTACTATTTTCTTCCCTAAACTCTGTCTTTGTAGTCACATCAGTAAGGACAGAGAACATCTTACCTGCCTGTGCCCGAGGCAATGGAGGTAGCATTTGTCCCACTGTCTAGTGCAGAACTGGCTGGGTCTACCCAGCCTTTTCAGGTTAAGAATAGCAGCCTCAAACATGATTGTGCAGGGAAGAAAGAGAGAACATCTGGGGAGAAAGAGGGTGAGTTAGTCCTGGCCCTTTACCATTCCGGTGCACGTGGAAAGGAAGATGGAGAGTATGCCCTTGTGTGAGCCATGGGGACCCTGCTGGAAAGTCCAATAAGAGTCATGAAATTTAAGAAATATCTTTCATGTCTGGCTTCCTATTTTGAGTTTTTCGGGAGGCACACAGAGGTCAGGATAGAGATGATCTTTGTTTATTTTCTTTGTTAAAAAATATTTTGTAGACCATAAAATAGATGAGGTCAGTTAAAAATCAACTTAAAATCTCCTAAGTAGTAAGTGACAGAGGCCTGATTCCAACCCTGTTCTGCAAGCCTGTTGCCTGTGTTTCTTCTGCTGCACTGCACTGTAGTGCCCCTAGTGGCGGGGCACAGTGGATACTGTGGGGTACCACCCAGATGCCCCCTTAGAATGCAGGCCCTCATTCTCCAGCTGCGAGGAGCACTGGTTGCTGATGTCTCACAGCTGAGTCTCTCTCTGCCAAGGGTGCTGTCTCACCTGTATGTCCACTACTGAGGTCAGCCTAAATCCACTGACTGGCTGATGAGTTGTATACAAAGGCCTGGTCCCTTGATTCTAGTTGAAACAACTGTGAATGAGTAGCTCAGCTCAGAGCACCCCATGGGATTGACTGAGTAGAATCTCTCCCTCTCTGTAATATTGCTTGCTTCATTTCTGTCAACTGGTCTCTTCCCACGTGCACTTTCACTGCACTGATATGTTATTTTCTCCATGTAATATATACCATCCCAGAGACCTAAATTCTGTGGAAAATGCTTAAGGATTATAATAATGGCATGGAAATTACTGCAGGATTTATTGATAGCTATTCTATCTTTAGCAGGTCAGGTAATAGAGATGAAAAAGTAATTGAATAAAATGACTTATACTTTGGAATGCACAATGATGATAAAAACAAGATTTTATGAATAAAATATATGTAAAAATACCAAGAAGAGAAATACAGAAAAGTTGATTTTTAAAAATTACTAACGTAATAAATTGCATTTTCTATTACATTTTTTGCTTTATAGTTGAACTACTCTTTTGATGACAGGTATTCAAAATCACTGTCACTACTGAATTTTTATTATTTGTTTTCCCTCCCAGACATTCCATTAATCATCTTGTGTTTTCTTGGTATCTTCTTGTTTTTCTAATGTATTTGTTATATTTCATCTTAATAATAGAACTGAGATAATTTTAGAACTGAAAGAGTTCTTGAAATCCATTTTCCCCAAACACCTCACTTTGTGAATTAGAAAAGAGAGTTCTGGAGAGATTATAATCCTGAAATGATCTGTCTTTTGCTTCCTTTCCTTCTCCCTTTCCAATTGTGATTCACCCACAATGGCTGTTGGAATATGCCATGCCCTGGTATGCTCTACTCATGGAAACTATCAGTCACTGCTCAACTGAAAAGCCACTTAGTCATTTGCTATTTCATCAACCTGTTTTAATTCTGGCATTTCTCTTATGTATATATTTGTGTGTTTGCTTGTTTCTTCACTGCCTCTGCCTCTCCTGTACCCTTTGTAACATAAACTTAATGAGAATTCCCCTAACCTAGCTGTGTGCCTGTCATAGAGGAGTGGGGCAATAAATATTCATGGAACAAAGTAATGAATGAGGTAGAATGATTAGCCCAAAGTCACATACCCAATTATGTCAGAGCTTGGCACTATAATCCAAATCTAACTCCCAGTTCAGAGAAAATGATAACCTAGAGAAAATTGACTCATATTTATACTGCTATTTAGATATTAAGATACTATCTCTGCTATGTCTGTAGACCTTTGCTCATTGAAATTCTTTTTGCTTTTTAGCTCCTCTAACTGTTCTGTGTACTTCACTATTTCCTGATATTTATTCCGGGTTCACCCTACTTCATAATTAAAATGGTTGTTTCACCTTTACACATATGTGTTTATCTTGCCTTGTAAAATGTATCTTGGGGCCTTAAACCCCAGATACTTCATGCTGAATATTTAAGTATATAGCATTTAGCATTAAATTTATTTACAGATGCCCTTATCTTTACTATTCTTATTTTTCTTACTCTTGTTTTAGATGACTACCCATATGGAGAAGTCTATATTTAAGCTGACCATCTACAAAGTAAATAGGTGAATAGAACAAAACTTCCATATGTTACAAAACCCAAAGCTACAAGGCAGAAATGTAATCAATTCTCAGTCCAGGTTCATAAACGACAAACATAAATGTTAAAGTGGCAAAAATGCAGAGCTCTATATATCTCTAGCTTATTGTTCTCACTTCACAAATTAAACCTACCAATATGAAAATGCCAAATGCCCATTGAACCATTTCCAAGTTAATAACATTCTTGTATGAATCCACTTGGATATTTTTTCCAATCTGGCACATTTATTATCATTTCAAACCCAGTCAGTTTGATTATAAATGAAATGCAGTGGCATTTCCAGGGTGCAAACCCTGCAAACTAGATCCAATTACCAATTTTGCAAAATGTGTTTTAGCATGTAATAACTTGCCTTTGTCCACCATAACATTTCAAATGGATTGAAAATGAGGGAGATGATTTTTGTGTGCTAAAGTCCATTCACCTTTCCTTTAGTTTTACAGATATTTGTTTTAAGGTTTTTTGTGTGGGGTGTTTTTCCAGCCAGGAATGTGTCAAATGACGGCAGGTGGAAAGCATAAAAAATGGTTCATTCTATCTTACATATGTAAAAGTTTCAGACTGTAAATATATTATTTTTTATCAGCATTTCCAAATTATGTTCTGTGTAACACTATTTCCATGAAATATTTGTAGATATTTCATGAAAAATAAAGGTTCTTTATAGTAATAAGGGGATTCTATATGCAATATTTCTCACTGAGAAAACCACTCTGTACTATACCATGTTAAAGACTTTTTGGGATTTCTGCAGACAAGAAACATGTCTGAGTTATTTTTTGACTATCAATTTATTTTTTTTTAATCATCACTTTTTAATATCTTTTGAGGTAGAAGAGTCAAATCCAATCAGGAAAATAGAAACCACCCTTGGTATTTCAAATGAAGGGAGTGTATTACAAAGAATGGGACAGTGAGGCGACCCAAAGTTTAGCAACCATCAGGAAGCTATGACCACTTCTAGGGAGAGGGGTGGCATCCTGGAAGCCACCATCTGAGGTTACCGGACCTAAGCATGGTGGGCCTGCCTGAAGAGCTGGGACAACAGCGGTTATGGCTGTCCTGTGGAAGCCTGCAAATGCAGGAAAGCTCCAGCTGCTGCTGGAGACACCATTCTAGGCACAGAGATTGAGGGATAGAAATACCCTACATTCTCCCTTCCTCTGACCTTCCAGGTCTGGCAAGACCCCCTATTGGTTGCTATTAGCCTGAAGATTGGTAAGAATTCCTGGGAAATGCAGTTCCCCTGTGTTACAGAGTAGATAATGAGAAAGAGAGGAAGAATCCGAGGGAAAACAGGAAAAGGACCAGGATATTATCCGGAGTTAGTATTTCATGAAATCCAGCTGGAAATACTGACGTAGGTTTTTAACCACCAACTGGTAATGCAATCAATTTCCCAATAATATGTTTAATGCCTATGATATTATTGAGCACTTTGCATGAACAAGGCACTTTTGTTTTTCTAATTTTTTTAATTCACTTGTATGTATAGCATTAGTTAGAAAATATTAGCACAAATCTAATGGATTCACTTATAGGAATGTCAAGACTGATTAGAATCAACCAAATAAGAACAGTGTTTACTTAGTTACCATCTTGGAAAATTTTCCAGCTAACCAAAATATGAAACCTATCATTTTGGATCCCAGTATATAAAACTCAGTTATCTGATAATAGACAATAATGCTTGTTTTGGGTAATCACTGTTTTCATGTTTGCCTCTGTAACCTGTCATCCAACAGGTATATTTCCTGCCTTGTCTCCAAATCACAGCCAGGTGGACAGTTACATCTACCTGATTCAAGCATGTCTGATTTACAATACCTGAAGTTGCATGATAATTCAGACTAATGGTCGTAACAAAAAGAATTAGATGAGGGGACCTGAACAATACTTTTGATAAATTATATGCAGGTTTACTTAACAAGCAATATAGACACCTGGAGCCATTAGCAATTTGTAGGCCATCTGTGTGATCCTGTTTATATTCCACTCTCTCCTCATCAGGGATTTGTAAACAGATCTCATCCTTCCTTGGTCTCATATATTTTTTTTCTTCAGTTCCACCTAGCAGTTGACATTTATTGGAATCTTATTATGTTCCAGACCCTAAACATTCAAGATTTAAGACCTTTTTACAAATTTAATCCTTATTAAAACCCTGGAGCTAAGAGTTATTATCCCTTTTTTCACAGATGAGGAAAATAAGGCTCCGAAGGGTTGTGCCACAGACTGATAATAAATGCAATATCTCATATTTGAACCTATGCCATATATTATACTGTGTTAAATGTTGAATAACTGTAGAGGCTCTCAAAATTCCTCTTATATCTTGAAACTCTTCATTCACTTACTTGTGGAAGAAGTAATTATTAAGTGCCCGCTCTGTACCAGTCTTGCTGACCTTACAATGACTTTCATTTCAGCAGTAACTATGGATTTGGTTCTCCTTTACTAACTGCTTTTGGCTTTTATAATATATGTTACATCACCCAGTGCTGGGTTTGTTTCCCCTTGTAATCAATTTTCCTTACTATCCTTAAATATGTACTTCCTATGACTGTCTATACGCCTCTCACTTAGAACTCATGCAACTAATCACCCAGTCACCCAACTAGCAGAGGTTGCATTTCCCAATCCTCTTTAGAAACACATTCTAAGTACCTAGGATGCAGGATAAATAATCCCATTAGGTGATCTTTCTTTTCACATAGTCTGACCAACAGAGTTAGACTGGCCATGTAAGTCAGGTGGCGCACAGTGGGCACTCGCATCTCATAGCCACCATGTGTTCAGTCTGTAGTTTCAGTTGTCATACTCATTAACTTCCTTTGTCTGTCCTGATTCTGTCCGCCTCTGCATTCTATCACTAATTGGATGCTTAAGAGCCAAGTTATGTACTAGACACTTTCCATACATTTTCTGATATAATCAACAATACTGATGTAGATATATTACTGTCTCCATTTTACAGATAAGGAAAAGGAAGTAATCTCTTTAGTATGTAATGAAGTTCCTTTTATTTGTTCAATTCAAAACCCTTGGAGTCAACTGTAGTAACTTTCTTTCTCTCATACCCATATTTAATCCAGTAGCAAATCCCATTGGTGCTACTTTCAACATATATGCAGAATCCAAATACTTCTCACCACCGTTACTCCTGCTTCTGTGTTCCAAACCACAATTACCTCTCACTTAGATTATTGCAGTAGCCTTCCAACTAAGTATTTTGCTTCCTCCCTCTGCCCTCATCTCTCCCCAGTCTATGTGTAACACGGACCCTAGCTCTTCAGTCTAGGTATGCAAATAAATGTTTTAAAAATCTGTCAGATCATATCATTTCTCTATTCAAACTTGCCAGTGCCTCTTCATCTCAGAGTAAATGCCAAAGTCCTAAGAATGGCCTACAATGTAGTAAATGATTGTCCCCATTGTTGTTGCATGGCCTCAATTCCTTCCTGTCACCCTCCCCTTGCTTAATCCTCTATAGTTAAACTGGCCTCCTAACTGTTCTCAGCACACACCAAGCATAATAAGAGCCTTTGAACTTGCTGTTCCTTCTCTTATGAAATTATCTGAAATGCTACACAACAATTTGCTGAGAGGGATTAATTTTGGTGGTGGTGGTACAATGAGTGGAAACAAAGAGGGGAAGAGATTTTCATCTTAATTTAATTTATATAGTTAAAATTTAAAATAGGTACGTTCATGGGAATTTAAATTAGTTTTTTTTTTGTTTTTTCCTATGTTATATTTAAACAAGATAGTAAAAATATGAAGTAATTTTATATATCACAACTAGCTGCACATAAATATATGAAAGTTTACACAGAAGCAGATAAAGTCCCCTAAAACAACAAAATTGCACAAATATCACAAAGGCGGTATGTGTCTTGTTAAATTGCTTAGTGAACTAGGCAGGTAATGTATAATTGGAATGCATGAGACCATAGTTAACTTCTAACTGTACACTAGTGTCACTTGGGGAGGGTCTAAATATCCAAATGCCTAGACCACACCCCAGACAAATTAAATGCAAATCTCTGGGAGTCAGGAAAATGTGCCAGTCTTTTCTTCAAGGTTGAGTCCTATATTCAGTCACAGTTGAAAACCACTGACATGTGAGGAAAAAGCTAGATATTTGAAAGTGGTGATGGGAAAACAAGGACTTACTAGGACATAAATTATAATTAGGATTTCCTGTTGCATAAGATAAGGGAGAAGAGAGTTGGGAAAGAAATTCTGAGGCAAAAAGCCAAAGGTTTGTTTAGGATCCCATGAGGTGATCCATTTGAAAACACTGTAGAGCTGTTGTAAAATATGGACCAGGAAGTCTAGTCTCAGGTAAGGCAGTGAAAACATTGAATGACAAGATAAGGAGTCCCCAAATTCAACCCATAGATACTTGGGAGTAACTTAATTACCCTAACTTCCAGTGGGTAATTCAGGATGTGTGAGTGTAAGAAAGACATCAGAGGGAAGCGGCTGTGGCTCAATCAGTAGGGCTCCCGTTTACCATATGGGAGGCCCTGGGTTCGGTTCCCGGGGCCTCCTGGTGAAGGCAAAGCCCGCCCGCACGGCATGGTTAGCTGACCCAGGGAGCACAAGCAGCAAGGGGGGGATAAATTAATAAATAAATAAAATCTTTAAAAAAAAAAAAAAAAAAAAAGACATCAGAGAGATAACATAGGAATTTGTTGGAGTTGTCCTGACATGAGATGATAAAGGTTTGAATGAGGGAAGGTACAAAGAAAATCGAAATAAGTAATTGCACAAGGTTAAACTAAGGAGAAAATACAAGCTAGGTAAACACAATTTAAGCACAACTTGCAGATAAACATCTCATTTACAAGGCAAGCTCTTTGCATCTCAGTTTTAAACACTGTCTAGGCCCACTTAGACTTGCATCACAGTACATCACCTAGGGAAATGAAAATTTGCAATTAACCAGTTAATTCAGGATAAGAACACAGAGATGGTATCTTGTACACAGTGCATGCTAAGTACTTGTAACTTCTTGGAAACCATTGTTCATAAACCCAGCCCTCCTCAACTTCTTAACTAAATATTTTCCCCATTGAAAATGAGAATGGATATATTTCTGCCTTGAATGATGGTGGTTATGGAAGAAGAAGAGGAGGAAATATATAAAATAGAGGGAATTCTGGAAGTACACAGAGATATTCATAGGATGAAAGATTATAAAAATAAAATATTTATCTATTAGTTGTTAAACTTGGCATTTCTGATGTACTGTTTTAATAAACATTTAAATTTTAAGAGATATTTTGTTGCTTTTGAAGAGTTGAGATTCTCTTCGATTAGAAAATAAAGATTATCTATGTAATATCTGTGAAATATTGCACAGCATGGAGGAGACAGTAAATAACAATGAGTAGCTGAGTCACTCACTCTATACACATTTCCTTCCAGTGTTCCTAAAACAACACTGTAAAGGAGCTGTGATTATTCCCATTTTATATATGAAGAAATGGATGTAAGTCAGGTGACATAACTTATTCAGCCTCACAAGAAGTGCTCAAATTGGTTTTAAACCCAGGGTATCAAACACTAGCACTCTATGGGATTGGTTTCTTACTTGATTAAAAACAGAGATTTTTCTCTGAATCTTGAAGGACAAATGGAATAAATTAAATTAGCTCACATATCAATTATGTCTTGATATGACCCAAAATGGGACTTCTCTGTTATGTTATACCAGTTAAACCTTTTAGGTTTTAAAGAGTATACACTACATGAAAAGAAATAAACACTACCTGATATTTGGTAGCCTTTCCATTCCTTCTGTGCCTTCATAATAATTATATAATACAGTTTATTAGATTATATCTACATAGCATATCATAGAGGGAAAGGTAGGCAATAAATTGGTAAATTATGGAGATGGTGGGAGGAATATGTTTTCACTTTAATGGAAAAATTGTAGCCTTGCTACCTTGCTCTTATAAGTAACTTGTGAATTTAATATTCAGATGTTTTGAACAAGCTTCATATTTCAGTGTATTATATTTCACTAAATTAAAATAATTATTTTACTACTATAAATAAAGTAAGACAAACCACAAAAATACCATAATTGTGCACTACACAATTATGTGCACTACATTATTGAGGATGGCATCCTTGTTCATCGCTGGTGGAGGTATGATAGAAAGCTCACAGGAGTAGAAGTATGAAAAGTTGGGCTCCAGGTGCTGGTCTGAGATACACTTTGTATCTGACCTTGAACAAAAATTTATCTTTCCTTGCTTCAATTTACTAATCTATAAATCCAGGGATTTGAAATTGATGATCCTTAAATTTCTACCCTGGTCTTTATATACACTTGTCCCTGGTGGTATGAATGTTGTCCCTTTTTCCAAGCCCTAACCCACATTGGGAATAAACTGGCATTCAAGCTGGCTGCCACAGAGGCTTGGGAAGCAAATGGAAAAAGTCATAAAAGAAAATTAATCTTCAAGTCTGGATTTTCATCTGACATTCACTCTAGACACACTGATATGAATAGAATGAAGCCACAGATTTCATATATGGCCTAAGAAGCTGGGATCACAGCCACTGACTAAGTTTAAAAGTACTTAGGCTTTTTTATTTTATTTTTTTGCTTAGGCTTTTAAAAAGATCTGCCTTATTAAAAAAAAAACAAACAAACAACTAAACAAAAAGTAGATTTTAAAGAAAATTGAATTAGGTTTAAATAATAAAACACTTGATAAAATTGCTAGGTGATATAAAAAGGGGTAAGCTTATCTTTTCACACATATTCCCCTATGTATAAAGCCACTGAGAATTCTCAACCCAAATTCCTTTAGTTATAATGGGCAGTTCCCCAATTTTTGCTACTTCATGTTTTGTCAGACCAATCATTTGAATCTGATTAATAAAGACTTCAATTATAGGCATACTTCATTTTATTGTTCTTAACAGATACTGCATTGTTTACAAATTGAAGGCGTGTGGCAACCCTGTGTCAAGCAAATCTCTTTGCACCAATTTTCCAACTGCATGTGCCCACTTGAAGTCTCTATGACACATTTAATAATTGTTGCAAGACTTTAATAAACTTTTTCATTATTATTAAATCTCTTATGATGATCCGTGATGAGTGACTTTGATGTAATTATTGAAATTGTTTTGGGGTACCATGAACCATGCCCATATAAGTCGGAGAACTTAAATGTTGCATGTGTTCTGACTGCTCTACCAACTGGCCATTCCCCTACCCCTCTCCCTCTCCTCTGGCCTCCTTATTCCCTGAGACACAATGATATTGCAATTAGGCCCATACCCAACCCTACATTGACCTCTAAGTGTTCAAGTGAAAGAAGGAGTCGCATACCTCATTTTAAATAAAAATCCAGACATGATTAAGCTTTGAGAGGAAGGCATGTCGAAAGCCCAGGTAAGTTGAAAGCTAGGGCTCTTGCACTAAGCAATTAGACAAGTTGTGAATGCAAAGGAAATGTTCTTGAAGGAAATTAGAAGTGCTACTCCAATGAATACACGAATGATAAGAAAGTGAAACAGCCTTGTTGTTGATATGGAGAACAGCCTTGTTGTTGATATGGCTGGATAGAAGACCAAACCAGCCACAACATTCCCTTAAGCCAAAGCCTAATGCAGAGCAAAGCCCTAACTCGCTTCAGTTCTATGAAGTCTGAGAGAAGTGAAAAAGCTGCAGAAGAAAAGTTGGAAGTTAGCAGCAGTTTCTTGAGGTTTAAGGAAAGAAGCCATCTCTGTAACATCAAAGTACAAGGTTCAGCAGCAAACGCTGATATAGAAGCTGCAGCAAGTTATTCAGAATATCTAGCTAAGATAATTGATGAAGGTGACTACACTAAACAACAGATTTTCAATGTAGGTGAACCAGCCTTATATGCAAAGAAGATGCCGTCTAGGACTTTCATATCTAGAGAGGAGTCAAACCTGGCTTCAAAGCTTCGAAGGACATGCGGACTCTCTTGTTAGGAGCAAACTGGTGACTTTAAGTTGAAACCAATGCTCATTTACCATTCTGAATATCCTAGGGTCCTTAAGAAAGATGCTAAATCAACTCTGCCTGTGCTCTGTAAATGGAACAAGAAAGCCTGGATGACAACACGTCGGTTTATGATATGATTTACTAAAAATTTTAAGCCTGCTGTTGAAAACTAGTGCTCAGAAAAAAATGACTTCTTTGAAAATATTACTGCTTGTTTACAATGCACCTGGTCACTCGAGCTCTGATGGAGATGTACAACGAGATTAAAGTTGTTTTCATGTCTGTTAACACAACATCCATTCTGCAGCACATGGATCAAGGAGTCATTTCAACTTTCAAGTCTTATTATTTAAGAAATACATATTGTGAGGATAAAGCTGCCATAGTGATTCCTCTGATAGATCTGGTAAAGTAAATTGAAAAATGTCTGGAAGGTTTCACCATTCTAGATGCTATTAAGAACATTCATGATTGATGGGAAGAAGTAAAAAAAAAAAAAAAAATCAACATGAACAGGAGTTTGGAAGAAGTCGAATCCAGCCCTCATGGATGATTTTGAGGGGTTCAAGACTTCTGTGGAGGAAGTAACTGCAGATGTGGTGGAAATAGTAACAGAACAAGAATTAAAGTAGATCTTGAAGATATGAATGAATTGTTGCAATATCACGATAAAACTTGAATGCATGAGGAGTTGATTCTTATGGATAAGCAAAGAAAGTGGTTTCTTAAGATATAATCTACTCCTGGCAAAGGTGCTGTGAACATTGTTAAATTCAAAGGATTTAGAATATTATGTAAATTTAGTTGATAAAGCAGCAGCAGGGTTTGAAAACAATGGCTCCAATTATGAAAGAAGTTCTACTATGGGTAAAATGCTATCAAACAGTGTTGCACGCTACAGAGAAATCTTTCATGAAAGGAAAAGGATGGATTCAGCAAATGTCATTGAATGTCTCATTTTAGGAAATTGTCACCACTTACCCTAACCATCAGCAACCACTACCCTGATCAGCTAGCAGCTATCATCATTGAGGCAAGACCCTCCCCCAGCAAAAAGGTTATGACTTGCTGAAGGCTCAAATGATGGTTAGCATTTTCTTAGCAATCAAGTACTTTTTGACTAGGTATGTACATTTCTTTAGACATAATACTATTGCACACTTAATAGATTACAGTATAGTGTAAGCATAACTTTCAATGCACTGGGAAACCAAAAAATTCATGGGACTCGCTTTATTGCGACATTTGCTTTATTGCAGTGGTCTGGAACTGAAACTGCAATATCGGGGTATGCCTAGTCTATCACCTAATACATTTATTCAGTGGCATCTATTGATATCTGAAAAGGTGAATTAAGCAGCTGGCCAGTTAAGATTTTCCCATCAACATTATACCATGAAAAGATATTCTCCCAAATGCAATGCCTTTGAAATTGGTAAATGAAATCTGGTCGTTATTTTATGTAGCTAGTATATTATAGGCTTATAATGGAAAAATATAGAAAAAAGACAAAACTATGTAGGATTGTTAGGGTATTGAAGTTTGAGAAAAATTAAAAGTGAAATATATTTTTCTTATATATCAGATTGGCAAAATTTCAAAAGCTTGACAATACATTTTGTTGGTTAAGCTGCAGGGAAGCCATTACTCTCATAAATTGCTTGTGGGAGTTCCAAACATTACACCATAAATGGAGGGGAATGTAGAAATATATAACAAAGTTACTCATACATTTATTTTTTGAATCAGTAATCATACTTATAGGAATCTACTTTGCGGATTCTCTTCCATAAGAGCAAATGACTGACTATATGTACAAAGTTTTCATTGTGGCATTATTTGTCATAGCAAAAAAAAGAAACAACCTAAATGTCTACCAATAGGAGACTAACTGAATACTATATGGAATATTCACATGAATGGTTTCTATGCAGATTTAAAATAAAAAATAAGAACTTATAGGAAGTAATTTCTAATTAGTAAGTAGAAAAGAAAAAAGTTACAGAAATCTCTATGTAGTGTATTAACTAGTATAAGAGAGAAGATAGAAAAACAGATATACAGGAATATTTATCATTTACATTTAAATATATATCCTTATGATTATATACCATATATATTTCATAAATATGTATTTCATATGTGTTATTTTGCTGTAAAGTAAGTTATGTTTATTGAGTCAACAGTATTAGTGATAAAATAATTTTTCATTTTTATTTTGCTATACATTATGCAAAGTGATTTTGCATATATTATTTTACTTATCCACATTGCTATTTTAAGAAATTTCAACACTTAACTCTGTTCCAGGAAAATTAAGCAGTTTGTGGGAGTATAGAGGTCCATGTTGTTAAACAAAAAGTCTAACAAAGAAGAACTTGCTAAAAAAGAAATACATTAGAAATGCTCATATTTCTTTTAAAGTTATATAAAAATAATAATTAAATTATGTTATCATCTGGGCTGATATAAATATGCTGGAAATATAGATCTATTTTAATATTGCAACAGAAAACAACAGTGTCTGTTTTTTTTAAGATTAGGGTAGAAAATTTATTCTAAACATTTCCAGGCTAGATAATGGAGACCAACCTGCATTTTGCCACCATGTACTTCTTTCATCTTGTACAATATATCTTTTAAATATAAAATACCATGATTGAGAGGTGTTTTCCTAGATACTTATTACAAAATGACATAAATTACTCTTTATAATTATAGTAAAATCCTCCACATTCATATATATCTAAATCCACTCCCTGACCTTGCTTTTAAATTCTGCTATTCAGTATCAGATGAGTCTCCAAAATCAAGCCCCATTTCCTGCCACTGTCTTAATTTAGGCCATTGTCCTACTTTGTGTGGATTTCAACTATCTGTCTCTAGCCAGTTATAATCAACTTCTATAGCTTTTTTCATAATTATCATCTAAAATCATATTATTTGTTGCATATTCCTTTTGAAGTTTAAGATGCTTTTCAAATACTTTACCTTGGCTCAGTTACAAGCTCCCTTTCCAATTCCCCTCTTGTTTTCTTCACTCAGCAATGACTCTTCTTTGAATATCTTATCTAAAATATCTTATGTTCTGTGAATAATTTCTCATTCCTGTGTTCAAAACCAGTTGCTCCATCAGCCATGTTCCCATTGCACTCCAGTAATGTATGGCCCATTAAATCTTTAATGTTCTGTATTTCAATGAGCATTTATATCTTGGCCTTCAGATTGAGGGTTGTGCCTGGACGCCAGCAGTTGCTTCTGGAAAAGAAGTGAGAACTTTGTTTTGCCTTAAAAAAACACAAAATGTCTTGTATATATGGCCAGTACTAGTGAAAATACAAAATAATAATTTTAATGCCCAAACCAACCCTTATAAATCTTTTAAAATAGGGGCTAACTGGGAGCCACACAGGTCTCCTGCTAGCCAAGAAAGAAGAAAATATTGAACACGGGTGACACTGGGAAGAGATAATTTCCAAGAGTAGATCTGATGAGACTATTCTTAGACCACATACTTCAAACTACGTGCTGCTCTGCCATTCCCATAACCTTTCCCAATTATTCTTTAGGAAATATCTAGTTTAGAGTAAACTGTCTATATTCAACTATGATTAACAATTTAGAAATGAATCAATTTGTCAAATAAAATATTACAAAGAATAAAAGGTAGATGTGGAAAGGTAGGTTCAAAATACATATTTAAAGAATTATACCGGAAAGGAGAAAGTAGTTTTTAAAAGTGTGTTTTGATTATCTTAAAGGCATTCATGAGCACATAACTTTTCGGAAGAATAACTCAAAGAAAAAGGAAAAGAAGTCAAAGAAAAAATGATAATACAGCAGAAGGAAGCAAAATGGTGAACTACCATAACTCTGGAAAGAAATGAAGGAGTAAAATTAAACCATTACAGAAATGAAAGTCACATAAGAAGAGCAAACACACAATTTTTACTATGTTTCAAGCACTATTTTAAGAATTTGATTTATATTAGCTCATTTAATTTTCACAGCAAATCCATGAAACAATTATTGCTTGACTGATGAAGAAGCTGAGCCACGGAGTAATCCATCCAAGGTCACACAAGTGGCACAAAGAGATTTGTCCTCAGGCAGTCTGGCTCCTGAGTCAATATCTCAAACCCCAAACTCTCCTAACTGAAAGGTAAAATAAACATTTTTTAAAAACAATGTCAGGGTTCGAGTGGAGAGTTTTGACAAAAGTGAACAAAATTAAATGGAAAATAATGCAAATTTAACCTAGCCTTATTTCTTTGGCACCTCTCCATATCAGCACACTTGGACATATCCCATTCTTCATAAAAGCCACAGAATATTCCAATGCATGAGTGAACCATAATTAATATAACCTGTCCTCTATTGATGGTCACATATTTTGTGCATTTGTACAGGTACTCTATCAGATAAAATGCTGCCTCAGTGGGTATGCACATTTCAAACTTTGGTACACATTATTAAATCACCTTCCCTTAAAAAATGCACCAATTTGCATGTTAGGAGCAGTAAGCAAGAGTCTTCTTTCCTACACATTACCAAGAGTGAGCATGTTTAAACTTCAACCTTCTTCCAATATGATATGCAAATAATTATATCCACTTATTTTAATTTAGTATTATGAGGTATATTAATTATCTATTGCTGTGTAACAAATTATCCTAAACTTGGCAGCTTAAAACAACCAACATTTATTATCTCACAGTTTCTGTGAGTCAGAATCCAGGCATGGTTTAGCTGGATGCTTCTGTCTCAGGGTCTCTCACAGGGTTGCAATCAAGGTGTCAGAGGCTACAGACTTCTAAAGTTTCACTGGAAGAGAGTCTGCTTCCAAGCACCCTCACATGGTTGCTGGCAGTCTTTGGTTCTTTGCACATGGACCTCTCCATAGGCTTCTCGTGTCCTCAAGTTACTGCAGCTGTTAATACAAGAAAGAAGGAGACAAAGATCAAGAGAATGTGGCCAAGAAAAAGTGAGGGTCTTTTGGTACTCTAATCATGGAGGTGATATCCATCACTTTTGTCACTCTCTATTTGTTAGAACGTAACCACTAGATAAAGCCTGTCCTTAAACAGAGTAATTACACAAAGACTTTTAATACTAAGAGGTGAGGAGCACTGGGAGGCTGCCTTAGAAGCTACATAGCACATAAGGGTTGAAGAGTAAATTTTTCTGTTTTTGACCGTGTATGCATATGTATATGTGTGTGCCTGTATAGCCATAAAGACCTTGTTACATGTTTATATTTTCAAGTTGATCCTTTATGTTGTCTAGATTTATTGCCACACTCTGTGAGACCTTCCTTATTGTTAGAATATTTTCAAACAGTTCAAAACTAGCAAGGTTTTCTTACAAAAATTTTTAGGATTATTTTTATATTTAAATGTTTTACTCACCTGAAAATGTTGATGGCCTAACAGTTGAGAAAAGGATATTGTTTTATGTATTTTATCCAAATGGTGAGTCAGTTGTCTCAAAATATTTATTAAATAATCCTTCTGTCCCGGCCATGACTTGAAATGTACTGTGGTAGCATCTTACCCTAGTCTGTTGAAAATAAATAATTTGCTCCTCAAATTCCTGGGTTTACTTAATATTACAAAATAGTTTTAACAGACAAGAACAAAGATTTTTTTCGGTGTTTTGAAAAAATCATCTAACTCTACATGTCATTGAACCATTACTTTAAATATTCAACAAGAATAATATACATTGTTTCTGCCATCACGTGTCATATGACTTGAACTCTTAAGGAATTAATTACCTGATTAATGTTGGTAAAAGCTATATATCTACTTATTGGAGCAGATTTTTCAAACAATAAACAATCACTCAGCTATATATCTACTTACTGGAGCAGATTTTTCAAGCCATTAAACAATCATAATTTCTCATGTTGATGGTGAAAAACTTCACCGTCAACATGAGAAATTAATATTTTCTTAAGAAAATATAAAATTGTTTACACATCTAAATTCTTACCCCTACTCACCCATGACTCTGGACTGTTGCTGTCAGGCCTTCTTGAGAGCTATCACTTGCCAATTACCTATGACTAATTTGGAAAATAACCTTTTTCCTTCAGTTTCTCAAAACTCTACTCTATACCCCCTCTTTTCTATCTGAAAACTTTTCACAGGATTCCATTTTGCCTGTAAGAACATGATAGGGTAATGGTGGTAATATAAGAACATGATAGGTTTCATAATTTCATAATTTCTTGGCATGTCCTGGCAAGGTATTCTAGTGCCCCTCTCTAACATGGGAGGATACATGGTAGATGTATTGCTCTCAGCTATTAAAATAGGATAGTTATCTCTATGTTCCTTATTGTTATTATACTTGTTATTATACTTACCTTAATTATTATGCTTAACTTGCTTTCTGACTATCAATAATTATGTCATTTCATCTATTTGATGGTTATTTTCTTGAAGTCAGGGTGCATTTCATATTTCTTGTATGCTCCACAGGAATTAACAGAGTGCCTTACATATGATAGATAATGAAAAATATTTGTTGAATAAACTGAATCATGATGCTTTAGTAGGTAAATATTGTCTATGGCTCTTGAGCCTCCCGGCTTCTGTTTTCCTGCAATCCTCTCTCTCACATTGTAGAATCAAATATACTGGCTGAAAGAGATTTTTTTATACTAGGCATACATGAAATTTGTCCATTGTTACACAGTTTTTGCTCAATGCATAGTCTACATTAACTGACATTACTCTTTGTTAGAATATAAGGAACTTGAACTTTTATTTGGAAAGAAGCACTCATTTCTTCATAGCTGAAAACTTGAATAGTGTGTTGGTTATAGATAATTCCTTGCCCAATATAATTATATCAGGTAGTTAGAGGCTACACTATAATAAGTCACATAGATATGCTCTTCGACTGTCCACTGTCATCTTTCTGCACACATTTCTTCTTCAACAAAGTGAGATTATGATAAACATCAATTTAATGTTTGAGAAATGACCACAATGTAGGGCTTCAATGGGGGTCATCTTAGCCAATCACTAAAACTGTATAAGGGATCCAAATGAATTCAAGTCATCATTTCCAATTAAATCTCCCTGTTTCAGTTTGCCAAAGGGCTGCTGATGCAAAGTACCAGAAATGTGTTGGATTTTATAAAGGGTATTTATTTGGGGTAAAAGCTTACAATCCCAAGGCCGTGGAAAGTCCAAATCAAGGCATCAGCAGAGATGCTTTTTCACCAAAGTCAGCTATTGTTGGTCCTAGAGTTGTTGCCACGTAGTGAAGCAAGATGGCCACCGATCTCTTTGGGGCTCTCTCCCTTGCCCCCCAGAATCTACCGTCTCTTGGAGCTCAGCTGTGAGCAACCAGACATAGGGCTTGTCTCTTTCCTGGCCTTCTATATCAGTCTTGGCTCTTCCTCTCTCTGTAGCTATCAGGCATATAACAGGCCTGGTGTCCTCTTGACCTGCTCTGTGGGCCCAGCCTCTTTGAGCCTCCCGGCTTCTGTTTTCCTGCAATCCTCTCTCTCACATTGTAGAATCAAATATACTGGCTTCTTTTTCCTGTGTCTGTCCCTGTGAGTCCGTTTATATCAGACCCATCAAGGGTGAGGGGACTCAACCTTAGTCATGCCCCCTGACCTAGTCCAATCAAAAGCCCTAAACTAAGCAATCCTATCAAGTAATCTAATCAAAGACTCTTCAAATGAATTTAATACAATCAAAGGGTATCACACCCAGAGAAACAGATTAGTTTACAGAGATAATATTTCTCTTTTTGGGATTCAAAAATTAATTTTAAACCACCACATTACCTAATATTGTCTTCCAAAATTGTGCCCTCCTCTCAAATTCTATGGCCACATCTATATTGCAGCATTATGATCTTTTATCATGTGGGTAATTACAGAAATAATGCATGCAATGCTTACCACTGTAAAAACACAGAAATTGCAGCTACTTAGGAAATTGAAATAAACTATAAATTGATCATTTAGAGATAACATTTTGGTGTATCTTTCCAGTTGTGTTTATTTGCATATAATATGACTGTGTTGTATACATATCCACTTTTCATTTAATGTGTCATGAATTTTATTTTATGTCAACATGTGTCATGAACATGACAATGTAACTAAATATACTTCTTAAAGATCAAATTCAAAGTCTTCATAAAACTTAATTTTTCCATATTTATTTACCAATTCCTGATTTTTGATAATTTAAGCTCTTTCCAAGATCTTGTTATTATAAAAATTATTGCAATGAATACTTATGTGCCTTGGTTTGTACACACACATTCTATTATGTCTGATGCACATAATTCTGTAGTTCTTTTAGTTGCTGTGTTGGTTTATATTAAATTCTATCCACTTTCCCTGACTCCATCATTTCAGACTCTCTTCACTTTACCATGTGAGTGATCTTTTTACAATGCCATTTGTATAATGCTGTTCCTCAGTTTAATAATCTTCAATGACTCCCCATTGTCAATCGGCATGTTTAAAAGATCAAAGCATTGTTCTAATCTTCACATCTTCCCTCCTCCCATTTCTATTCTCTTGATTTTTACCTGCAGGCTTAATTCCCCAAATTCCCAGAGCAATGCTGGTGATTTGATTCTTGAAAGCATGCATTCCTCAATAAATGCTATTAAAATTCAGAACCTTCTTCCAATGGCAAAAAAAAAAAAAAAACCACAAAAAAAAATGTAGATGACTTTTACGATGAATCAGAATTTGTGATTCTCACTTAGCCATAAATTCAAACTGTTTCATCTCAAATAGACATGGTTTGGCTGATGTGAACATTTCACAAAATAAGTGGTAGGAAACAGTTTTGATGAAGAAAGTAGTACCCAGAGGAAGCATTTAATATTACCTTTTAGATGTAAAAGCAGAAACTAAGGTGCAGAAGAATAAACTTACTTTTTATACTGCCTAGCTAGGCAGTCTCTTTCTAAGGAAAGCAGTAAATATTGATTATGGGTTAAAGGCAATTAAAATAATGGACCTGTAGTTGGCAACACATGCCAGATAGTTCTTGGCACTGACAACATTTACCACATAAGCAATGACTGTCAAATTTAATGAACAAACACATTTTCCAGGAAAAAGCATTTAATATTCATTTGCCTAGCACAGGCTGCAGTCAATTTTAGGTTTAACACTTAAAAAATAAAGACAAGGGGCAGATGTTGATTTAAAAAGACAAAATGGGAGCACCTTTAAAAATCCATTTGGAATTGAAACTTTTTCACAGACTCTATAAAGCTGATAAAACAAAGCATTTGTCTCAGTAGTAGAAGAAACAAGCTCATTTATGCTGTCTAAGACTATTATGTGGACCCTCCCATTTGGTTATATCACCTTTGCCAATTTGACAAAGAATGAAGAAAAAAAGAAATCCTTGTTTTCAGGATTTATGCTTGTAGGATATGGATTGCTCATATTTCTTCATAGAAATTCTTTTTGTTATTTTTTAAAATTTACATTGTTGTATTTATGTAATCTACTATTAAAGGGGTTCAGAAGTAAAACTCATGCTTCAAGATGAATAGCTATTGGTATGACACATAGGGTCCACAGCTAGCAGAAGATTGGATGTGGTCTCAGTTTGGATCCACTTAGAATAAAATCCTTCTCATCAGTTTTTGGAAAATAAACTGAAGATAATCAGAGAGGCAGAGAGAAACAGAGATAATCGGGAGGTACACACTAGAAGGAGAAGGTATTGCTGGGAAAAGTCATTCAACAGACAACACTGTAGAAATTCAGCACACTAAAAATAAAGTGAAGACTTTACTAAAATATCTACTAGGAGCAATTTCAGACTAACAGGAAGACAATTTCATATGATTACAGGAAATACTATCCCTGTCATGAAGGACAGAGGATACAACATCCTGGCATAAACAAAATTAAAATAATAACTAAAATTTTGGGCACCCACATACAAGAAACATTACATATATTATATTTTTTAAGCCTAACAGAATAGATATTATTTTGCCTCCCTCTTCATATCCAATTAAGCACAAAATTTTACTCTTATAATATTGCTAGAATATTCCCCTTTCTCTCCATTCTCTGTCATGTTTCTAGTTCAGGCTACCATCATTTCCCACTCAGAATATTATAGAATTCCTTGTCTCCAGTCTTGCATACTCCTAATCTATTCTCTACATGGCAGCTTGAAAATTTTTCCTAAATCTTTGTATATTTTCACGTAAGAACCCAGCTTAAAATTCAGAAGTGGCATCTTTTTATCTTCAACATGAAGTGCAAAATCTATGGCATGGCATCCAAAACCTTTCACGATACAGTCCCTGATTACCTTTCCAGGCTCATTTCTAAGCTTCTTTCCCATCCCAGATCCTACTGTTCCTTATGCCATTTATGCCAAGTCAACCACCGTTGTTTCAAACCCCTAAGTCTTCTTTCTCCTCTGAACTCTTGACTATTCCATGTCTTCTGCCAGGATTTATTTATATCTGTGTTTTGCTTAGGTAGCTTCTACTTATAGTCTTGGACTCATCTTAGTTTTTTTCTCTTCTAAGACGCTTTCTATAATGATTTCCTGTTTATATTTATTATTTCCTCCAGAGATTCCCATAATATCATCCTGTACACTGTCTTGTAATGCTTATTATAAGTTTTACATGGTCTCATTCGAGGCCATGGGCATAACTAAATGATCAGGAATGAGGAAGGGATAAGCATCCAAAGTCTGAAGAGTACACACAAAGGAAATTTGTTAGATGAAGGCAATGTCGGCCTGCATTATAACTTGTTCTAAGCATTGCCTTGGTGATGATCATAATGATGTAGGTGACAGAATTTTGGGGGTTGAGGGCAACAATTTAGTGGAATGTGTAGGGACAGTTAAAACAATAGAAGTCAATATGGGAAAGGATATTGAATAATATGAAACAAAGAGAATAATAAAGAATTCCTCAAATTGTGAACTAAAGAATGAGGTAAGGACTAGAAAAATTCTCCAACACATTCAGCTTTGTGAAAAGCAGGTTTCTCTCCCCTTTTTTGCTAGCTTACATCATTTTTAAAATTGCATTTAATGAACCACTGTTAGAAAATTAGGTTACATTTTTTACTAAATGTTTTAGTGGAAATAGACTGCTTGTTATTCTTACTTTTCCTATACTGTTTTTCCAAAGATATTTATCTGTAAGTATCTAACAAGTTAACATGAACTGCTGTAGGAAATGGGAAATAATTAATAGGTATCTTGTTTATCTTAGCTAATGCAAACAGCATGGAGACCTGTAAAATAATGAAATAGTTTTATTGTGTGGTTTAGGGCTATTGGTGGCATCATATTAGTCAAACCTCATATGCCCAGAGCTCTCTGCAAACTCCTCCCCTACATATGTTTTGTTTTCCAGTCACAGCGGTCATCTCAGCCTCTCACGAATGGAGTTTGTGTTGCTCTGTATTGATACCTTTGTACAGTTGTTACAGCATAGAGTGCTAGAGTACAGTCGCTATCTCTCTCTACATGCCTCCAAACCCACTTGTATTCAAAGACCAGTTTAAATAGTACCTCTTTATAAGTCATTTCTTGGCCAATCCCTTTTGAAATGCTTTCTCCATGCTCTAAACTACAACAGGACTTTTCATCTATTCATATAGTGCCATTTATTAAGGATAACCAAACATAAATGAGGCTAAGTCTTTCATATTACTGGTAAAATGGAACTGAGGCAGAATTGATAATTCAAAAATACTTAGCAGGGGAATTGAACACCTGCTTCCCATTACGAGGTCCCGGGTTCAATCTCCAGTACTTGCTTAAAAAAAAAAAAAATAGCAATCAAAGTATTATTAAAATAAGTATTTTGCTTTTGGAGGTAATTCTTTGAAGGCAATCAAATGGACATACACATTCTATTAACATTTTTATAATTATCAAATTGCTGTAAAGATATTCCTTTGAAAGCACTAAGCAAATCATTGTACATAAAGCAAATACTCTTGTCGTTTCTTAGCCAATCCATACTGAAATTTTATTCCCCCCTACCCTAAACTATCATGTTTTTATTTAATGTTTTATATTAACTACAACGATGCAAACATGAGATTGAGTCTTTAGTGACTGGTGAGGTTTTTATGCTGTCATTCTCCAATGTGATTGAGAGTGCCCAACTCATATCCTGGTCATCCCCCCACCCCCACCCCACATATTTGGTTAGGCTCTGGCTTCTCCTTGCCTGGCCACTCCCATTAAGAGTGAGTTCCAGCTTGTCCTAGAGGCAGAAGAATAGCAGGTGGGTACTGTTTCTCCCAGAGGCAGCTTGAGGCCACAAGAAGTACTCCATTTCCACACAGCAGCTATGGACATGATGAAAGTTTTAGGATCTTCTGGGTCATTGAGTCCTGGTGAGCATTCTGATTCGTTGTCCTAACAACTATGCCCTTTTCTCTTCTCCACCAGCGTTCACCACATCTACCATGAAGGGCTAGCACCTATAACTCCTGGTATCCTCCTTTGGCTTGGACTCCTCTTTGTTTCTTCTCCTCTGTGGCCTGGGAGGGAAGAAGGAAGCATAGAGTCTGCCTTTGCTTTTGTCATACTCTGTGAGCCCAAGTCTCTCCATAAAGGTCCACTCCACTAAAGGGAGTAGAATGGTTTTAAACTCTCTAACTTTGCAACCAGAAATTTGGCATTTAATAAAAGCAATAGAGGTGAATAAATGTAGATTACTATTATTATTCATAGAAGGAGTTATAATTGTGAATTTTTAAGAACATATAAAATACTTTCCTTGAAGTTTCATATATTCACTGAGTATATTGGTTTCTTTAGCCTTACTTTCTTATAAAGTTTCTCCATTTCTTCTCCTTATAATAGAAGGATTTTCAGTAAACTGTCCTGAGTGGGACTTCTGCTCTCATTTCTCACTGGTGAGTACCAATGCCTAATGCACAGATACAAGAGCTAGTGCTTACTCTGGAAGCCAGATAAAAAGCACTAACATTACAGTGTGTGTATGAAAGGAAGGCCAATTAACAGTTTAGTACAGTTACATTAAGTCATTAATGTGTACCAAGCTTGTACTAATGCATGGAGGAAAAAAAATAGCTATGGCACAGTCTCATCTTAAATAGTGTCCACAGGGAATATAAATGTAAAGAAGGAATTACTGACATTATGGAGACAGCAGAGGAATATGATAGAGTCTGGAGGAGACAGAATGTCACGGAGCCCATCCAGGAAAATAATGTGTGTTCTCAGCTTTCACATCCAAGCAATGAGAGGAGGTGCATGAGAAATGTATCATATACATAAGACACAGAATGAATGAGGTGTTTGTATGTCTATGTTTTGTGCTACTGTATAAAAATAAATGAGGTGGTGGAAAGGCTTGAGAGATAAACCAGGGTCTTATATGGAGGATTTTGCATGCCATACAATTAATGTGGCTTCATTATTCATGTAGGCTACTGGGAAAGAGAAAAGAATTTTAGTCAGCCATGTTTCAGAGGTAAATTTGTTTCTGTGTGGGTTGGAGGATGGATTAAGGCTGCAGGGAGGAAGGGAGTCACAGGTGCTAGTAGAAACCTGCCACTTGGGTTTTACCAGTGTCCAGTTAAAGCAATATTTAAGTACAAGTAGATGCGAACAGTAATAAAACCATATTTTCAGCTTTAAGAGATTCATCTTGTTTTCTAGCAAATATAGTAAGAGTGAATTGCAAAAATGTCAGCAGGAAGATTAACTGAAGTAATGTCTTTGAAATCTATTTTAAAAGCCCTCAAGGAACCGTTTTAGAATGTAAAATATTAGTTTGAGTGTTCAATACATAATTTCAATAAAATGACTTTTAAATCAAAGAAAAATGAGTCATTGTTTATTAAATAGAATATTAATTATTACCCTAAGCCCAACTTATAGAAAACATCACAAAATGAAATAATGGAGTAAGTTATCTAGAGAGGGCATGCCATTTCTAATACTAGATATACCTGAATATAAGATAGGCAGCCATTTTAAAAAACTAATTTAGGTATATCTGCGAAATAAGTAAGATGGAGAAAAATAGCCTTTTCTCTTATTTCCTTTCCTCTTATTCCATTTTTGTAACAGTAAGCTCATTTTCTATCCTGAAGATCTTTGAATATGAACTTGAAAGAGGAAGAATTAATGGACTTGGAGGAGAGTCTTATAACTGATTCCAAAACTTTTCTAGACATATTTCTATTTTTATTGTCACTGTATGTAGGACAAACATTTTAATGATGTGTTTCTATATAAAAGAAATGTTTACATAATACAGGAATAAGAGACAGCAGTTTTTCTTGACTATTCTATTTAACATTTACATATGCAGTCATTTTATATGAAAATAATGTACATATTATTTAATTCTAAAATTCTTCTTGCACATTTTGATGATAAAATGATGGCTCTGAACAGGAGCTCAGTAAAGAAACAGAAATACTGAGTAATTCCAATTTAAATACTACCAGGGATTTTCTAAATATAATTAGAATTATGGTAAGATTAAGAGTCTTGCTCAGTGCAGTGGAGGAGGAACTGTCCAGAAGCTGAGTCCTGAGAGACTTACCAGATGAGAGAGGGAAATAGGGTAAGGTTGTGAGAATATGTATATAGGTCGGTCAAGAACCCATCAAATTTACTCCAAAGGTTTAATCAAGTCAGAAAATCAAGATCAGATCTTGGGAAATGTAATTAGATATTGCTGACCTGAGGATATACCCATTTTTATATAGGGCATTTCTACCCAAGCCATCTTTACTCCATTGTTATATTTACTGGGCCATTATCATTTTGTGGTAACTTAAAGGCACTACATGGTCTCTGATAATTATATTCTAAAACATAAAATTCCATTCCTCTTTTAAAAGTTCAGGTTTTGTTATCTACTTCATTCTGATTCGAAAGCCTTTCTTACCTTTTCAAAGTAAAAAGCTAACATCATAATATATGGCACACACATAATATCTGCCAGGCACTGTGCCAAGGGTTTTCCAGATATTAACTCATTTATCATTTACAATAACCCTCTCAGGTAGGTACTTTTGGGGGAAAAGATGTTAACTTTTCCAAGGTCATAATGTTCATGGGTGCGAGAAATAAGATTCAAGCCAGGTCTGTCCAAACTTTGAGCTGAAGATTTTAGCTACTAACATTTAACCCCCTCCCTTAGGAATTAATATCCTGAAGTGATTTCACATTGTTTGTTTGTTTGCTTGTTTATTTATTTACAGCAAAAACTAGAGCACCTCAAGGAAACAAGCAACCCCATTTTAAAAAAAATATATGTACCTCTATTTTATTAGTAGTTTCATACTCTACAATATGGTAAACATAAATGTATGTTCAACATTAATTTACCTGTAAGAGGACAGATAGTACCTCTAGGTCAAGATGGTAAAGTGATGGTTCAAATTTGCTGCTTTTCATTCTTCAAATCACGTTGAAATGCAATCAAAATGGAAACAAAACTATAGTAATGCTAGAAAACAGGGAAAAGGAGCATCCATAAAAATATTTTGATTTTTTTTCGTCTGTGGTGTACAGTAGATATTATTGGAGTGACACTGAAAACAGAGGCAGAGCACAGGTATCACAACACTTGTGTAGGAGCATGCTGCTGCAGAGGTGAGTTTCAGAGGTCAACCCAAATGACAACTAGACAAAAATCCAACCTCAGAGTCAGCAAGAGCTGGAGGTAGGAGCAGGCCTTGGGGCAAGTAACTGGATAATTAATTGAAAGACGGCTAGATATGAGCCAGCCCAGGCTGAGTGTATACAGCAAATCTGCTGAGGTAATAACTACTGGAAAAGCTGAGCAATCACAGCTCTATAATTAATGGGTGGATGCAGTCTATCTTCAGGGGCTACTAAGATGTGCATTTGGATGGGAAGGAGAATTAGGGATAGAGTGCTAAGGACTTGAGGCACACACACAGGGACAGAAAAGCAGAGGCACAGCGAGGGAAATGCAGTTTCACCCAACGGCAAAGTACACTAAAGCTCTCTGTTTTTAGTTAAGGACATTTCTAAATAGGGCAACTGTAGGAGAATGCAAGCTTTTCTAGATTACCCCAACCCATTCATCCTGAAGGAAAGGCAGCCTGTAGGTACAACTTGTCCATATACTCACAGAGCCCTACAGTCAGAACTTCCATTCAAGAGAGTCCTAAAGAAGGAATCGGCTTCCATAAGTAGTGAGTAATTCCATCTTACTTACCCATAGCAACATAGCTATCAATTTATCATCTCTCATTCTATCTATATCATTTATCATCATTATCTCCACCTATCTCCCTAGATAGTGATATTAATTGATATATCAATATCTAGATTGATAATGCACATACACATGCACACACAGAGGAAACTGAAAAAATACCAGACATGTATGGGAATAAAATATGATAAAAGGAAAGAAACTAAGAAAAACAAACTAAATAACTGAGTGGGGAAATTGAACTGATGTAAGAAATAGAAGAAATTCAAAAATTCAAATTACTATTTGAGAGAGACTCAGGGGAATTTCTATAAATGTGGGGGGTAGACGTCTCTGAATATAAGCAATTAGAGAATCTACTAGAATTAAACTATGTTTACTGAAATTAAAATAGTAATAGTAATTTTTAAAAAAGATTTATTTATTTATTTATCCCCCCCCATTGTTTTGGGCTCACTGTCTGCTGTTTGTGTATTCTTCTCTGCTTGTCTTCTCTTTAGGCTGCACTGGAAACCGATCTTGGGACCTTCCAGAGTAGGAGAGAGGAGCTCAATCTCTTGTGTCACCTCAGCTCCCTGGTCTGCTGCATCTCTTATTGTCTCTCCTTCATGTTTCTTTTTGTTGAGTCATCTTGCTGCACCAGCTCTTGGCAGGGGCCAGCACTCCTGCACAGGCCAGCACTCCTGCATGGGCCAGCACTCCACATGGGCCAGCTCTCTGCTTGGGCCAGCTTGCCTTTCACCAGAAGGCCCCAGGAATTGAAACTGGTAGATGGGAGCCCAATCACTTGAGCCACATCCGTTTCCAGTAATAGTAATTTAATGGAAGAATATCAGAGAGAATATAACTGAGAACTCAGTAATCTGGAACAAAAAGTCTCCTTTGATCTTGGCAAAAAGTTAACAATGGAAATTATGATATAAAAGTAAAGAGAAAAGGAAGATTAAGAATATCAGATATTTGACTAATAAGTAGAAAACAAAATATATGGAATGAAAGTAATAAAAAACATGACTACTTTTGATTTGTCTAATTTTAGATGGCTATTATTTTAAAAATGGAAAATAAGCATTGGAAAGAATACAGAGAAAATGGAAATCTAGTGCATTGTTGGTGGGAATGTAAAATGATGCAGTCATGGTGAAAAACAATATAGTGGTTCATCGAAAATTATATAAAGAATTACCATTTGAACCAGCAATTCCACTTCTAGGTATATATGCAAAGAACGTAAAGTGAACACAGTGTTGGAAACAAATACTTATACACCAATGTTTATAGCAACATTATTTACAATAGCTGAAAAGTAGAAGCAACCCAAGAGTCCATGAACAAATGGATGAATAAACAAAATATGGGTGTATTAGTCAGCTAAAGGGGTGCTGATGCAAAATACCAGAAATCGGTCGGTCTTTATAAAGGGTATTTATTTGGGGTAGAAGTCCACAGTTACCAGGCCATAAAGCGTAAGTTTCTTCCCTCACCAAAGTCCATTGCAATGTGTTGGAGCAAGACAGCTGCTGACGTTTGCCAAGGTTCAGGCTTCTTGGGCTCCTCTCTTCCTGGGGCTGTGTTTCTCTCTGGGCTTAGCTCCTCTGTTTTCTCCACAAGGTCAGCTGTAGACTATAAGGTTCTCTAGCCTTTGCTTCTCTTCACAAGGCCATCTGTGGACTCTCAGGCGAATGGCTCATCTTACCCCAGGGCCTACTCTCCTTCCTCACCAGAACTCCAACATCAAAACTGCTCCCTCTGTCCTTTGCCTTGCCTTTTATATTTGATTCCTGCCCCACCAAGAGGTGGGGCTCAATGCCCTACTGACGTGGCCCAGTTAACACCCTAATCATAACTTAATCATGCCCGGATTAGCAGACCAGTTTACAAGCATGATCCAATATCTATTTTTGGAATTCCTAATTACATCAAACTTCCAAACTGCACAATGGAAAATTATTACCCCATAGGAAAGAATGAAGTTCTGAAACACTGTGACATGGGAGGGCCTTGAAAACATTATGATCAGTGAAATAAGCATGATGCAAAGGACAAATATTGCATGATGGTATTTTGGGGGGAAAAGAGCTTGTTTTTCCAAGGTCACAAAGTTCATGGGTGAGAGAAATAAGATTCAAGCCAGGTCTGTCAAAACTTTGAGCTGAAGACTGATGTCACTTTATAAGACATGACTAGAAATAGCAAATTTGCAGAGACTGAAAGTAGATTAAAGGTTACCAGGAGAAAAGGGGAGAGAGAAGTGGGACTGTATATTTAGTGGCTATGGAGTGCGGGAAAATAAACTTAATTAAAAATAAATAATATGTGAAAGAAAAACCTGGATTTCCACTCAAAAGGACTCAGAGCCCCAAGAAAGAATACATTTTGAAAAGGAAAAAAACATATAGAAATAAACTGTTGAAAGTTACAAATACCAACGGAAAAAAATCAAATAAGCTTCCTGAGCACAAACACATCTACTAAAGAATAAAATTAAGTTGGCATTGGATTTCTCTTTACAAAATTAATGGTAGAACATAATGAATGCCTACCAAGTTCTGAAAGAAAAAAGTTGAATTTACAAATTCATATCCATTCAAGCAATTCTTCAAGTACAAATGTAAAGTCAAGAAATTGGAGACATAAAAAAAACTTGGAAAGAATTCTATTTATTTTTTGAAAATAAATACATAGAGGTATAACGGCTAGCTTAAAATGTTAATTCAATAAAGAATTAATTATTCAAAAACAATTAAAATATTAATTCTGGTGAACAACTAACCAGAAAACAGAGGTGAACAAGTACCCATAAGAGTGTATAATGATGTCCAAATATTTACTGAGAATGTGGTTTTGATATTAATACAAGTATCAAGAAAAAATCTTCATGATAAAAGAGTCACATGTAAATAATATAATAATGGCAGTCTTACAGATAGTTTTTATTATTTGTAATGGCAGACTTTCTTGTAAATAAACTGTACCTCAGGGAATATTTTATAGGCTTAAAAGCTTCTATCAGGAGAGAGAGGCAAGTTGGCCATGGCAGGAGCAATGGTGTGGCTCTTTAATCTTGAATCACTATGTAAAAACAGATAGAATAATTAGTTTAACAAATAATTCTTAAAAAGGCAAAGCAAAACCAGATGCAATATCCATGCATACCCATAACTAAGTGGGAGTCTAACTAGCAGTAAGATCATGTTCAAATCAGGAGAAGGCAGAAGGCAGGATTGGGGTGGCCCTGAGAATCATGTATCATTGACAAGCACACACTCTCCAAAGCAAGAAGCTCAGCAGGTGAAAAGAAAAAACAACATCAATAAAAAATAAAAATAAATAAATAAAAAAGACACCATAAAAATAAATCTGCCAAAATTAGTAGAGGAATTCTGAGATTCACAATCATGAGTGAGTGCAAGGGGATCACAGGAAGAATGGAAGTGCTGAAAGAGACTTGCTTTGAAATCTCTAAAACATGATCAGTTCAAGCTCCCTTCCAACAAAGCCTACAATTAAAAAAATTATCTGAGTAGAATGCAAATTGAGCAGGACCTGAGAAACCAAGGCAAAAGAAAGAAAAAGTTCAAATAGAATGAGGGAAAGAAGGGGAGTAATTAGGTCTCAGTACTGAGAAGCCACTTTCTGTTTTTTAATACTTCTTGGTAACAAGAAAAGGGAGAGGCTCCAAGCTATGAAACTAGAAATGCTGTCTTTGCTCACTCTAAACCCTTATATAGGTACTCTTTCCTAAAAGTACAAAAAAATTCCATCTTAATCAGCATGAACACAAGAAAAGGACTTTAGTCAAATTACATGTGAAATTATTATTAGGAGAAACAAAATGAGCAAAATACCTGGATATAATTAATGATGATATGCTATGCTAGAAATATTTGTCTACAGAATAGATGACAATGATTCAAAAAGTGGACTGGAGCACATAACAATATTAAAATATACAAATTCACAATGATACATATAAAACTCCTTTGTCACCTTGGAGAATGCCACATCACTCACTCATTATTCTGAAAACTGGTAAATAAAGGGAAATAATCATACATTTATCCTGCATTTACTGCACAATATCTTAGACAAATAGTTTGAGTCATCATTGCTCTATAAAGAAAAATTCCAACTAATAAATTATGAAAGAATAATGAAATTAAAATCATGCTATTTTAAAAACTCTGATGACAAAATGGATCTAAGCAACAATCACTGATGACTGCTAAAATCATTAAAAAGCAGAATTGTCACTTTATAATGGATGAAATAATTACAACAGAATACACTGATCAATCTTGATTTCATAGAAGAGTTGCATCTCTGCACTATGCATCTTCCGATTTATGCAATCAGAAATATACAACACCCTTATAAATTGATAATGCCCAAATAATGATAGCCTCTAGATTTAAATACCAGTTTACAGGAAATACAGGGGATAGAGGAACTATTGGCATGCAAAGAGCAAAATGTGCAAAAATCTACCATGAAAGTTGATCTAGTTTCTTCAACAAATGGCAAAAAATATAAATTGCAAATATAAAGGGGGTGGAGAGCTATAGATTAAAGTATTCTTAAGAGACATATCAACTAAATGTAATTTGTCAATCTTCTTTGGATCATGCAAACAAGTTTTGAAAAGCATTTATGAGGCAATCAGAGAAATTAAAATTTTCAATGAAAATCACAATAGTTAGATAGCCCCCTGGTTACTTAATTAATTAAATTATTAATGGCTAATATTCTATTATATTCTCATGTAGTAGAAAGACCAATCCTTTGGATAATCTAGATATTTATCTTAGTTCTACAACATGTGACCTTCAACAAACATCTTAACCTTTCTGGATCTCACTTTTCTCAAATATAAAATGAAAGTTTGGAGTAGGTTATCTATCATCATGTTTTACAAACTTTAATTTTTGATGGCCTCCTACAGTATGAAAAAAACTTCATTTTACATATACAAATGCACATATACCCATGCACATACACACATATTATTATATAATTGAAACATTTCATGAAATATCATTTATGCTTACTATATGTAATGTACTTTATATTCCTAATTTTTTTTCTATTTTATTTCTTTATAAGAAATGCTTTGCATGACACTATAATTTTTTCCCCTTTGCACTAATGGATTATAGCTTGAGAATTAAAAAATGCTAGCTATAACATTTTCACCAACTTTAAAAATCTACAATTATTTAGGTGAAGTGTTAATAATTTATATATTTTGCAGTCAAAATAACCTGGAGGGAATTGTGGGAGAATGGTATCAGACTAGGCAGGCAGGACACAACTCTCCCACAAAAACAATGGAGAAAGAGCAAAAAACTGTCTAAAAGACCTACTTTGGTGATCACCAGACCAGGACAGTGCTGCACAACTCCAAGGAGGGTGAAAGACAGAGAGATGAAGAACCCAAAGAAACAAATATGAGTTACCAAACCCCAGAGGCTGGGAAGGGCTCCCTTCTCCAACTCCCAAGCTATTAAGCCAGCATAAAACCCCTACTTCACTGCAGCTGACTAAGAGGGGAACAGATGTCTTCTTCCCTATTACCTGTTACAAGGGAAAAGAGAGGGGAAGTCAGGGGGCTTTTCTTCTGTGAATTCAGCTAACAAAGCCTGCTTTGAATCTTGGCAGACCTAAACATGTGAAAACAGAGATTGAAACACCACTGTGAAAAGGTGCACCTATGATCACCATCTGCTGGCTGGTCTGAAAATTAAATGGACAAAAACTGTTTTTGGTTCTCTCTGTACTCTAAACCCTGGGAGAAAATCAGCACCCCATTAGTGAGTCACTGGCCCAATTCTGATAACTTAAGCTCAGCAATTTTAAAGGCTAAGAATAAGTTGATCCAAATATCAAAGAAGAGCTGTGGAAAAAAATCAACATGCAAGAGAGAGAAATTGGTGATCAGAGTAAATTCACCAACATATTCAGAAGCCTAGACATCAGCAAAATATTACAAGCCATACTAGGAAACAGGAAAAGATGGCCCAGCCAAAGGAACAAACCAAATATCCTGAAGGGATACAGGATTTAAGACAATCAAAGATAATCACCCTATTCTTCTAAATCAATTCAAAGAACTAAAAGACAATATGAATAAAGAGATAAAGGATATTAAGAAGACATTGGATGAGGATAAAGAACAATTTGAAAGCCTGTATAGAAAAGTAGCAGACCTTATGGGAATGAAAGCCATGATGAATGAGAACAAAATACATTGTAGGCACATAAGAGCAGATTTGAACTGCTTGAAGACAGAATTAGTGATTTCAAACACAGAACATCTGCACTGGAAAAAATTGGAGAAAAGAAAGAGACAAGAATGGAAAAAATGGAACAGAGTCCCAGGGAACTGAATGACAACATGAAATGCACAAACATATATGTTATCGGTGTCTCAGAAGGAGAAGAGAATGGAAAAAGGGGCAGAAAGAATAATGGAGGAAATAATGACCCAAAATTTCCCAACCCTTTTGAAAGACATCAATAACTAAGAAGGACAACACACCCCAAGCAGAATAAATCTGAATAGACCTACCCTGAGACACCTGGTATTCAGAATGACAAATATCAGAGATAAAGAGAGGATTCCGAAAGCAGCAAGAGAAAAGCAAAGCATCACATACAAAAGAATCTCTATAATATTAACTGCTGACCTCTCTTCAGAAACCACAGAGGAGAGAAGAAACTAGTATGATGTATTGAAGGCAGTGAAAGAGAAAAACTGCAAGCCAAGAATTCTGTATCTGGCAAAACTGTCCTTTAAAAATTAGGGTGAGTTCAAAGGCTTCACAAACAAACAAAAACTATAGAGTATGTTACCAAAAGACAAGAATTACAAGAGATACTAACGGAAGCGCTGCAGGCTGAAAGGAAAAAACCAAGGACAAGAGACTTGGAGAAGAGTGTAGAAATGAAGATTATTAGGAAGGGTAAATAAAATTACAAAACATTGCTAAGAGAAACCAAAGAAGACAAATTAATTGGAGGGCATTCTGTGTTCATGGATTGGAAGACTAAATATCATTAAGTTGTCAATTCCACCAAAACTAATTTACAGATTCAATGCAATTCCAATAAAAATCCCAAAAGCCATTTTTGCAGAAATTAAAAAGCCAATAATCAAATTTATTTTGAAGGGTACGTGGCCCAGAATAGCCAAAAAATATCTTGAAAAAGATGAACAAAATTGGAGGACTCTCACTTCCTGACTTTAAAACATATTACTTAGCTACAGTAGTAAAAAACAAACAAACAAAAAAACCCCAGCATGGTACTGGCATGAAGACAGACAGATTGACCAATGGAACTGAATCAGTAACTCAGAAATAGACCCTCACATCTACAGTTAAGTGATTTGTGACAAGACTGTTAAGCCCACCCAGCTGGGCCAGAATAGGATATTCAATAAATGGTGATGGCAGAACTGGATGCCATATCCAAAAGAAAGAGGATCCTTATCTCACACCTTACACAAAAATTAAATTGAATCATCAAGGACCTAAATATAAAAGTTACAACCATAAAACTCCGAAAATGGAATGTTGAAGATCTTGTGGTAGGTGGTAGTTTCTTAAACCTTACAGCCAAAACATGAGCAACAAAAGAAAAAACAGATGAATGTGACCTTCTCAAAATTAAACACTTTTCGATGGAGAAGGGGCAAGATGGCATCAGTTTAGGTGGGCACTTACCATCGCTCTTGCAGAGGATGGCCGACTAGGGACAAGATCCTGCCTGAGTGGTCTGTTCTGGGAGTCCACAGAGTGAGAACCTTAGGAACATTGATCTGGAGGGAGCTGGACAGTGAGGTAGATTGCTCAAGATAAAATTGTGAGTTTTTCCCCAGCTGGAAATTGTGGACATGGACAACTAAGCCCCACCCTCAGGGCAAAGGGCTAGGGCAAACCAACTCCCGCTGGCAACCCGGTGAGAGGGAGCATTCTCTGAGAGTGGGAGGGTTCTGGCAGAGGGTGGAGACGGGTTTCCTTTCTGTGGGTTTGCTTGGCTGGACCCCCTTGCACCTTTGCCAGTACACCAGCCAGATTGAAGTGGTGCCAGGCTGAGGGGAGAGGTGAATCTGCTGAGGAAGCCAATTTACCTAGCTACCCTGGGATACGGATGCTTGGCTCAGGAGGGGGCGGAGTCAGCCAATTTTATAGTTCCACGCTGAGGAGTATCAGAGTTTCAGCTCCCCTGGGGGGGGCAGGCAGTGGGAAGTGTTTGATAGGTCTCCACGAGCCTATTTAGGGTCCCCTTGGTGGAGGGGGTAGTCTAGAAGAGGCCTTCTCTTGGGTCCCTTATTTCTCAAAAAAAAATAAAACAAAAAAAACTTACATTAAAACATTTTTTTAAACTTCATTTATGCGTGAAAATCTGCCTCAAAACCTACAGGGAGAAGCCTGCAGGGTAATTGATTGATGAACATAGGCAGGCTGAGAGGCTCCACAAGGGCCCAAGGAGGAACGCTGTTCTTCCTTAGCTTTGTTTGACTGCTTGCTTGTGTGTTTGTTTGGTTTTTCTATGTTTGTTTGTTTGTTTCTTGCTTTTCTTTCCTCTTTCCTCCCCCCCCACTTTTTTTTTTTAATTAGGTGCTGCTAGCTTATTTCTTCTTTGCTGTGCTTCTTCTTCATTGATTTCCCATGCTCTGTGTATATTGATTTTGTCTACCAATGCTATCTCTTTTCCTTCCTTCATCTTTCTACCTTCTGCTTTCTGTTGTGGTTCTTAAATTTCACCTTTTTCCATTAGTCCTCAACTTCACAGGTGTCGATTTCTATCTTGTCTATTCTGTTTTTTTTTTTCCTTAACTTTTTCCTTTCAGCCCTTTCTTTACTCTTTCTCCCTCTCCTCATCATTCTGACCTTTTAAATCATTCTATACATATTTCTCTATTTGGTTGCCCATTCCATTGTAGGCACTCCACTTTTTTTCCCTATTACTCTACACTGCCTACATGAGTTAAATATTCATTTTACTAAGTCTTATATGGCCCCTCTTCTAACTTTTATCAATATTACTATTATCCTTTTTCCTTTCTTACCTCTTTTGATTCCTCAGGCCCTATTCTTTTTCCTTCAAGGGAACATAGAAAAAAGCAAGGAAATAGAATAAGAAGAATAAAGTGTCAAAGAGAAAACTTAACACACACACAGAACCACCAGCTATATAAAACTCTAGAGCAGAGAGAGAAACTAATCAACTGAAAAAAACCCATCAAGATAAAATGATGACTAGAGGGCAACAAAAAATTACAAACCACACTGAGAAACATGAAGACATGGACCAGTCCAATGAACAAACTAAAAACCGGAAGAGATGCAGAACATCAAACAACTAATCAAAGCTGTCCAAACAAATATCATGGACCAACTTAATGAAGTGAAGGAAGAGATTAAGGATATTAAGAAGACACTGGGAGAACATACTGAAGAAATTGTAAACATAAAAAGTTAATGGATATGATGGTGATGAATGGCACAATCCAAGAAATAAAAAAGATGCTGAAGTCACATAACAGCAGATTTGAACAGGCAGAAGAAAGAATTAGTGATGTAGAAGACAGTACATCTGAAATCAAACAGATAGTAGAACAGATAGATTAAAAGATAGAAAAAATCCAGTAGGAACTTAGGGATTTAACCAATAACACAAAACACACAAACATATGCATTATAGGCATCCCACAAGGAGAAGAGAAGGGAAAGGGAACAGAAGGAGTGTTGAAGGAAAAAAATGGCTGAAAACTTCCCAACCCTATTGAGGGAGATTGATGTACATGTCCAGGAAGCACAGCATACCCCAAACAGTATAAATCCCAACAGGCCTACTCCAAGACATATTGTTATCAAAATGTCCAATGCTCAAGGCAAAGAGAAAATATGCAAGGCAGCAGGAGAAAAGAGAACCATCACATACAAGGGAAGCACAATAAGATTAAGTGCTGATTTCTCATCTGAAACCATGGAGGCAAGAAGACAGTGGTATAACATAATCAAGGTACTAAAAGAAAAAAACTTCCAGCCATGTATTCTATATCCAGCAAAACCTGGCATTCAAAAATGATGGGGAGTTCAAAATATTCACAGACAAAGAGAAATTAAGAGAGTATGCCAATAAGAAACCTGCATTTCAAGAAATACTAAAGGAATTTCTACGGGGTGAAAGGAAAAAACAGAAGAGAGATAGTTGGAGGAGAATGTAAGAACAATTAAAAAGACAAAAAGAGAAACAAAAACAATATATGACATACATAAACCTAAAGAATATATGGTTGATGTAAGAAATTTGTTGCAATCACACGGGAGGGAGGCAAGATGGCATCAGTTTAGGAGGGCACTCGCTGACTCACTCTCTGGCGGCTGCTTGGGGACATGGTCCTGCCCGGGGGTCTGTGCTGTGGGCGCATGGAATGAGAAGCTTGGGACATCTATCTGAAGGAAGCTCGACGGCATGGATTGCTTGGTAGAGATTCGTGAGTTTTAACCCTGCCCGTGGAGGTTAACACAGACGGCTGAGCCCCACCCACAGGGAAAAAGGCTGGTTAGAGCCGCGACTCCCCGCCAGCAACCCAGTGAAAGGGAGTGTTCTCTGAGAGTGCAAGGGTTCTGGTGAAGGGTTGAGAGGAGTTTCCTTTCTGTGGATTTGGCTGCCTGGAACCCCTTGCAGCTTTGGGGAACAAAATAGCTGGCTTGAATCAGCACTAGGCAGAGGGGAGTGGTGAATCTGCTGAGGAAGTTGATTTAGGTAAACTTTTAGGTAAACTTCCTCTCCCCTGGCAAGCCGGGGAGAGGGAGCATTCTCCGAGAGTGGGAGGGTTCTGACAGAAGGTGGAGAGGGGTTTCCTTTCTGTGGATTTGATGCCCAGACCCCCTCATAGCTTTGGGGAGCAGAAAAGCCGGCTTGAAGCAGCACCAGACTGAGGGGAGAGGCGAATCTACTGAGGAACTGGATTTATCCAGCAGCCCGGTGATGCTGAGGCTAGGCTCCAGAGGGGGCGGAGTCAGCCAATTTTATCATTCTGCATGGACAGGCAACAGAACTTCAGCTCTCCTGGGGAGGCCAGGAAGTGGGAAGAGCTTGATTAGTTTCCACAAGCCTAGTTAGGGTCCCCTCGGTGAAGGGGGTGGTCTAGAAGAGGACTTCTCTTGGGTCCCTTATTTTGCCAAAAAAAAAAAAAAAAAAAAAAAAAAAAATCACTTTAAAAAATAAAAAATTAATTTTTCTTTTTAATTTAGTTTAATAGCTAAAATCTGTCTCAAAACCTGCAGATAGAACCTTCCAGGGCAATTGATTGATAAGCACAAGCAGGCTGAGAGGTTCCACAAGGGCCCAAGAAGGAACACTGTTCTTCCTTAGATTTGTTTGATGGCTTGCTTGTGTGGTTGTTTGGTTTTTCCCTGTTTATCTGTTGTCTCTTGCTTTCTTCTTTCTTTCTCTCTTTCTCTTTCTTTCTTTCTTTCTTTCTTTCTTTCTTTCTTTCTTTCTTTCTTTCTTTCTTTCTTTCTTTCTTTCTTTCTTCTTTCTTTCTTCTTTCTTTCTTAAATTAGGTACTGCTAGTTTGTCTCTTCTTCGCTGTACTTCTTCTTCAGTGATTTCCTGTTCTCTGTCTATATCGATTTTGTCTCCCAAGCTATCTCTATTCCCTCCTTCATCTTTCTGCCTTCTGCTTTCTGTTGGGGTTCTTACATACCACTTTTTTTCATTAGCCCACAATTAAGGGTGTCAATTTCTATTCTACCTATTCTGTTTTCTTCTTTTTTTATTAATATTAACTTTTTCCTTGCAGCCCATTCTTTACTCTTTCTCTCCTTCCTCATCATTCTAGCCTTCTAAATCATTATATACATATTCCTCTCTTTGGTTTCCCAGTCCATTGTAGGTACACCACTTTTTTTCCTATTACTCTACACTGCCTACATGAGCTAAATATTCGTTTCACTAAGTCTTATATGGCCCCTCTTCTAACTTTTATCAATATTACTATTATCCTTCTTCCTTTCTCACATCTTGCAATTCCTCTTGTCCTAATCTTTTGCCTTCAAGGTAACATAGAAAGAAGCAAGGAAATAAAATAAGAAGAAAAAGTGCAAAGAGAAAACTTAACACACACACAGAACCACCAGCTAAATAAATTCTAGAGCAGAGAGAGAAGCTAATCAACTGAAAAGACCCATCAAGATAAAATGATGACTAGAGGACAGCAAATAATTACAAACCACACTGAGAAACATGAAGACATGGACCAGTCCAATGAACAAACTAAAAACCAGGAAGAGATGCAGAACATCGAACAACTAATCAAAGCTGTCCAAACAAATATCATGGACCAACTTAAAGAAGTGAAGGAAGAGATTAAGGATATTAAGAAGACACTGGGAGAACATACTGAAGAAATTGTAAACATACATAAAAAGTTAATGGATATGATGGTGATCAATGTCACAATCCAAGAAATCAAAAAGACACTGCATTCACATAACAGCAGATTTGAACAGGCAAAGGAAAGAATTAGTGATGTGAAAGACAACACATCTGAAATCAAACAGATAGTAGAAGAGATAGACAAAAAGATAGAAAAAAATTCAGCAGGGACTCAGGGATTTAACTGACAACACAAAATGCACAAACATATGCATTATAGGCATCACAGAAGGACAAGAGAAGGACAAGGGAACAGAAGGAGTGTTGAAGGAAATAATGGCTGAAACTTCCTAACCCTATTGAGAGAGATGGATATGCAGATCCAGGAAGCACAGCACACCCCAAACAGTATAAATCCCAACAGGCCAACTCCAAGACATATACTTGTCAAAATGTTCAATGCTCAAGACAAAGAGAAAATACTCAAGGCAATCTAAGCATCTTTAAAAATATATATATATTAAAAAAAATTTTAAACACTTTTGAACCTCAAAAGACTTTGTCAAGAGTGAAAAGGCAGCCCACTCATGGGAGAAAATATTTGGCAATCACATATCCGATAAGGGTTTAATATCCATAATATATAAAGAGGTCATACAAATCAACAATAAAAAGCCAAAGCCTGAATAAAAACTGGGCAAAAGACTTGAAAAGACAATTGTCCAAAGAAAAAGTACAAATGATGAAAAACACATGAAAAATTCAACATCACTAGTGATTAGTGAAATGCAAATCAAAACTTCAATGAGTTATCATTTCACATCTATTAGAATGACTGCTGTTAAAAACATTTAAATATTAGAGAGGGTGTGGACATATAGGAACATTTATTTACTGTTGGTGGGAAAGTAGAATGGTACAGCCACTGTGGAGGACTGTTTGGCAGTTCCTAAAAAAGTTTAATATAGATTTGCCACTTGACCAGCAATACCACTACTAAGTATATATGCAGAAGAATTGAGAGCAGTGACTCAAACAGACATCTGCACACCGATGTTCATAGTGGCATTATTCATGATTGTCAAAAGTTGCAAACAACCAAGGTGTCCACCAACCAATGAATGGATAAACAAATGGTGGTGTATTTACATGATGGAATATTATACAGGTGTAAGAAGAAATGAAGTCGTAAAGCTTATGACAACATGGATGAACCTGGAGGACATTATATTGAGTGGAGCAAGCCAGACACAAAAGGCCAAATATTGTATAATTCTGCTACTATGAACTAAATATATTGTATAATCTCATGGAGTTAATCTTTTGAATATGGGACACCAGAAAATAGAATGAGATTAGAGAAGGGAAACCTGAGGGTTAACTTGGGCAGAATTGGTAAAAAGGACATGAGTTAATCTTAATCTTTGAAAATGAATAAAAAAGGTGAAAGCCAAACATAATGTTTGTAACTAACAGTACTATTATGTGGTATGAAAGTGGTTTAAAGGGAAAGTCTAAGGTCATATTTATTATTAAAAAAAGAAAGCTAAAAATTGTAACATGGAACTGTATAGCATAGTAAAACCACTTATGAAATTTGAATATGGGTAAAATTACATGTGTAAGACCATTTTTCTTTGAAGCTGAACAAATATGTTAACTCTACAAGATGTTAATATCAGACCAAAAAACCCACACATTTTGCTGAGTGGAAGAAACCAGACACAAAGTACTACACATTGTATGATTACATTTGTAAAAAATGTAAATATTAATCAATTTATAAAGATGAAATTAGATTAGTGGTTAATTAGGGCTGGGGAAGGACTGCTAAGGGGTGTGGAATTTTTCTTCTTGGAGTAATGAAATTGTTCTAAATTTTTTTGCGGTGATGAATGCATAACTCTATGATTATACTAAAAGCCATTGATTATATACTTTGGGTAGATTGTATGGTACATGAATATATCTCAATAAAACTGCTTGATATTAAATAAATAAATTTGCAAGAATAGTCAGAATTAGTAGCTAAGTACAGCAGGGGAAGCATAGAGAGATTGAGAAGTGAAGAATTTTCTTGTTTGATTGTTTATTTTGTTTATTATTATTATTGAAATAATGAAAATACTCTAATAATGATTGAAGTGGTGAATGCATAACTATGTGATTATACCAAATACCGTTGATTGTACACTTTAGATGAATTGTATACTTTATTAATATGTATCAAAAAAATTGATTTGTTTAAAAAGAGTTCAGAAATATCTAGATGTAGCAGACTAGGTATTTATCTAAAGAGTAAAAATAATGATAAAAAAATAAATTGGGTATACTGCTGAGATTTTTTTTTAAACTTTATTTTGTACATTTAATAATTGAAAACATAAGCAATTAAAAATTAAAAAGTAAACACAGATGAATAAATATATACGTTTCTCAATTAAATGTAATGGATACATGTAAATTTTTTGTTGTTTTGTTTTTTTTTTTTGTTTTTTTTTTTGTGTGTGTGTGAATCAAACAATATATTACACAATATATTTGGTTCATAGTAATGCATTCATACAGTATTTGTCCTTTTGTGTCTGGCTTGCTTCACTCAACATAATGTCCTCCAGGTTCATCCATGTTGCCATATGCGTGACCCTGCAATACCACTACTGGGTATATACCCAGAAGAACTGAGAGCAGTGACACGAACAGACATCTGCACACCGATGTTCATAGCCACATTATTCACCATTGCCAAAAGCTGAGATTTTAATACATCAAAGAAATATTGCAAGGAATTACAAATATAGAAAATACCTGAATTGCAAAATGTGGCAAAAACAGAGCTGAGGAGCAAAATCTTGTTTATTTGGAAAACTAAGAGAGTCAAATAGACATTGACACAATAAACTTGTAGAAATTACACCAAATAAAATTTAGAAATAAAAGCAAACATAACAATCAATAGAGATTTATTTTTAAATTATTTTGAAAAACAGAACAGATTTATAACAAAGAAATTGAAATGGATGAATTATTAAAGAAATATAAAGTATAAAACTGAAACAAGACCTCAAGAAGTTGAACAAATTAATTCAGGGAAAGAGACATGGAAAATAACTACTAAAAATGTTAATTCAAGAATTTAATACCACATGAGAAATTATCTTATGCTTCCTAAGAATAACTTTCTTTTGTTACAAAAATCCAATCACAAATAGAGGGAAAGGTGATAGGTCTTCCAAATATAGCACTGATTCTAAAACCTGATTTTGATAGCAACAAATGAAAAATTATAGTCTTATGGTCTTTATAAATAAAAAATGAATGGTTTTAAATAAAGTCAGAGTAAAGAACAGTCAGGAACAGTTTAATGATTATCTCAGGGATATACAACTAAAATGTAAGGGAAATCTTTAGCATAATATTACATAGCAAAATAATCAAGATAAGTATATAACTTTAGCATATGACTTTTAATGTAACAATCATTAATTTATTCCTTATATTTTATGGTTCTTCTTATAAAACTGAGAAGCAAATATATATATACACACACCTATACAGATACATATAGATTACTATTCAGGGATAACCACAATGAAAAATACAGAACCTTTTAGATAAAGTATGTAGTAACATATATAATATGTCATATGCCATGCATCCTCTGTTTACCCCACCAGATTTCTTCTATTTTTCTGCACTCTGCTCTCTGCCATTGGGATACCAGTGAAGGGAGGAGTGTGAATGAAGACATTTATTCCTCTGATTTCCTCCTTATATGGGCTTTATTGTATCCCTCAATTGATGGTAGCTGTTTCTCAGGTGGCCTGCCCTTCATGACTCTCTTTATGGTTTCAGATTGCCTCTTTGTATTAGTTATCAATTGCTGCATAAAAATTACCCCAGTTAGCATCTGAAAACATTAAACAATTATAAACTTACAGTTTCTCTGAGATTTGGGAGCAGTTTAGTTTGGATGTGTCTGGCTTAAGGTCACACATGAGGTTGCAGCCAAACTGGCAGCCAGGGACGTGGATGTGGCTCAAGCAATTGAGTTCCCACCTACCACATGGGAGTTCCCTGATTTGGTTCCCAGTGTCTCCTAAAGAAGACAGCTAGCTGGCGCAACAAGCAGTCATAGCAAGCTGATGCAACAAAACACAGAAGAAGGAAAAACATAATGAGAGACACAACAAAGCATGGAGCAGAGGTTCCCAGTGCCTCCTAAAGAAGACAGCAAGTTGACGTGATGGGCATGCGCAGTGAGATTTCCCAACAAGATGATGCAACAAGAGACATGGGGAGGAAAACATAATGAGAGACACAACAAAATAGGGAGTGGAAGTGGCTCAAGCGATTAGGCACCTCCCTCTCATATCAGAGGTCCCGGGTTTGGCTCTTGGTGGCTTCTAAAGAAACTTGGAAGAAGAACAGATACAGCAAGTGAGAACAACAAGGGATGGGGAGAAATAAATAAATCTTAAAAAAAAAAAAAGGATTAAAAAATTCTTTATTAAAAAACACCGAGTCATTGGTACTGAAATATAATTTTCCAAGCTTATTCATGTGGTTATAGAAAGGCCAGTTCCTTGTAGACCATTAGACTGAGGGCCTCAGCAACTTACCACACCAAGGGGCTGTTTAAAACATGGCAGCTTGCTTACTTGAATGCAATGATCTGAAAGAGAAAGAGAGAGAGAGGGAGAGAAAGGAAAAAAACAAAGAGTAAGACCACAGTCCCTTTAAACCTAACCTTTGATGTATCATCCCATCGCTTCTGCTGTATTCATACATTAGAAGTGAGTCACAATGTACAGCCTGCACTCAAGGAAAAGGGGGTGACACAAGGGTGTGAATACCAGGACGTGAGGATCATTGAGGGTCACCTTAGAAGTTGTCTAAGATTCTCTCTCACTTCATCCCTCCAGTACAGTGAGTGGTGAGGGCTCAGAGTGGCCAGTCCTGGATACATGTACTATTATTTTGGGTTAGCTATATTTCAGAATTTAAACATTAAATTCTTTTGAGTCCTCCAAATAGGGGAATGCTATCAATTTCCTGGTGGACCTTGACCAACGACAATTTATTGTATTTATGTATGGGGGTTTGATGATGCAACTTGTACATTAATAAATATACAATACAGTTTTATGAAAATGGGTTCATAAAATGAAGCTGTTTATAGCCTATTTTCTTAAGTTTATTAGTTCATTTAACTTAACTATATTTTGTGAACTTTTAACATGGATGGTATTACACTTCATAGATGTTCATGTATTTATGTAACCAATCACTTCTATTAGACATTTAATTGGATTCAAATCCTTACTTTTATAAATTTTAGGTCAAACATTTCTGTGGTAAATATGGAAGTGAATTTGATGGGTAAAAGTTTACACACATATTTAAATTTTGGTATCTAGTGCCAAATTGTTCTTTAAAAAGCTTTTGTAATATATATTTCCATAAGCAGAGCTTGAGAATGTTTTCAAAAGATGGTTTTGCATATTATCCTTCTTTTATCTCTGTCAATTTTATGTTTAAAGCATTTCCCTATTGTTTTAACATTTCTTAATTATGGGGATTAAAACTTTTTTCATATAGGCCAATTGTGCATTATATTGCCCAATTACTGCCTGCATTTTATTCATTTAAAATTAGTTTCTTACTGATTTGTAAAAGTCCTTTGCATATTAAAGATACTCTATTTTTGTTATGTATTTTGATTATTCTTCTCCCAGTTCTTATATTTTTTGTTTTATCTTTTATCTTTCCACTTTATTGTATGTATGTCTATGTCAAAATATCTTTGAAACTTCTGAAGTTCAGATTTTGAATTATTTGTAGTTTATATCTCAATTTTCAAGCTTAATAACATCTTACCTTTCTGAAATTATATAAATTTCATCTAATATGTCTATCATTTAACTTAGGAACTTAAACATTAAAGTTTATTCAGTTAAAGTTGCCACCAACCACCGTGTTGCTCATGCAAGAAATTTGTGATTTTTTTCTAAACACTTTATTTTACCTCATCCCTTTTATGTACATTGGATAAAGCACTCTCTTGCTTATGCTTCCAAAGTATTCCTAAATCATTCTGCTTCTTCATCTCCTCTGCTATGAGTTTCATGTATACCACTATATTTCCTCTAATAGTTTTCTAGCTGATTTCTTCTGGTTAACCTTTTTTTCATCTCAAATTCTTTCTCCACACAGCACAGCATTTTTATTTTAATAAAATAAAATAATTTTATTATTAAAATATTTTTATAAGACCAGCCTGCCCAAATCAAATGGAGGAGTGAAAAGCTTCAGGGCCTGGTCCTCCCCACCCCTGCTAGAAGCTTAAACAACCAGGAAAATCGGCAGAAACATCTTTCTCAGAGCTCCATTAAAAACAAAGAATTACAGTAACATGAAAAGTGACAAACCAAGAAAAAAGCATCTTAAAACTGTAGGAACTCCTGGCATATTTGCTTGCCATTGTCCCATCTCCTCACCAGCTCTGTGGGGAGCTGGCCCATGATCCTAGTGCAGGTTCTTTTTCCCAGTTACCTACAGAGCAGAGTAATCCTTGTGCACATACTTGGAGCATGGGCGTGTGGCCCAATCTGTCGAATGGCAACATGGACTGAATCAGGACACCTGTCACAGGTTTGCCATCACAAAGCTTGCTCTGTATGTAAACTTGCCCACAAAGCTCTCCTACAGAATGATGTGGGAGAGCAGTCAAGATGTGGCTACCTGGGGCAAGGGCTTGCTGAGTGTGGAACATACAGAGCAGTGCCTAGCACCATGAAGAACCTGTTTCTTTGGAAAGAGGGGGCATAAATGTGTAAATGGGCCACACACGAATGCCCAAGACAAGGTGCATGTGCAGGAAGGACCAGGGATGCCCCTATGTTTGGCCTCAGGTGATCCTCTAAACTCATTGTATAGGTAAATTCAGAAAGAGAACACACACACACAGATCATTCTGCGATGACTAGGAAAGGTGTTTTCATTTTTACCTTCTTTTTTGTTATTGTTGAGAGAGAGGGGGGGAGAGAGAGAGAGAAAGAGAGAAAAAGAAAGAAAAGAAAGAAAGAAAAAGAAAGAAAAAGCATCAAGAAAAGTGAACAGAGTCTAAGGAGCCTGTGGGACACCATCAAGTGTACCAATATACACACTGTGGAAGTCCCAGAAGGAGATAAAAAAGAGAAAGAAACAGTGAGACTATTCAAAGCCATAATAAAAAGTTTTTAAAGACAGACAAGAACAAACAAAATCTGAGCACATTAATCCCTTCTTTAAAAGATCTAATGATTTCCCAGTGTTTTTGAGATAAAAATATAAACATCAATTTTTCAGAGAAGGAAAAACAAAAGCTAATAAACATCTGAAAGATGCTTAACCGTACTAGGTATTAGGGATTTTGTACACCTGAATGGCAGACATTAAAAGAGGGATAAAAGCTGTATTTTGTGGAGTATGGAAAAAAAAAGGTATTATGCATTATTCATGGAAATGTTAATTCATGCATTCATTTCAAATAGAAATTTGATATTAACTATCAAAATTTAAAACATGCATATATTTTGACCCAATTTCACTTCTAAAAATCTATCCCAAGGAAATAATTATACAAGTGAGTAAGAATATATGCATTTTTATGCTGCGTAGAGCATACTACTATGTAGTAGTAAAAAAGTAAAAATTGCCAAAAAACAATGTCTATCAAGAGAGCATATGAGTATACTATGGAATATATGAAGAAAAATTCTACAAGACCTTACATGGTAGGAGTTCTATGATATACCATAGTGTAAAGGAAGTAAATTATACTATTGCATAACATATAGGAAATTGCCCAATACTGACATTCAGCAGCATAATGTAGCTGTGAAGAGCATAATCTCTGGATCTAGACAGGCTGGGAGAGACTCTAGCTCCAATATTCACGAGAACATGTGACCTTGAATAAATTAATCTCATTCTGCCTCAGATTCCTCATCTTAAAAGGAGAATAAAAATAGTACCCATAATAATCTTTATAGAGTTGTCATGAGGATTAAATGAATATTTTAAAATTATTTAGAACAGTGCCTGGCATGGGGTAAATGCTATAAAAGATTATTATATAAATATATTAGTTAAATTTAAGTAACTAAATTAAAAAAGATTTGTGAACATTTCTAATATTAAACATTACCTGGTTTTCATCACATGGTACTTTCAGCACACGGGGATTACACTTCCCTCTCCTCTGAAAGTAAATGTGGCCATTAACCACTCTAGCCAAGGTAATGTAAGCAGAATTGTCAAGTATCACTTTGGGGCTAAAACATTTAATTGCTGGTGCTCAAATCTGCAGTCCTCTCTTACCTTACATCACTGAGCAGAGATGATATCAATAAAATAAGATGATGTGAAATGACTATTTGACCCATGAAGACATGAAGCATGAGTGATAAATCTTTATTGTCCTAAATCACTGTGATGTCTGTGTTGATGCTTAATGCTGCACAACCTATTTTGTTCGGACTGTTATAGGTAACAGTTTAATCACAAGGCAATTTAAGAAAATTCTCCTTAAATGTTCACATAAGAAAATGGGGATTGGTTTTGAAACATTTTTAGGAGGACAAAACATATGGTTGACTTATGAGAACTCTGCAGGCTACTGATAAATCAAAATGAATGTCACATCTTCCACTGAAGCAAATTGCTGAGTGACAACCTTAAGGAACATTAAGATTAATTTTAAAAATTTGTCAATCAACTCTATAAATATTCATATAACAAATCAGCATCATCAGTTATTTTCAGCACTCCACTGGGTCCTGAATTTGCGTGCAGTTGAAGTCGGTTCGTGTGTGTGTGTGTGTATATGTATACATACTTAGTGAAAGGTGCAGTTCATTTCTTGGCATTTTGTGATCTTTCCGATTACTTGTAATGAAGCATATCCCACTCATCTAAAAAGACTAAGTCCCTGCTAAGAGTACAGACTTTCTTATCTATCACCAACAGAGAAAATTCTTCTCAACTGTTTCTGGGAAACATGAAAATAAAGTTTAAGTTTGTTATCAGGAACATGACAAGATTTGGATGATTGGATAGGGCTTGCCTGAGAAGATCTCTGAGGTTAGTTGCTAAGAGTGGTTATCAGGTAGGTTGGGTCTTCTGCTAGCTGATACTGATTTAAATGGTCAGGGTGGGTAGTAATAGTGGAGTGTGAGCTAATGCTATGTTAGAAATACAGCTATGCCAATATCTAAAAATATCTGGGCTTCCTCCTGTAATCAGCATAATGGTTAAGATTGTGGTCAGCAGAGATAGGTATTGATGTGATTCAATGCTCATAATTCATCACTTTGTTCCTTTATGGATCTTGCTTTTGATGTTATATCAAAAACTAGTATCCTAACCCAAGGTTATATTTTCTATTTACTTCTAGAAGTTTCAGAAGTTTTACAGTTAGGTCTGCAGTACTTTTTGAATTAATTCTTGTACATTATATAAGGGTGAGGTATGGATCAAAAAGCTTTTTTAAAATTTTGTTTGCATATAGTTAACCAATTTTTCCAGGACCATTTGTTGAAAAGACAATACTTTCTCCAATGAATTGCCTGTGTGCCTTTATCCAAAACCAGTTATCTGTACATATATGGGTTTATTTCTTGACTGTTTGTTCTATTTCATTATTCTATTTGTCTATCTTGATACCAGTAATACAGTATCTTGATTACAGTAGTTTAAAATAAGGCTTAAAATCAAGTAGTGTTAGCCTTTCAACATTACTCTTCTTTCTAGAGTTGTTTTGCCTATAATATGCACCTGGCATTTTCAGATGAATTTTAGAATCATGTTTTCAATTTCGATTTAAAAAAAATCCTACTGATAATTTAATTGGAATTTCCTTGACTCTATATATCAATTCGGGGAGAAGTGACATCTTATCAATCTTGAGGCTTTTGACCCAAGAACAAATAATATCTCTGTTTATTTAGGTTATTTTTAATTTTTCTCAGCAAAGTTGTGTGGCTTCCCATGTGAATATTTCACATCTTTGTCAGACTTACCCCCAGGTATTTCATATTTTGATGATATTGGAAATGATATTTTTAAAATGTCAATTTCTGATTATTTTTGTTGCTAGTGTATAGAAACAATTGCTTTTTATATGTTGTCATTATATCTTACCAACTGGCTAAACTTACTCATTAGTTCTAGTAGATTTTTTGTACTTTTGTACATTGGATTTTTTTTCAGAGTAAATGATGTTTCCTTTCATGTCTGGATGTCTGATTTTTTATTTCCTCTTGCCTTATTACATAGGGAAAACCACATCTGGTGTGAGCACATGTCCTTGTTTTGTTTCTGATATTAGGAGCAACTCATTTAGTCTTTCACCATTGAGGATGATGTTAGCTGAAAAATTTTTTTAGTTTTGGAAGAATTTGTCATCTGTTCCTACTTTTCTGAGAGTTTTATTGAGGATGGATATTGTGTTTTGTCAAATATTTTCTGTCTTTTGAGATAATCATACCATTAATATTTTTACTTTGTCAATAAGATGAATTACATTGACTGACTTTGAATGTTAAACTACGGTTGCATTCATGGCATAAACCTCACTTGGTTATGATTTAATATTTATGGATATCGATAGATATAGATAGACAGATGATAGATAGATGGATAGATAGATAGATAGATAGATAGATAGATAGATAGATAATGGATAGATAATAGGTACAAGTTGATGAAGTTGCTCTGAAATTTTGCATCAATGAGGTTTGTCTTAATTTTTCAATTTGGTATTGTTATGACAATTACCAAAAAATAGATCAGCTTAAACAATGAGAGGCTTCAAGAGACTAGGAGAAGTCCAAAATCAAGGTGTCAGCAAGGCTATTCTTTCTCCACAAACTCTGTAACATTTTGGAACTTACTGTAGGTAATTTTTAGGGTTTCTTGGCTTGTGTCACATGACGATCTTTTCTCCTTTCTTTTTCAGGTTCTGTTGACTTCTAGTTTCTGGCCCCTTCCCATGGTTTCTCTCTCTAAGTCTGAGTTTCTCCTGCTATAAAGAACTTCAGTAATCCTGATTAAGGCCCAAACTCATCCAGTTGGCCCACATGTTAACTACACTCACGTCTTCGAGAGATCCTGTTTACAATTGGGTTCCCACCTATAGGAATGCGAATCAAGACCAGCAACATGTTTAAATGGGACACATAATTCATTCCACCAGAATTGGTATGTAGTTTTCTTCTCTTCCAATATTTTTTGTCTGCTTTTGGTATCAGGGTAATGCTGAACTCATAGGATAAGTTGATAAGTGTTCAATCCTCTTCAATTTTCTGGAAGATTTTGTGTAGAAGTCATCCTATTTCTTCTTTAAATGTTTGGTGAAACTCACCACCTGGCTTAGAGTATCTTTGTGGGAAGATGTTTTAACTACACAATAATTAGCTTTAATTGATATTAATGTTAATTTCTTCTTGAGTGGGCTGTGGTAGTTTTTTGTCTTTTAAGCAATTTGTCTACTTCATTTAAATTATTGAAACTCTAGCATAAAGATCTTCATATTATTCCCTAATTAACTTTAATATCTGTATTATCTGAATTTATGTCACCTCTGTCAGTATTAATCATGGTTATGTGTGTCTTTATTCAGTGTGGCTCTAATTTCATTAATTTTATTGATCCTCTCAAAACAGGTCTTGGTTTCCCCCATTTTTTTGCATTGTTTATATTTTCCTTTTCTATTTTATTTTTTGCTGATTAGATATTATTTTTTTTCTGTTTGAATTTGCTCTTTTGTTTTCCTATTCTTAAGGTAGAAGCTGAAGTTAATGGTTGACATTTCTTCATTTCCAGTATAGTTTGGTGTAAACTCTCCACCCTACCCCAGCCCCACAAATACTACCTCAACAATATTCTAAAAATTCTTATTTTTAAACATTTCATTTAGTTCAAAATACTTTTTCAGTTCTCTTTTGGTTTCTTCTTGGACACATGGGCTATCTTGAGCTATGTTATGGGTTGGCAAGTATTTGGGAATTATTCAGACAACTTTCTGTTATTATTTATAATTTATTTCCACTGTGGTCTCAGAACATAGTTTGTATGCCTTGAGTCCTTTTAAATTTGTTGGACACATTTTATGACCTAGAATTTGTCTGCCTTGTTAATTGTTACATGTGTACATGAGAAAGATGTCTATCCTGCTCAGATTGGATGGGGTGTTCTATCAATGTCCATCAAGATTAGTTGGTTGATACTGTTCAAGTCTATGATATTCTTGCTTTTTTTCTAATTTACTTATGTCAATTATTGATGCAGGGATATTGAAATATCTGACTATAATTATGGGTCTTCTGGTGATAGGTTCCTTCAGATGATGCATGTATAAAAAATATAATTTTTATGAAAATATATAATTTTATAAATTCAATTTTAAACACATTGAATCTCATTTCATGGCCAAAATATAATCTATTTTAGTAAATATTCCATGTATACATGAAAAGAATGTGCATTCTACTGTTGTTATAGTGTTCTATAAATTTCAGTTAGGTCAATTTGACTAATAGTGCTTCTAAGTCCAATACATCTTTGCTGATTTTATGTCTAATTAGTCTATTAATTATTGAGAGTGTTTTTGAAATCTCCAACTGTATCTGTCTATTTCTGCTTGTAATTCTCAGTGTTTGCTACATGTAGTTTAAAGCTCTGCTATTATGTGCATAAACATTTCTGATTATTAGGTCATATTGATAAATCGACCCCTTTGTTGCTTTGAAATTATCTTTTTTTCCACTAATATTCTTTGCTTGGAAATCTAATTTGTCTCATATTAATATAGCCACTCTATTTTCTTTTTTACTAGTGTTAACATGGTATTCCTTTTTCCAATTAAAACATTTTTATATTTATGTATTTTAAATGTATTTCTTATGGGAAGCATGGAGTTGAGTATTGTTTTATCCCAATGTGACAATCTCTGCCTTTTAATTGAAGTGTTTAAAACATTTTCATTTAATGTGATTATTGACGTGGTTAGGTTTAAGTTTAGCATCTTGCTGTTTGCTTTCTATATGTCCCAACTATGCTTTTTCCCTCTTTTCTGACTTATTGTGGACTAATTTTACACTTCTATTTTAATCTTCTTTGTTAGTTTGTTATAATTCCTTGTATTTTTATGGTTAATTTTGGTTTACAGTATAATTTCACATATAGTATAGAACTGTAAAATAATATATTTCAATTTCTACCTTCTAGGTCTTTATGCACTATGCTATTGTTGTTTTGTTGTTGGAGAAGATATATAATAAACTCATAAATATATTGATATTATTTTTAACAGTCAATTATTTTTAGATGTATTTTAATAGCATAATTAAATGTTAATCAGTGTAGTTACTATATTTGGCGCTCTTCATTTCTTTATGCAGATTCATATTTCCATTTATTATGATTTAACTTCTGCCTAATGGACTTTTATTAAAATTGCTGGTAGTTACAGTCTACTGAATTCTTTCAGCCTTTGTAATTTTGAACATAACTTTACTTCACCTTTGTTTTTGAAAGATATTTCTGCTGGGTGTAGGATTCTAGACTGGCATTTACTTGTTTCAGTGCTTTAATAATAATGCTGCACCACTGTCATCTTGCTTGCTTTGTTTCCAACAATATCTATTCCCAGCCTTATTTTTTCTAATGTGCATAACATGGCTTTTATTCTCTGACCATTGTTAAGCTATTTCTTTTAATCCCTGGTTTTGAAACCAATGTAATTTGATGTGTTTTGATATGCTTTTCTTTGTGTTTCCCGTGCTTGGAGTTTGTTATAATTTTTATCAATTTGGAAATTTTCATCCATTGTTTTTTAAAATATTTTTTTCTTTCTCACCAATCTCCTTGCTAATTGGATTGCTGTCTGCTAGGATGCTTCTTTCTTGGGCTTGTTTTTGCGGATTGTGGGGCAATTGTATTAAAGGTGTACGTCTCTCTGTATATCCATTTAGAAAGAAGAGGGGGGGACAGGGCCAAGATGGCATTAGTGTAGGAGGGCACACACTGCAAGCTCCCAGAGCAAGGCAGATTGTGGAGGGGGTCCTGCCCGGGGGTCTGTGCTGTGCACGCGTGGAATGAGAAGCTTGGGACATCTATCTGCGCGGATCAACGGCGTGGACGGAACGGTAGAGATCCGTGAGTTTTAAGCCTGCCGGTGGTGGTTGGCATAGACGGTTGAGCCCCGCTGTTAGGGAGAAAAAATAAAACGGCCAGTTGGAGCTGCAAGCGGGGCGAGAAAGTTTTATTTTCTGGGGATCTGGCTGCCTAGAACCCTTGGACCTTGGGTGAACAGAACAGCCGGAGCGAATCGGCACCCGGTGGATGGGAGGGGTGATTCTTTTCAGGGGAGGAAGTTGATTTGCCTAGCTGCCCAGGGATAAGCCCAGTGATAAGCCCCGGGCCGCCGCGGAGCCAGGAAGAGGGGACACTCTCCAAAAGAGGAAGGGTTCAGTTGGAGGACAGGGAAGGGAATTTTTTATTTTTAATTTTTGCCATCAATCTGGCTGACTGGACCGCCCCATAGCTTTGGGGAGTAGATAAGCCGACCTGAAGCAGCATCAGGCTGAGAGGAGAGGCAAATCTGCAGTCAAACTGATTTACATAGCAACTAGGTGATGCTGGTGCTCAGCTCCAGAAGGGGCGGAGTCGGCCATCTTTAGCACTCTGCACCAACTAACATCAGAGCTACAGCTACCCTGGGGAGTCCAGGAAGTGGGACGTGCTTGATTAATTTCCACGAGCCCAGCTAGGGTCCCTTCTGTAAGGGGTTTGGTCTAGAAGAGGAATTATTTTGGGTCCTCTATTTCACCAAAAAAAAAAAAAAAAAAGGTGAGAAGGTCACTTCAATAAATGAAAAAGAAATTCTTTTTAGTTTAGTTTAATAGCTAAAAGCTGTTTCAGGACCTGCATATAGAACCCTGAGGGGAAATTGATTGATAAACACAAGCAGGCAGAGAGGATCCACATGGACCCTAGGGGAATCATTGACCCTCTTTAGCTCTGTTTGACTGCTTGCCTGTGTGGATCTTTGGTTTTTCACTGTTTATTTCTGGTCTCTTGCTTTTCTTTCCTCTTTCTTCCCCCCTTTCTTTTTTCTTTAATTTTTTTTTTTAATTAGGTACTGCTAGCTTGTCGCTTCTTTGCTGTGCTTCTTCTTCAGTAATTTCCCACTCGCTGTCTATATTGATTTTGTATTCCAAACTATCGCTTATCCTTCCTTCATCTTTCTGCCTTCTGCTTTCTGTTGTGGCTCTTAGATACAACATTTTTTCATAGGCCCACAACTTAAGGGGGTCAATTTCTATTCCATCTATTTTGTTTTCTACTTTTTTTTTTTTAATTAGTATTAACTTTTTCCTTTCAGCCCTTTCTTTACTATTTCTCTCCCTCCTCAAAATTCTAGCCTTCTAAATCACTATATATATATATATATTCCTCCATTGTTTCCCAGTCCATTGTAGGAACTCCACTTTTTTTCCTATTACTCTACACTGCCTACACAAGTTAAATATTCATCACATTAAGCCTCATTTGGCCCCTCTTGTAACTTTTATCAATATTACTATTATCCTTCTGCTTTCCTTACATCTTTTGATATTCCTCTGGCCCTAATCTTTTGCCTTCAAGGGAAAATAGAAAGAAGCAAGGAAATAAAATAGGAAGAGAAAGTGCCAAAGAGAAAACTTAACTCACATGCAGAACCACCAGCTAAATAAAACTCTAGAGCATAGAGAAAAGCTAATCAACTGAACAAACCCATTAAGATAATATGATGACCAGAGGGCAACAAAAAAATGCTAATGACTCTGAAAAACAGGAAAATATGGACCAGTCCCATGAACAAAATAAAAACCAGGAAGTGATGCAGAACATTGAACAACTAATCAAAGCTATCCAAACAAATATCATGGACCAACTTAAAGAAATGAAGGAAGAGATTAAGGATATAAAGAAGACACTGGGAGAACATACTGAAGAAATTGCAAACTTGCCTAAAAAGGTAATGGATATGATGGTGAACAATGGCACAATCTAATAAATCAATCCATGCCGACCACTCACCCCTCTAGGCCCCTGCCCTGTCCCTCCTCCCTTTCCAAACAAACCTCTCCACCTATTACAATTTGGCCAAGATAGAGCTGAACTGGTGAGCCAATGACGGGCAACCTAGCCAGGCACAAAAGGTAGCCAACCTAAGACAGGGCACCAGCCGCTGTTGCTCTGCTGGGCTGTTGTTCTATGACGGGCAACTGAACCTTATACTAGCACCGCTGGACAACCTAAGACAGGAACCTAGCCGATTGTTGCCACGGCGCCTGGCTCAATCATTGCTGCTAGAGTCTCCAAAGACGGGTAAGATCCAGCCCCCTTTTCCTGCATGGTTCTGACCTAAGACAGGCACAGTCCCTACCGTTCATGCACAGCTGCTGCTGGGATAGCCCAAAGACGGGTAAGAGCTACTAGTGCCTCAGCCGGCTATGACCTAAGACAGGCCCAGCTCCCTATCTGTTGGCCTAAAAAAGAAATAAGGGTGGAGATGCAGTATCTACAAACCGCAGGCCTTGCTGTGGACTTGCCTGCGCAACTCAACCCCCTCCCCCGTTCCTCTTTTCCCTCTCTCCCTCTTCCTTGTTCCTTCTCACCAATCTAAGCTCT